>CM060842.1:70650000-71067500 GCA_030762175.1 Metallyticus violacea
TTGGCTTCTCCTATAAAGCTATGTACAAGAAAAAAACTTGCTTGTTTACAGCTCTGCTTGCTTATGAGACAATATTTAATATTCAGTTACCAAGTTATTACATAATGCTGATTGAATGTCTTTTAAAGGATCACTAAAGTAATAAGATTAATATTTATTCTACATATTACCAACCTAAAAATGTAGCAACACGATTAGAAGAAGAAAATGTAGGCAGCTAATAGCTTATTCTGGCATTGCATATATGATATACAATAATAAATCATCTTTTATACTAAAAATTGTCAGTAATATTAATTTTTATAAGTCAAAAACTGTAACTGTGATTTCTGTCTGTTAATGACTACCAGTGATATGCTGAACATTTGGCTGTCATAGGTAACAAAGAGAATAATTTAATTAATTGCAATATCATATAAACAATGAGCACATCTTTTCGGATTCTTTTATTCACATTTAACCTTGTGAGTTTCACTGAAGGTACTGCCTTTTATCAACATAGGTACTAAAGGACTCGGAAATTGAAACAATACAGGAATGATAAGGTGAGGCTTTATATATTGGACTAGTTCCATCCATTAATATAATCTTAACTTGTTAACCCCCTCATTGGAAGAGCATCTGGAACAAAAGCCTGTGAATTACAATGATGGTTGTGTTTAACATTAGTTTGGCACTTTAGCTATCCTCTTAATTATTAATTACATTAGCCTTTCTTCAAACAAAAGAAAGGAAAAAATGCAGCAAAACACAAGAAGAAATGGATTTGTTCATTAGAAAAAATGATCGCTGCTGATTTTGCTCCCATTTTCTACATAAGCACTAAGAGAATTGCAGTGTATTTGTATTTATATTCAATAAGTAGAATTATTTAGAGATCATAGCTTTGCCAGGTATTTATATGCATTCAATTTTTACTATCAATCAATAACTTCTTGTCTTTGAATCAATTAATTTTTTTATCCATCTCAAAAACAAATTTACAATTTGTCACCTTTATTTTCCAGCCATCCTACCTTATTGCAATGATGATTACTTGTGTTAATATTTAAGTACCCATACAATTATATAGGAAGCTTTCATTTCAAAACTTGCCAGTTGTTATAACTACCTGTTTAATATAAATCTAATTTAAAGTGTAAGTTTGGATATTGAGGGAGGAATTTAAAACCAATGTTGGTTAAATGTTGGGTTTCAGCCGTTACTCCCAGTCATCCATAATTTGAAATTTTAAATTGCACTCCTTCCTTATGATACTTACATTTTAAAATTCCTCTTTAATTTTTTTTTTTTTTTTTTCCTTTCTATTGTTGCTTGAATTTGGGTAAAATAAAACTACAAAAACTATTGAGAATTTACTGTCATAGTTATTTATATTTTGACATTAAACTGTTTCAAGATTACGTAAAGTTCAAAATGTTCATGAATTAGTCAGAAAATTTGAAATACACTGCATTATTGTCATATTAATAATTTTAATATTACTCAAATTAAATTGTTTTCACTATCCTACAACTATATGACTTTATTCTGTTCAAATAACTAACAGCAATCCTGAAAATAAAAGATAAGATAACAATTAAATCCTCTCTAAAATGTTAGTATCATAAGGAGGAGTGCATTAAATATTTCAAAGGGGTGATGACTTGAAGTAACAGGGTAAAATCTAAAATATGATTGTTGATTTTAAATTTTCTCCTAAATATCTAAATTGGCATGCATTTAAATTCAATTAATTTTAAACGGATAGTTATTCAGATTGGTAAGTTTTGAAATGAAAGTCTTTTATGTGCTTATATAATAATTAATACATAATCAACTTATAGAGAATTCACTTAGCATCATAATCATATTTTAAGAGATAAGAAATGTTGGTTACCGAAAGGCATTGAACTTTTTATTTTCTAATCTCAAATTTTCCTTGCAAATCAGTTAATAGGTTAACTTGTGTAAGACAGCATAAAGTACATATTTGTTCTTGGAGCTTTCAATGTATGAAGATGCTCAGATTAATTAATTAGGAAGCCCCTCAATAACTATTGGGATATAAGCACAGTTATTTGATGTCTGTCAATAAATAATGGAATTGTTTCATATATGTATGTATAGAGGTTTCAAAATTGTTAAATATTGTGTTTATACCCATATATAATATTTTTTCCTCCAGAAAGTAAAATATTTAAGTTTTAGAAAAGAATGGTAAATATCTTGAAAAAGTTAGCATAAACTACATGGGCTGCCAAAAATCCATACATAACGTAATATAACATAGCCACAGATAATATCAGATTCTCTGTGGAAATAAAAAATGAATTATGGCAAGTCCAAGAAAAGTGCAACAACTATAAACATAGGCAAAATCAAGTAATGGAGCTTAATAAGTAAGCAATGAAACCCTCACCCATTGCAGTAATGCAAAATATCACTAAAACTTGTTCTATAGAAAACGATATACAAGGGTCATTCAAATTTAAACCGAAAATTTGTCCTCTGGGCAAAGAAAGAGTGGCTAGAGGGGTGGGGCCATAATGGTAGTTAGGTAGAGAGCCAGAGGTTGCACCGTCCGTTGCAGCGGATCATCTCTGTTTTCTGTCGGTCCTGGTGGTGTAATGGTAACCATACTTGCCTTCTAAACCCAAGATCGCGGGTTCAAACCCGGCTAGGATCGATGGATTTTTCGGGCGTAAAAATCCTAAGTATGGCTTCCTTCGAAAGGGAAGCCGTGGGACCCGTATCGTACATTTACGGCACGAAAAAGAACCTCAAGCATGAAAGAAGATGCCTCTGAGCAAAATTTGTCCGCCGTTTCACGCCCTGAATTGAATGGGACGCTGATGACCTGAGATTTTAAAGAACGTCCATAAATAAATCAAATCAACAACAACATCTATGTTTTCTAAGCAATGAAGAAATCAAACCGATTAACATTTTTTTCCCAGACTTCGGGCACATTTTGTAGAAGCTACGCTTTAGCGAACCCAGGTTTTTGGCTGGCACAAAAGTTCTTCGTCGTGATGCAGTAGACAATGAAAGCCAAGCGCGATGTCCACGGATAAGTATCACTCAGGGCAACATTTAGGCTGTTTAGGACCTTTTGGAAGGTGATAGAGCGCTTCAAAGATGGGCATAAGTTGCGGAAGTATACACACCATTCTTTCTGAAGAACTGGGATTTCGTAAAGTGTCGGCGAGATGGGTCCCACGTATCCTCACTAATAAACAGAAAACTGTTCGAAAGGACATCAGTCAGAGGCATCTGGAACGGTTTGAGGAAAACGTGAGCAATTTTTGACCGGATCTTGACCTGGGTACTCGCCTGTCAATCGGGAAAGAAAGAAAAAAAAAGAAAAAAAAAATTTGCGACCGTGTTTTGATGCTCCAAAGGCGTGTTGCTCATCGATTTCCTTTATGATCGAAGGACTGTGAAAGCAGCGTAATACTGCAAACTGTTGGACGACGTGAGAGCCTCCTATTGCAACAAAAAACCCTAGCAACCCATTCCTGATGTCCTGCTTCTCTATGACAATGCGAAGCCAGCCATAGGCCAGATCAATTAAGGAAATTTCACTGGACACCTCTAGAACACCCTACTTACAGTCCCAATTTATCCTCTTGTAATTACCACATGTTCGAGCCACTGAAAAAGGTATTGAGAGGGAAAAGATTCAGCAATGACGCAGAGGTTGAGCACTTTGTGAACAATTGGCTCTTCATGCGCTCATCTTCTTTGATGAGAAACTACTCGTCTGGTGAAGAAAATGCATTTCTGTTAAAGGAAACTATGTAGAAAAGTAATATAATTTGTTTTGTAGTCGCATATGGTAAGAATAAATTTATTTTTAAAAAATATGATTTATATTTAAATGATCCTTGCAATAAATTGGAGAGTATAAATAATCAAAACAATATATAAAGGAAAAGGAAACATAAAATAATCCCAATACTTACTAAGGAATAATGGCAATAAAAACTACTCATAAGGATGAAAAGGAGAATAAACATGTTAATCAAGACACACCTGACCGAATCACAATTTGACTTCAGACCAGGCAGATCCACCATAATGGCCATGTAAAAACTCCTGGAAGGCTTAGGAGAGACTCTAGAGAAGGAAAGGGGAAAACTGTATGTTATATTTATTGGCTACTCAAAAGCCTTCAGTTTAATTACTAGACTAGCCCTAATGAAGAAATTGGAGAACCTGATAGGAGAGTTCCAATTAACAACACTAATACATCTTAGCAGAAAATTACAATAAAGTAAGGAAATTTAATTAGATTGGCCAACGAAATGAACTTCTGTAAGCAAATTCTTCAATGCCTTCACTTCTGATACTAGAATATACATATATGCAGATGATATAACCATTGCAGTGAAAGGATGCTCAAAACAATGGGAATAATGGCAGAAGACAACAACATCCAGATAAATGAGGAAAAAGCAGGGATGATAGCATTGAGAAATGGAGGAACACCCCTCCTCAGACTAATTAATGCATAAAGGAAAGGAACTCAAAAGATCAGACAGCTTTAAGTAGGTACCTCGAAATTACCATTCAGACTTCAGTAACTAGCTTAGACTCCACTTATATGATGTTGCAATGAAAAGCATGAACAAGACAAGAGACGTAAGGGAAATGTCCCTGGAAATAGCAACTATGAAACTCTTCAAGAGCAAATTAAACTGATCCTGGAATATGAACTAGAATTGGTATGGGAATATATCTCAGCCAGACTAATGAAAGATATAGTTAAATATAAAGACATCTCTCTCCAAAGTGTCTTGATAAAACAAAATGCAGACTGATGTACATCCTGACGAAAGAAACTTTTATGATAGAAGATATTCACATAATAGGGCTATGGCACAGCACTTTGAAAGGTAAACAAGATATATGGAAAGATTTCTACAGCACCAAGGCCATGACATACTGGAACTAAACAAGTGCAAACTATACATTGAGACAAAATAATGGCTAAACACGGGTTCCATCATAAGGTATGTAACGTGTATGTATGCATGTCCATGAGCCAAACAAAAGTGTTTGTGTATAATTTGCAATGGCAAGTGTACACAAACTTTATTGCTTATTGAAATGTACAAATAGATAAAATTCCTCATAGAATACAGAAAAAAGGAATCAGGAAACTAAATCATGCACGTATATGTGAATAATTCTCTGAAAAAAATTGGCTTTGATGCAGCATGAAAACTAATTCCGGACCTCATAAAAATTAATAATTAAAAAGATCAGTCAATGCAAATTCAAAATGGCTACATTAAAATAATTCAAGAAACAAGGCCCTTTCAGGATAAAAATGTGCAGATCAAATAGCTAAAATTACCCTAATTATAGCCTGAATTATACTTACATTGTCTATAAAGAAACCTTATTAGAAAATAAAAGAACAAAGGAGCTATATTAGATTAAATGAAAACCATAGCACTAGAAACTATTCATACTCTGTATCCAAATGATTGGTTACACATTTACAACTGATAGTTGACTTTATTATGAAGTAGACAGTGCTGAGGTAGAAATTCATTGTAAATTGTTCAGTTTGTAGGTATTTTACATTTTGATGGAGTAATTCTAGCAATATATGTGACTTAATTTATAGCTTCTAAGCATAATAAGTGTTCTCCAGAAAGCATTAATCATTTTATGATTCTTATTCAGCCATTCAAGCAGTAATATTCTGTAAGGATCCTAATAATAGTATAATTATAGATATTCAAAAGTCTATCAAAATACACATAGGTATAAATAAAACCATAACTCTTATCTTGGCTACCTGCGCACTGTGGTCTAAGAGGATGAATGAATGGTGTTTAATGGCCATTTTTGCTACAGAGGCACCACAGGTGATGAACACTGATGATACATGAGATGACATGATATATTGGGAAAGGATTTATTTTTAAGGAAGGAAACATTCCAGGACTAAATTTAGGGTACATCCCTGGCATTTGCCATTTATGAGGACTGAGAAAAACTTGAAAAAAACCTCAGTCAGGGAGGACGGTTCTGGCGGGATTCGAACCCCATACCACCTGCTCATGAGTCTGCATCTTAACAACCTCAGTCACCCGTGGCGGTCTCTAAGAGGATGAAGAGACAAAATATGTTTTGGGAGAGAAGGTACCCAAAGTTTACAAAAGCCAAATACAACACTTTCTCATTATTCTCAGTATAAACATGCATGTAAAAAATATTTTGAAAAATTAAAATTTGAAAATAACAATTCTTCTTCTTCTTCTTCTTCTTCTTCTTCTTCTTCTTCTGCTTCTTCTTCTTCTTCTTCTCCTTCTCCTCCTCCTCCTCCTCCTCCTCCTCCTCCACTTCCTCCTCCTCCACTTCCTCCTCCTCCACTTCCTCCTCCTCCTCCTCCTCCTCCTCCTCTTCCTCTTCCTCTTGTTCTTCTAAACAAATATGTGGTACCAGAAGCAGTAAGGTATAAATCAGAGCATTTTGGTTCATAATTTCAAACAGACTTTTGGTAGCTTGTTTGCATAATATTTCTGTGAATATATTATATAAATACATAATTTGAAAAAAAAAAAAAGTATTTGAACTTAAATGGTATAATCTCATTAAAATAATTGAAAAACAGAAAGACATGAAAAATGTTACAGGGAATGTCTGGAAGCATTAGCAGAGAAAGACTAATGTTACAAGGAGAGAATATTTGTAGATGTATGAAGAATAGAAACTGAGAAAAAGGAGATTGACTTGATAGCTTAAAGAGAAGAAAGATAATTGCATTCAAGGCCAGGGGGAAACCATACATGGAACATGAAAATTTTCTATAATTATGGTCGTCATCATCACCATCATCATCATCATCATCATCATCATCATAAAAATATGTACCTGCAGTAAGGAAAATTTAATAATGGATATGGTATATCTATGCAAAAATTCAAATCTGATGTTACATAAATTAGTAGTATTAGTAGTAACATTTATTATTTAAAATAATTTAGATATGCATATATCACAGTCACTGGGTTGCAAGATCTTTCATGCTCTTGTAAAATACTTCAATTCTGAATTTAATATTTATTTAATGTAAGAAACCAACAAAATGAACAAGAATGCATACACACATGATACAAACATACTTATAATAATTCTGACATTCATATACATTTTTCATATTATTTATGTAAAATGCTTACTGAAATTTCTTGTCTCTAAAACTATGTATTTCATTTAAGAAAATGCCCAGGCTTAGCCAGTTTTGCTATTTATAATTAGTCCAAACATACCAGCCTATTGGGAGTCAAAAATAAATCCAGGAGAAATTTTATACTAGCCTTCTCTCTGTGTACACTTAGCCAAATTGTGCTCCCAGTCTTCCAGTTCTGCTCTTAATGGGCAAATCTGCTTGCCATCTTCATGAACAACCTTATGTGCCTTTCAGCCTCCCAGTCTAAGGCATGCTATTCCAGACCTCTGTTTCATGCCAAGTTGCATAATATAGGTCATATAATGTGGATCAAGGTTGTCATGAATGGAAGGATGGTCTGCAGTTTAAATCCTGCCAGAACCATTCACCCTGACTGAGGTTTCCTCCAGGTTTACCTCAGTTCTCATTCATGGCAAATGCCAAGCAGGTACCTAAAGTTATGTTTGGAATACTTCCTTCCCCAGTTCATATCATTAGGCATTAAACATAAAAAAAGAAAAGAAAGGAGTTGTTCATTAAAGTCAGACATGTTAAGAACCTGTAAGAAAAGAATGCTTTATTTCCTACACTAACATATTCAACATGTTCGCACTAATTCCACTTACTTACATAACATGGTTAACAGCTGATGAAGCAACTGCTTCCAAAACATGTCCTAATGTTATATAAGTGGAGTTAGTGTGAACATTAGTGTAGGATATATTACCACTCCATTGTCTACAGCTTCTTAAGTACACTTTATTTAATTTAAAAGAATGCTTGTTTGTTTATTCAGTATTCTACAAATTCATATTACATCTCATAAAAAATGCTTATATACACTCTTATGGTTTGAGAAATAATGACGATTACTTCAGAACAACACTAAGGGGAATTAATTAATATCATTGTATGATTCAGTTGAACTACACACTCTTTAAGCTTCACTTACTTTTCGTAAATGTTCTCGAGACCGGTTCCACACATTTATGAAAAGTAAGTGAAGCTTAAAGAGTGTGTAGTTCAACTGAATCATACAGTGATATCAATTAATATGATTGGCTTCATTGTGCAAGTTCCAATTTACATTTAAGTATTAAGGGGAATGTTGATTAACCGCTCAGTAGAAATTGTAGGACAGAAATTATTCAATAAACTGCTAAATGAAATAAAGAACATAAACCAAACAACAGAATTAATGAAAACCATAAAAAATATTTAATACAAAATGCATTTTATAGTATAGAGTAATTTAAATATGGAACAGCTATGTAAAACTTTTGTATGTAATTTAAATAGGTTATTGACATGTCCTTTAAATGTACTTAAAAGGATGAAAATAAATTGAATTGAATTGAAAAATAAACACATGAATGAAAACTAGTCAAATTACTATGTTGATAATAAAATTTTTTATGTAAATGGTTAAAGGAAACATATACATTATTATTAAAAAAATATTTTAGTTTTATACAATTATTGTTAATTTAAAAATTCTTTGACAAAATAGCGTGTCTTGTTGCAAGATGTTTTCTAAGAGCAGAGCTCTATAAAACAAATTTATAACATAAATTTGTAACATAATTGGGCAAAGAATACAATATTTTGAATGAATTATTGTGAAAGATGTCGAAAGCAACATTGTTTTAAGAGTGCCATATTATTCTTATTAATTCTTTTTTGCAAGAGGAAAATATTTTTACTCTTACTATTATATTGAAAATATGGAAATATACACCTTTTATAGCATAACTGGAACAAATATTTATATTGCTTGAACAGCATAGCATGCAGTGCTAGTTTTCATAAAGTATATAAGTTTATGTGATTTTCAATTTAAGTAATTTATCAGTTTGTAGGCCAAGAAATTTGGCTCCTATGATTTGAGCAAAAAATGGCGAATAAATGCAATAAAGAATCTGATGATAGAGGGGATTAATGTAATTATGTGTATTTTATTTAAATTAAAGACCATTTAACCATTTCAAGTTATTAAAGATGACAAAACATCTCATTCTTTGCTAGGAAGCTCTATAGTATTACAGGATTCAGTAATGCTCACTTCTTTCTCTTAGGCAATAACAACAATGGAACATTTATTTCACACTCATCATTCATTATGAATTGATTACTTATTGAAATGTTCTCATGTCCATGTAATTAAATATTTTCTTATTTAAACACTGACTTTCTAATTAAAACTATACAAATTTGATACTGAAAGCAAGGCACTAGTTTACGATTTAAAACATAAACAGAAAGCATAAGCATCCTCTCTTTTATTCTTCTAAGACGATGGGACAAATGATTTAGCATTGTTGTCGCTGAAAAGTGATGCATCTTAGACTGGAGGTACAGAATTTGTACCAGCTCTTTTTGAATTCTGCAGTTTCATTTAAAATTTAAGGGATTGCCCCCCCATACTTTCTCTTACGTATGCTGTGGCTTGAGAAATAGAAGAAAGGAATTAATAAGAAAATGTTTGTGTATATTATGTTTTCATAAAGCTGTTCTGTCTGTATAAATTAAATGAAATTTTGCTGGAATTTTCATAATTTGAGGAAATAAATACCAGATAACTTCATGTGCTCATAGTACCTGTGAATTGGTATTCCATTATCATCTTGTTGTTTGTAAAGCCATGCCATAAACATTGGGTTGCTACAAATAAATAAATTAATAGAAATTAGAGCAACAAAAACCACAAATTTGCCATTTGAGGATAAAAATGTTGAATATTACAAAGCTTGTAGACGATTATAATGGCTCAGGAGGAGAGTGCTCAAGGAAATAGTTTTTCATATATCAGTTGAATCAGATTCTTCTGGTGATTTATCGTGTTATTTACTTTTTTATTTTATCAGAGAAAGTTCTTTTCCAAATTTTTCCCTTTTTGAAAAATCAAATATCAGATAACTTTAGAAGCTAAAGCCTCTGGACTTATCTGTACCATCATCCACCCATTTAAAATGCAAGAGTAATATGCTAGCTAAAGTGCAGGCATTTTAGGTCTAACTAGCCTTGCCATAATAATATTACAACTTTTTTATAAGAACTGTACACATGTTTTGATCAGATATATAACAGTTTTACTGTCATGCACTATTACCCTCATTGTTGAGTTCAGGTGCAAAAGAATAATGTTACTTGAGGTTTAACCAAATAACAGGGAGATTATAAAAACCTTGCTGCTATGATAGCTCCTCATAAAGTTGGAAGATCATAAAGCAATCCTTAGAAAGCTGGAAATCAGTAGGATCTATGATTTGGTGGGAGAGGGTCAATTTGAGGATGTGACATCACTGCACTTCAGCAAATAGGTGAAAACATGTGCCACCAACTTCATAAAGTTGGAAGATCATAAAGCAATCCTTAGAAAGCTGGAAATCAGTAGGATATCTATGATTTAGTGGGAGAGGGTCAATTTGAGGATGTGACATCACTGCACTTCTGCAAATAGGTGAAAACATGTGCCACTACTACCAAACTGACATCCTGCAAAAGGTTGTGAAGCCCCAGAACACCACCTTATTTGCAGATAAACATAGAATATTCCAGCAGGATCAACACTTTCTCACAAGACAAAGTCCATACAATGTTGCCTGGGGAACAACATTCCAGAGTTTATCACTACTGCCGATTGGCCCTCAGGAAGCCCAGATCAAAATCCATTGAACTGTTGCTTGTGGTCAATTTTAGAGAAGGCTTGCCCTAAACCTCACTGCAATATCACGTCCTTAAAAGCAGATTTGGTGAAGGCAGAATTCACAATACCCCTAGTGTGGTGGGTGGCTGCATTAGTTGACTGGCCAGAGCGTTTGAACAGGTATGTCAAGGCATAAGGTGGACATTTTGAGTAAATTGTGTATTGTATCTACTCTGTGTAGTAAATTACAGATATTTACATTTGTTGTCATCAGGATGCACCACCTGCCTCTGTATGACAAAGAGAACTTACGGCAGAAGTAAGTGTACCACACAGTCCAACTTTATAGAGATTTGAACCGAAAACTCTTTTTGAGGACCATAGTTTTTGTCAAAGCAGTAGCAGCCCTGTTTGGCGGAATCCAGTTCGAAAGCAGACAGTGATGACCTGTGAGATGAAATGTTCAGGATATCCATATCTCGAGTGCTTACACAAGATCTTGGACTGAGGACTTTTCTTGTAGTACTGGTATTTTTAATTGCAGAACTGCAGCAGCGGACGGCATGGAAATGCCAACAATTGTTACAGCATTACGCGCCGACAACCGCCACGAACGTTTATTTTTTACTGTCGAGAAAGTATTCAACATTGGAAAAGAAAAGCAACAACCGTCAAAATGACAAGAGTAGGAGGTCTAAATCAAGAAAAGCTATGATAGTATCATCAAGTTCCATTTCTGCAAAAGAAATTGAAGACAACAGCCAAAGTGTATGAACGTACTCTGCTGGAATCTTTAGTGAAGAACCTGAAATCAACTTTATTCAAGAGCTTCCAGCAAGATTCAGCTCCACCCCATAAGCGAGGTACACCCAAAGAGAAATTTTGCAGATTTTATTAGTGCTCAAGATTGAACCTGAACTTCCTGGACTGCAAACTGTAACCAGTGCTTAAGGACAGGGTTTACAAGACATTTAATATTGAGAATATCAAGAGGTATTTAAGAGTCTGCAGTAGTGAGTTTCCCAATGGAATCCTGAATGGCCAAAGAAAATTTGTTCATATGTGACGATAAAAGGGGGTAAGTTTTAAAACCGATTAGCGCTAAGTATTTGGAATAAAAAAAAGACAAGAGCTGATAAAAAGTATCAAAATATGTTGTAGGACTTGTAACACTATTTTTGGCAAGACTACGTCATCCACACTGAAAGTATTACCAGACAAACAGCGCATACTTAGAAAAATAATTTGCAAATTAATTAGGCGCATCAATATTTCATGCGAACAAATAAATATGAATCACACACGGCGAAATATAGTTTTGTAAACATGAGGCGACTGTAAATTTAACTTGCGCATCGAAATTAATTGTATTTTATTCTGCTAAATATTGTAACCATATTCACTAAATCGTCTTCATGGGGAAATATACTGCAAAAATTTAATCATGCTATTATTTATCTATGACCCATCAAAACGATTAGAAAGAAGATTCTATTTCCTCTCTTATAATTATTATCTGGAGATTATGTGTTGAAATATATGTTCATGGAATACATTAATTATTGGGAAACTTCTGCTCCCCCACTCCTGTCTAAATCTTTAGCTAAAACATTCAGAGCGCAACTTTAGTTATGTTTAAAGTTTCCCATATTTACATGGACCATGAATCTTTTTCTTCGATCACGCTGACTTTTATAGTTAATGATTTCCGATTGTTGCATTGCCAAGAAAACTGTGCTGCCATATCAATCTTTTATGTCAGAATTAAAAGTATATGGAATTGGATCAATAAAATAAATAGAACAAAAATTAATTCACAATGCTATTTACGTTATTGGAGTTTAAGGACACGCAATTAAGTATTCAACGGACCGAGCAGGGTGGCTCAGGCTTGGGGGCTGACATTCGGGAGGATCCGAGCTCAAACATGACTTTAGGGTTTTTCGTGGCTTTCCTTAGTAGCATAGACAAATGCTGGCATGGACTTTTACTTTCCACGAATTTTCCCTAATCCCATTTCATGCTCCATTTCATTGGTTCTGTTACAAGGTCGAAAATGCCGCCATCGCCTGTGAATCCCGGCCGCCCGGTATCTTTCTTACCTCATCCCTTCCTCCCGAGCTTAGGCACAAACGGCTACCCGTGAGCAAGGCTGCAGTACCTCCACCTAAAAAATCCAATGTAATTACTTATAATAAATGTATAGTGGAAGGGTGTCATAAGATGCTATGGTGAGAACGTTTGTAGAATGTTTAATGTATTTATTGATATATAAATTAATTTAATAAATGATTTTGTTATCGTATTTGTTTTAGGAATAAGGCATAATAATTTTAAAACAATAAAGAATGTGTTCTTAAACTTGAAACTATATAAGAACAAGGACAATCTGCAAAAACGTCAGCCTAACAATGAAGGAACGAGTTTTTAACGTGAATATTATTTTTATTTTCCAATACAATTTCCTTAAGATCAGTGCATTCACTCCACAAATGCTCCAATGTCACTATCTCGTCTGTGATGCGAATTTCTGGAAGGTCTACAAATTATCCTTTACTGCTAGATCGCTTCTTAGTTTCATAAAAAACACTGACATGCAATGAGAGTATGAATTTAAGAATCAGATGGAAGTCAGAGCGAGCTAATTTGCGAAATAAGCTGGATGCTCCAACTATTCATACTTCGCAACTATCAATTTCTCCATCATTATATCCGGACCGCCGAAATTTTGCAATTGACAGTGCGTCAGTTCATGAAGTGTTGCCTCTGCTGCAGTTGCGAAGTAGCAACTTCCACCACTGCTTAACGGTTGGTATTGTTGAGTTTTCAATTTCGCCTGGTAAATGTACGAGTACATTAAACATCCGTGTAACACCTCGACGCAAAGGATTAGATATCACTTTGTGAATCACTTTGCAACATTTTTAGCTATTACAAATGACTAGTTCAATTAATCAAAGTAACTCAATTGAAATATAGAGTAGAAATCAACTGCACACACAATAAGAAAAAAGCAGCTGTAACTTCACGACTGACTGACCGATAATACCATTTAAATGGTTCAGCAGGTGTAGCGGGTAGCATTCCTCATGTGTTAATATGTTGTATTGCCAACTGAAACGGTGCTGACAAATGCAAAGTTTCAGCGGCCCGGGTTTAAAACACTTTTGTGAGCAGGCGCATTGTATTGGTGAAAAATTATTTTTATTTTGCCATCCAGTCTTTTCCCATGATTTTTTTTATAATCCAGTTGATTTAATATTGAAATAACATTCTATGGTTAGGGTTTTATCCTTCTGAATATAATTAGTAAACTTTCATTAGCATCCCAAAAGACGGTGCCACTTGCAGATGGAACCAACTTTGTTGTTCGACGCTGAACAACCAGCTTTTGTCCTGGTTGTCACTGTTTTAACTGCTGTTTCGATTCTGGTGTGTGATGGATCCATATCTCATCCATAGTTATGCTTATGGCTGCTGTATGTAGCTTCGCGTTGTCATGCAGAAACAGGATATCATGAATGGGTTTGCCGGCGTCTTTTGTTGCGATAGGCGGCTATCTAATGTCGTTCAACAGGTTGCAGTAGTACGTTGAATTGACACTCCTTCGATCGTGAAGGAAATCGATGAGCAACACGCCTTTGGAGCATCAAAACACGGTCGCAAGGTTTTTTTCAGTTGACAGGCGAGTTTTGGCCTTGATCGGAGCACTTTTCGCTCTCCTATTCCACTGTACACTCGTTCAGTTGTTTTCGGATACCCATGTCTCATCAGAGGTCAAAAACTGCACCCTCTTCCTCAAACCGATCCAGAGGCCTCTGACTGATATCCTTTCGAACATCTTTTGTTCATCAACGAGGAGACCTTGGATCCGTCTCGCCGACACTTTCCGAAATCCTAGTTCTTCAGAAAAAATTATGTATGTACTTCCACGACTTATGTCCACCTCTGAAGCGGTTACGAGAGCACTTGCGTCCATTACGTTCTAAAATGTCATAAACGGCTTGAATGATTCCTGAGTGGCGCTCATCCGTGAACGACGTGCGAGGCTTTCATTTCCCACTGCATCACAGCCGCTAAGGAACTTCTTGTGCCAGTCAAACATCTGGTTTCATGAAAACGTAGCTGTTCCTGTATCCAGAGTCTGGGAAAAATCTTGGTCGGTTTGACTTCTTTTGTTAGAAAAACAGATTATCTATTCATCAACGGACGGTGCAATCTCTTGCTCAGACATAGCGCTACTGACGATGGAACGATCAATGCAGAAGTATCCGTTGAATCGCTCCCTTCTACAAATCCCCACCTAATTACAGCTATGGCCCCACCCCTCTCGCCACTCTTCCCTAGCCCAGAGAACAAAAGTGTTTTTTCAAGTTTAATGATCCCCATAGGTCGATGCACAAAACAGTTCTGTTGCTGTCAGAATGCACGAAAACACAATTTCAATATTTTCACACGAATGCGTTTTTGATACTGTTAGCAAGCGCGAAGCTTCATATAAAATATAATCGACACGTTCCTTTGAAATGCTTTTAACCTCAGCTATTTCACGAACTTTAACTCGCGGGTCATCTAGTATCATATCATGCATTCGTTAAATAAGTTCTGCTGTTGTGCACTATGAACCCTTTTAATGTGAGCCATCTTCAAGACTGGTACAGGCATGTTTAAATTCAGCAGTCCACATTTAATCGTTGGAAGTTGAACAGAAGAGCCCCCAAAATCTTTTATAAACTTGGTATGAATTTCCTTTAATGATACGCCATCTTCCTAAGAGTTTCTATTAGTTCATCCAGTACACGTGCCGCTTTTTCATCCCCCTCCAGTGCGGATATAAGAATGGGCAAGATAACTTAGATTCTAGCGAAATTTTAGAGGACAGCTAAAAAAAATTAAATTCGCAATTATTTCACATAAACACACACTAAACTTAACGTAACCTCGGGTAAATATTAGAAACCGGTGGACCCAGTGATTTACTGCGACTCGCTACGGCATAACGGCCTACGCTCGCTTCCTTTTCGTAAATATAAATTGATAGCTGATTGTGTGCTACTATGTTAGCGGGTAAATCGTTGTAATTGTGGAAAATATGATTTAAACCCAGCAGAACCTACATAGTGTTATCTAGCGGCAGAAATCAAAAGCAACCGGTGATGATAAACGAAATAAGTGAGTGCAACAAGAACCTAAGTGTTGTATGAACTATTCGGAATAATTACCGTCAGATTGCAAATAACTTAATCGCTGCACCATATTCAACTTTATCCATTTTATGGAATACCCAAAACATGTGTGCGTTTGAAAGCTGTATTAAATGAAGCATTTTAAACAATGACTTGATATTTCAAATGAAAGCTTAAGACATATTCAAACGTAAAAAATAAATTGCATAGCCACCTATTGTCAAGGCCCAGAACTTTTCAGACCACTCTCTTGCTTTAAAACAACTTGAGTTACATCCATCGATATTGTTAGTTTTGAAAATGCGAACAATTAAGGAACCTCAAGTGGTTGGGAAAGGGGCAGTGTGTCACTGTGTCACCTTCCGTAAACACGCTTGTCTTATGGTTAGACACAAATGACTCTCTCCTTAAATTCGCTTCTTGGGTTATTACAGTACTGAGGAAAAAATAGATCATTTGAGGTGATAAACTGCATCATAAAAATCTTACATTTAAAGGTATGGTAATAAATCAGTAGGTTATCGCAGCAGGTACTTTGATGAGTTTTATCGTCACGATAGCAGCACGGCAGTTCGCGCGTTTTGTAGCGAACCTAGCTGATTGCCTGTGCAGCTGCCTTTCTATACCTGTCTACTAAACATTTAGAAACAACGTTGTCTTCTGTTATTATTTTAAATTTAGCATAATAGGACAGTGAATAAGTAAACAGTTAAAAAGGAACTTATGAAGTAAATAGTATTCTCTACTGTCTCTTTAACTTTTGATTGATCATTGTGTCAAAAATATTCAAAAGAAAGAATAGCTTTGGGATGCATTAAAGCTCATAAAGTTGTTATTCTCAAAATATTACAGGAATATTTGTCTAAAAATTGTTTTCATTGTGATAAAAAGTATACTAGGAAACAATATAAGATTTTTGTTATGCCTCATGTTAGGAATTTAATAATCTAAAAATTGTTTTTATTGGGATAAAAAGTGTACTAGGAAACAATATAAGATTTTTGTCATGCCTCATGTTAGAAATTTAATATGTATTTCTGTGTGTGTGTGTATTTCCATGACTACAATTTTAGAGTCGTTGACTTTAAACGATCAAGATTAGTTTTGAGGTTTCCAGATCTGGGATTATAGTGCAACAAGTGCAGGTGTACGCAAAAGAACGGTGTGATTTCAACTTTTTATAAAAACCTGATTTCTCACTTTATACCGGCATAAAGTGAGTCTGTCAGAACGGGGAAATATTCATGTTTCCCGTACGCTGCACTTGCCCATAGCCGAAGATGCGTCCTGAGGAAAGACACGCCTGCTTTTCACTATCAGCAGTGGAGAAAACCGAACGCCTCTTACTGAAACTTCGCCTCCTTTGTGTTTGGAGTTGCGAATGTTATCGCACCTATTCTATTTTTCATGAATTGGCATTCGCAATTATTTCGTAAATGAACAAAATATATCGGCATCATCAAAAAAGAAAATAATATTAAAAATGCCATAACTTATTAAAATCAACCTCTATTAACAACATAACTTTAAATTGGAGGACCTGTCTTATTTTACTCTTATACCTTTAACGTCTTCTTGTTTTATGATTTCAAATTTCGCATTATGTCGAATATCTTTTTTAGCTGGATTTTACATATACACACACTAATTATCGCTTCTTAATGTCAATTTGAAATTGTGAATATTACCGCTCCTGTTCTATTTTTCGCCTATTGGAATTGGCAATTAATTCATATATACACACACATTAACCGAAACCTAATCTCAAGTAAATCGGTGGATCCAGCGGTTTGTTGCGGCTCGCTACGGCCTGACGGTTTAGGCCCGCCCCCTTTAAATAAATTTATTAAATCAACTATTCAAAAAAAAAAAAAGATTCTGGCATTAAACATTCCATTATCACTAAACCCGTGTGTGGATATGAGTCTTGAATTTGTGTAATGGCAACGGTCAAATCCAGAAAAAGCTGGGAAAAAATCGTAATTTATTTCGAATTGTGTGCGTAGTTTTATGTGAGCGGGTGAATCATTGTAATAATGGCAAATCTCTTTTATAGCCTTTATAAAAAAAATTATACCGCGAGAATACGAACCCACTATCTTTCCTTCGTTAACCTTCCCTGTATTTCCACTACTCTTTATCCATCTGAGCTATTATCCCGAGTTGACGGTATGGCTGATTATTGCCCTGTATCTGTTAAAGTCGACCACCTTCGGCTAAGAACGCTCTCCTCCGCTGCGTTCGTGAAAAGCAGGCTTAACTTTCCCCAGGACGTATCTTCGGCTATGCACATTAGCACTGCTAATGTGTACTGCTGTAAGGCCCGAAGTTTCGCAGTCAGCAGTTTGCTCTGTTTGCTGCGTGGCGGGTTTCCAAGATGGCACCCGGTATCGTTTTCTGCGTGGTCCGTTTTGCATCGCAGAATCTGAGATTATAGCGCAATATGAGTTTCGCGCTGAAAGCCTCACTCTCTTTTAATGCTGTCATTAGAAACATGAGGTTGACCAGGATTCTTGCCTTTACACAAGCATTAAGTTTCCACAAATTCATAAACTCCTGATTATGTTTTCGTCCAATAGTGCGTTTTTATTATTATAATTTTTTATTTTAACCGCGCACAAAACCCACTCTGCCCTGTAAGAGCGCGGATTCTTAGGTAAATGCATATTTTATTTGCATTGCAAAAGGAACTTACAAGCACATCTAAAACTTTGGATGTGTTAAATGCAGCTTATATTGTAATATTTTCAAATATATAAAACTCAGTTTTAATTAAATACGTTTTAACAAAAATCCAATTTCGAACTTATTATTGCAGGAACAAGATTACTCTTTGCCTTGTGTTTCATACCCTGTGAAATCCGCATTATTGGTTAACTTAGAGCAGTAACGTTGATTTATATATGCGACTGCATGCTATTTTGATTATTAGAATTGTGCTCTACTATCAAGGACTGCTCTATTTGTACTCTCAAGACACTCACCTTTTTACTAGAAGGCGTTTTGTATACCTCTTCAACGTGCTTCTTTCTCTCTTTGCCAGGGTATAAACTGCAGTTAGTGTACTCCAAAATATGATGGTGCGAACATATGAGCGTGCAGTTCGAAGTGTCTGTTTTATGCAGACCTTGGCCTAATGTGAATGCACAACCGATGCTCGGACTCATCTTTGTTCCTGTATGTCTGCATTAGTAAAAAAATATCTATGAACCTGATGCTATCCCTGCGTTAATGAGAGCGTGTTTTCATAGGTATCACATCATTGCAGTATCTGCAGCTTGATACCGTCGACGCATATCAAAGATCTGAGTATGAGAGAGAGCCGTTGTGTTCTATTGATCTCTGAACTGAGATCATTTAAGTTTATGTCCTTTTTTGTTGTGGACTGATAGTTTTCACCGTTTTCTCTCTCTAGTAAGTTTAACAATGCCCAAAGCAAAGGAACCACAAGCTATCGTTTGTAGCACTATGTTGCAGAAATAAAGGATATTTTTAGTTCTCGGGAGATGTTAAGTGACACAGTGTTGACTTGGCGAATATGTCCACTAATTTAGTTTTCCTCTGCAGTACAGTTGAACTTTTGAAACGGGAGGTATCCTTTTGTCAGAAGCAGTGCAGCATGTTCGTGATGTGGTTAACAAAAAATATAAAACTATTAAAATACAGTTTTAATGGATATTCAGCACGAGTGTAAACCCCTCTCCCCCCAAAAAAAATTATAGAGACGTGTTTGAAAAAAATAGGCGGATTTCATACTATGTGTAAAAAAAATTAAAATGTGCTGGGCGGCCAGTAAGGAAAAAAAAAAAAAAATTGCTGTAACTGGGAGTGATATGCCCATGTATACATTTGCCAGAATGACTTCTTGTGACATGGAGCCTTCTTTTTCCCATCAATGTTCCGCGATTATCTTCAGTCATTTCAGGAGTATAACTTAAAGATGAATCTCATTGTGTACTGCAATTCTTCAGAAATTTGGGAAGCATAGCATATACGATTTATATGGACAAAATAATTTACTTAAATATTTTGCGTTTTTATTGCATATTTAAAACATTCTTAGCACACAAAAATAAATATATTCCAAATTTTAGTCCTAAAGTCCGAGTATCATTAATTAAAGTATTGGACATCTCAAAATGAGCACATAGAATGCCTTCTGCTGTGACGTTATCTTGGAATTTGACTTCATACTAATCATTAGAAATAAACTGCTGGTAGCCTCTTTATGGTTGCCGTCCGTTCAGATTTGTTTCTTATGTATTAATTTTAGACATGAGGGAGTAACGATGAGGTTCCAGTGTATCTAATTTTTAGATTAAAGCGAAATTTCAAAAAGCAACTCATAGTTGTCCTTGAGTATATTCATCTGGGTTGATAAAGCTCAGAGTCCAGTGATATTCACAGTTAAAATATCTGGGAAGACCGCAGCAGTATCAGATTCGCATTGTATCATCTCTAGAGAAACATGATTATGTCTGGGGTCTTTTTTCATCCCAAAGTGATCATAGCATCTGTGCTATATAAAAGTTAAAATATATGCACAAAAGGAATAATGGCTACATTATCAGAACAATGTTTGTTGCAAGCTGTTATTGTGTATTTACTCTGTTTGAAATATACAAACGTTATTATGTATTTTGTTGTAGTTTGTTTAGTTCCAAAAACAATTTCAACACAAAAAATATCATTTAACACACACTATGTAACAATATTGTAATTAGATAACATATGCATTCTCATTTTCAAGAAATTATGTTACTTTTAAACATCTCTCTCATCATATAATGAATATACATTAAACAACACTATTACTATGAAGTGTTCCTTATAGACGAATTTGTAGCATTTACCACACTGTTGATTCACTTTCTTGTCCTTTGACAGGAATCGCATCATTTCATTTCAGATTTGAAACATCTCCATCCTGGTTGTCACGTGTTTGCCATTTAGAAGATTCTTGAATCGTGAATAATTATTGCTGAACGAATATGTTGTTCTGCACTGGGGGGACAAAATACCCTTTGAGTGTGAGGTTTTTTTCCAGGTTCTGAAATGATTCTCATTCATTTTTACCTCATATTATGTACAAATTTACAACACAGGATATAAGCATTGAGATATCTAAATCAAGTACATAAAAATACATCAATGGCTACCTTATTGTTCAGATTTGTTCACTGAATAATGTCTAGCCATCTGATCCTAACTTTGTTGAGTTGTAAAACATCATCATCATCATCATCATCATCATCATCATCATCATTATTATCATCATCCTCATCATTATTATTGTTGTTGTTGTGTTCATGCTCACTTACATAAAATGTTTTATGTAAAGTAGACAAAATAGCACCTTTGTTTTGTTTAGGCACTTCAGAAGCTAAAATAGTATTCTGAATGTACCCGAAAGTGGTCAATAATGGTGCCCTTTATTTTGATGGCAATATTTCTTTAGGTATCTGTTGACCCGAAGAGTTCTCACAAGTGTTAAAAACACGTACCACTTATTTTCCTTTGTTTATCTTCAACAGATTTTCCTATATAAAGTTGTGCATTTATGAAATAATTTGTTTCTCAATCTACAACAGCCCATACATTCATTTCACACTCTGCGTGTGATTGATGATAAAAAGCCGGAGACCATCTACCCTTGTCTGTAGTTGTGGTTTAAGGTGAAGTGAAGTGGAATATGTGCAGTTTCATGAATTATATTATTAACGGCCTGCTTGCGCACATCAGGTGGTGCTATATCATAATGTCATCAATCCACTTCTAGATAAAAGTGTAGGTGCACAAGTCTCCTGAGCACTAACACCATCTTCACATTCATTTACATCCACTTTATCTCCGCCTTGTGTATCTTCCTTTGTCACATCCCTCCCATCCACATTTACAAAAATGATCACTATCGTTATTACATAACTGCAATATCTAGTTCTAGACTGTTGTCGCTTCAAAGCGTGCATATCATCCATTGGGAATAAAATAGATCACTGAAACATAACTACTAACTGATGACATCTGTTTGTGTATGCATTTTCTAAGTATTCATAATAACAATGAAAGTATAAATGTCATTTGAGAAGGTGCATTGTTGCCGTGTCTTTAATTTTTGTAATAAACACTTGTCTGCTAAAATTTACAAAAGAAAATGAATATCGTTGAAAATCGCATATTTTATACCTAGAGTAATTTTTCCATCATCGATTCCATTACAAAATGTCGAATTAATTTGCTACTGACAGTAATAACCATGAATACGTTACCCAATTATAGTAAGTGGACCGGAAAAACATATATATAACTGGAGTAGACTACATGTATTTTTAAGCGTTTTTAGTAATCATATCCGCCCCCCACCAACGAAGTATATAGTCAGGTTTCCAGACATTTCGATATCTGTTTTTGGGCAGGACCAGCAGTTTTTTTTTCTTCCCCGGAACCCCTAATCTATGAAGCATAAACAAAATATGCTTGTAAGCCGAAGAAGGCTAATTTACTAGAAGATTCACAGAAAGCTTATGTACGAGGGTAGTCAGAAAAAGAATACTTTTCTTAAGCATGGAATACACCAGGCTCGGCCCCAATATTGTGTGATCCTTTTCAAAGTATTCTTCGGTGAGTTGACTTTTGCCCAAAGCGTATAGCAGTCCTGAAACACGTGCTGGAAGCATCTTCAAAACCGCCTCAGCCTTTTTAACCATGGCCTCTAAAATACCAAAACGCTTCTAGCTCCTTTTTCAGACAGAGAAATGTGTAACATGTCTGCAAGTCTGTAAATTGTTATTTATCAATCTTCATGAACAATGACGCCAGCTGTGTTAATCATGGTTTCGTTTATTGCTGTTGCTGGAGCATCTGGACCGTCTTGCTTTGTTGTTGAAACACGGCCCTCCTAATTCTTTGAACCATTGAAGTCCTGTGGATTGTGCAGAACAGCATCGCCATATGCTTGCTGCAACAATATGTAAGCTTCCATTTCTGTAAATGAAAGCAAAACTTCCACGCAGCATATTGCTCTTTATGAATCAACTCCATTGTGTATGAACGTGACTGGCGAACTGACGTAATTTGCTCGTCCCTTGTGTACAGAGCGCATGCGCGAGCGAACTTCCGTGTTTATCCACCAATCTGGGCTGATCCGTTTTCATCATGCAGCATTGTTTCAACAACGTTTCTTTGCTGTGCGCAAATAAAATAACTAAAAAGAAACACGTAGTCTTTTTTGAGTATCCCTCTTACATTTGATGCTGCCTTAAATAGGCCCATGATGGCCAGTTGATGTACCTGTAGTTATGTCAATGGGTGGTTGAACTACCGGTGTAACAGATGCAACAGCGATTAAAAAGATAAGTTGTAAATTTTAGCGTATCATGCAATTATATGAAATCTATTATCTTGTAAATAAGGATATCGAAGCAGGAAATTCGTTCACATAACATTAAAATGGTCGCGGAGAGTTCCTAAACTAGGCATCTCAAGATATTTCAAACTTAGAAACTAAGCAGTAGCGAGCAGGGTAACTGGTGGAGTAATCTAAGAAGATAGCCGAATGGCATGAAATGTGCGGTGCACTGGTTGTCATGAAACACGTATATTTAATAAGCAGAATAAGTCGATCTATACTGTTGTATGAACTTATTACTAATGTCAGAAAGTGTCATATTGCATTTAAATAATTAGAATAGAACTGCGCAATACACATGTGTTACGGAATCAAATGTAGCGGCTACCTGTTAGTGATGTAACAGAAATAGAAGCAGCAGATTCCGTCTTCCTCCTCCACTCCAAGGCAAGTAGGAGCAGGAAACACTGGTGAGCAAACTCGGCCAGAAGTATTTGAGAGAAAAGACGACGCCAAGCTGTTCAATTTCTTTTACTGAAATTCTATGAAGCAGGAGGGTCTTAAGGTCAGAAAAGTAACAAACTTTAGTAAGTTCAAAATCGAACACAGGCTTCACTGAGATTTGCTTCAGTATCTTCCAACAGTAACTAAGAATAACTCTGCCTAATATGGAAATATTGCAATCTTGTTGTACTCCACATGAAATGTTTACGAAAACAGTATTGCAATTCCTGTGGTAATGATAAGAGAAAAATTATGCGCATGGCCAAAAACCAAAGGCATGCTGACGTTAAGCTATAAATTGGGCTGTAGCATTGTACTTCTTTTGAGAAGATTGGGCGTGTTTTTAAATTAAGCATCGAATGGCGATTTAATAAAACGCACTGATTATGTTTGTAACAGTAAAAGTAGGTTTTTTTTTTTTTTTTTTTTTTTTTTTTTTTTTTTTTTTACTTTATTAAAATGTAGAATATTATTATGATACTTATTTTCAAAGATGTATATTTTCTTTGGGTTCTTCGCACTTTAAACTGGTGTTCCATGATTACAAAGGCATTTTTCCCAACGCGGCACCAATTTTATTCCTTAGTCATAGAACGATGCCGCCTATGACGAAGCAATTTCTGTAAATCTTCTTTGGCATAATATTCTACAAAATGCTAGCCAGCATATCTTCAGATGAAAGTCGCTGGGTACCAAGTCAGAGCTGTAAGATATGATACAGACATTTTTTCCCACCAACTGATTTTATACGTTTGAATTGTGCGGCTGCGATCATTGTCATTAAGAGGAGAACGCACTTTCTATCTTCGCTATGTTAAATTTATCATTTTCAATGTTACTTTTCTAAAGAATCATTAAAAGTAGAACAACATTTTTTCTCAGATAGATATAAAAATATTTTGCATCAAAATGACACATTTCAGAGCAATATCTTAAAAGATATAATATTAACACATTTTAAAAACAATGTCTTTTTGCCATTTTTAAAAAGAATATCTATTGCCTTAATAATAAAACAAGAGAGCTGAAAAAATATCGAATATGTGGGAAAAAGGTACAGCACAATTTTGAATTCTCTGGGATGAATAGTTTCGGAGAAAAAATAAAAACAGTTTACTGTAAGCACACCCGTTTTAAGGCATTCCTGCTTGTCACTGTTATAATCTGCTATGCTCTACCTCTTATCTCATTTTAATCTACAGCATCCGCCATAGATTTTAGATTTCAATGCTCTCTCTCCCTTCCTCTCTCTCTCTCTCTCTCTCTCTCTCTCTCTCTCTCTCTCTCTCTCTCTCGGTAGCAGTATGCAATAATGGGTTGCATTTCTTGAACTTTGATCGGGGTTCATTACTGTACATAAAGTTTTCCCAGATCCAGTGGCACGCACACCACATGTAATCTTGTTTTCATAGTTTTAATAGTTTTATTGTAGGTTTGCTGCTACAGAAAGGATATTGAGCATAGCAAGTACCGATTTCACACAAATTTTGATACTACTAATTCATATCTTGCTGTCAGATCTTCAAAACATACATCAGTGCTTACATTACATGTGTTTGCCGCGTCGGAGAATACATTAATATCTAAAATAACATTTTCAATACTTATTTCACTTTCTTCTATAGCTATACTTTATTTAAATGTAGGGTTAGAAAATAGTTTCCTTGTTCTTCTTATTATTTTTATAATAGTGTTTAACGCCCGTTTTAACTACAGAGGCATCACTGGTGGTATATGAGATGAAATGGCAAACTGATTTTTTTTAAAGGAAGGGAGCGTTCCAGGCCTAAGTTTAGTGTACCTTCCCGGCACCTGCCATTTATGAGAACTGAGGGAAACCTGAAAAGGGGGGAAAAAAAAGGAAAAAAAAAAAAAAAAGAAAAGAAAGAAAAAAAAGAAAAAACTCAGGGAGGACGATCTTGGTGGGAATCGAACCCCAGAACTCCCACTCACGAATGTTTCCTTCTTGAAAAACTGCCGTTAGAAGTATTGTTTGAATCAGCAAATGTATCCTAAATGGTATTTCCTAATATAAAATTTACATTGCTTTCATGTGCACTGTTTTCATTTTCTCGTAATTTACACCATTTTATGTTTTTCCTTGCAGGTTCTCCAGACATTTTCTTGAAGACTTTGGCACTAGATGAATATATACTTCTTTTTTCACTAACAAATAACATACACTATATAGCTTGTAGCACTAGAAAACAATGAATACGCAACGATAGGTTAGTCAATAGCTGGTAACTACAGCCCAGAATAAAATGTACGCTGGTGTAAATAGATACAGCTCGGCTCTAAGAATGTGAAAATAAGAGAGGTATCCCAATGTGCACATTGACATTTAAATCTACATTTAGGACATTTAAAACAAGTTTGTAGCTGAAAATACATTCATAATCGCATAAAGTAAATGTCACTATAAACATTTAAAATAAATAAAATAAATGTTGATAAATTGACCATTTTAAAGGTATCTTTGTCCTACAAGAATTGTTTTGGATTGTATTTCATAACGTCGCGTCGCACAGTAGAAGTTCCTTATAGTGGCACCATTAGACAAGACTTTTACGGGTAAAACGCCTGGTCTGTTCCAGAAAATCACACAAATGATCTTGCGGGCAGAAATTGTCTTCACTTACGTTAAGTGCCTCCATTCCGTGAGCCTTTGATTCAGGAGTCACGTGGGACATGTAAGTCTCGTTATCTGTATTGATTATTGATATAGTTAAAGAAATCATCACCTCCCTCATTATACAGTGTGAGCATGGTCGAAGCATTGTCAACTTGTTTGTTTGTGTGTGTTCCTCAGAAATATTTTGGCATCCATCGTGCATAGAATTTGCGAAATAGTAAGTTATCTATCTAATAGCGAATTGACCTTGAACATTGTGGGGAAATGCAAAGGGAATTATGAAATTAGAAGCGTCTGTCATAGTATTAGCTTCTAAAGCATGCATCATGTCAGTGATTATAAATGTCGGCTGTCCACGTCATATCATAGTCGGTCCTAGTGGTGCAGTGGAAACTATACTTGCCTCCTAAACCGAAGATCGCGGGCATAAAAATCCTAAATATGGCTTTCTTCGGAAGGGAAATAAAGCCGTAGGTTCCATATCTTAGATTTACGGCATGTAAAAGAACCTCAAGCCTGAAAGAAGAGGCCTCTGAGCAAAGTTTATAGGTCGTTTCACGCCCTGAATTGAATGGGACGCTGATGACCTGAGATGTTAAAAAGATCCGTATGTAAACCGGATCATATGCACGTTTGGATGGTCTTTATTAGGCATTCTAACGCATCCTCACAGTTGCACCAGTCGTTGCGCTTTCATTATAAACCTCATAACAGTATGAATGTTATCTGTTTACACATTATTTGCATTTAAGAAATGGCTCAAGCCCATAACTCAAACTAAGCTGGCCGCTCGCTTTCTTGAACATGTTCAGCCCCACAAGACGCAAACACAACTACTCCCATAGCTACAAATGAGTTGGCAATGAACTAAGACCAACAAAAAGGAATCAATAAACTAAGCATCAATCTTGAATACTGTGCTAAAGATACGACGAATAGTATAGAGCTTTTTAGACGTAAGCCTTGATCTAATAATGTATTTTTATAGTACGTCACAAACCCCGAAAGTGTAGTGTATGTGCACGGTTAAAATGAGATTGAAGCAACAGAATCGCGGTTAACACTGCTTCATTAACTGGATATAACCATAGGAACAGCGATAATGCTGTGCTTATCAATAATGCTTTCACTTATTCTTTACGGCACCTGTGATAGAAAGTGTGGAGTCACACTCTACAGGCGTTGTTTCTTTGAGCGTTCTGCTGTTCAATTGTGCCACCCATGTAAGAAGAAAAAACCAGCTGTATTATTTTAGACATGTACAAATTTACTATATGGAAAATGTTTGCATTGATCTTATCTGAATCTCGACACATTGTGTTTCGGCTAAAGTAAAATGGGTGTTCTAAATAATGAGTGTAATTTAATTAGTAATTAAGATAAAATATTATGAAAATGTGTTTCTAATATCAACAGAATGGGCAATTCTTCAAATGTATAAAATATATTGATTAAAGAAATGAGAAGTGTATAATCTAAAGCTACAAAAATGAAAAGTTGAAGTCTGTTGAAATGTTTAACAGATCCACAAATATTGTGAATACTTTTTTAATATTTGGGGTGGATTAAATATTTTTAGGGGCACTGAAATGAACACACTTTATTCATTTTACATAGGGGGAAAAAACATGAAAATAACATCAGAAAATTGAGCTTATGAGTGTCTTATTTTTATTCTTTGTTACTAAATGGCTGCTGAATTTTAGTGAACAAATAAATTTTCATAACATTGGGTCACTTTATGTTTTTTTTTTTTGTACCTAATAAAATCAATTATACCCATTTCGTACCTGCATACAGTAAAATTGACATCCATAATTTCCGCGCCTCAGGACATTCCATTTGCATGTATGCAGATTGAAGTATATAGTATATGGTGGAACAGATGACATAGGCGACGTAGAAAATAGAAATTCCTCCTGGCGCTGGAGGAAACCTTTTCTTGTGACAGTGATTGGACGGAAAGTTGTGTTATGAAAGCAATTGCAGCTCGGGTGGTTTATCGTAGTCAACTTGAAAGTTATTACTTCTTAAAAAGAATTCGTCTTGTTTCTTGTTTCACAGACTTTAACCTCGTATTAGTTATGAGTGACTTCAAGAGCTCAAACTGTACATCCTCCCCCCCCCCCCCCCCGATCTCTGAAGTTAACCTCTAATGATATGCAGACGAGATACTTGAGGAAGTACAATTTATAGGCAGCTCCCTACTATTCCCTCTGATTCTAGCTTATGTTGATCTTCATTCAATGCAAATAT
Organism: Metallyticus violacea; assembly: GCA_030762175.1. Lineage (NCBI taxonomy): Eukaryota > Metazoa > Arthropoda > Insecta > Mantodea > Metallyticidae > Metallyticus > Metallyticus violacea. The sequence continues at coordinate 70,678,747 of CM060842.1, forward strand.
AATCATAACATGTCTCACTTGCCATAGTTAAGGATTCTTCATTATGAGTTCTTATTGTCTGTTTATTTTACATTTGCCGACGGCCAAGGAAAGAGTTATTGTGTCACAAGAGCGTGAGCGAAACCGAGCTGGGTTGAAGTCAAGCTAGCGACAAATGAGGACGAAGGTTCTGTCTGCTTAGGCTAAGCCATAATTGTAGATGGATTATTTTTGTTTAAGCCCATTAACAGTACAGCCTGTCAAAGTTGTCTGTGTTTGTGCCTTCTGCTGACATTGTGCATGGCTGCATTAGCGGTATGTTCGGCTACGAGTCAGGGTGGTGCGGATGTAGATATTTAGCAGCGCTCCCACCAAAATCGACAAAAGTAAAATAAACAGATAATAGCTAACTTTATAGAATACAGGTTTGTGAATAATGTTGGATTTGGGAACTGTTGTGTCAAAGGTTATTGCATAGTGTTTGTTGCTCCATGCACTCTTCCAAACTTCCACATTCTTTTAATAACGTGTTGTCCATCTGAATGTTTTACTTTTCAAGTTCCTTATTCATTTTTATACTTCACATCTGCAGTATATATCAAATCTCAGGAACGTGGAACATATTGAAATCTTGGTTAAAATTTAAACTATACCGAAAATTAGATACAGTAACCGCTGTACACCGTACTGAAGTTAACGAATTGTTACAAGGACATTATGGTCGTGTCATTATAAAAATACACTAAATAATGGTGCAACAGAAGAAATCAAGAAGATTTTTTCGAGTAGTGTTTAACGCCCGTTTTTCCTTTGAGGCACCACAGGCGGTGGACACTGATGATACATGAAATGATATATTGTGAAAAGATATTTTTGTTTAAGGATGGAAGCGTTCCAGGCCTAAGTTTAGGGTACCTCCCCGGCATTTGCCAGTTATGAAGACTGAGGAAAACCTGAAAAAAAACCCAATTAGGGAGGACGGTCCTGGCGGGATTTGAACCCCAGACCTCCCGCTCACGAGTCCGTGCCTTAACGACCTCGGCCACTCGTGGCAGTAATCAAGAAGATGATATATGTATGGCTAACAAAGTATATTTTGCAATAATTCATTTCAATAAAGAACAATACATAGACGTAATAAAATCGATATCTACAAATCTGTAATTAGAGCCATTCTCTGTTATGAATGTGAAACTTGGAGAAATTCTTTTATTCTTTAATGATTATTTCAAGACCTTTCTAGCACAATTCCTGTGTCGTTCACACAAGGATTAATGCTGTTTTATATGGAGATAATTTATCAATTAAAATTATGAACAAAGTGTAGGGTTTTAACAAGATGGCATGCCTATTCCATCATTTGGTGCAGTAATATGACCGTTGAACAAATGCTTTTTCAAAATTGTGAACGAACTCTGGTTTGAAGCTCATGTACACCTAACATGCTTTTTTTTTTTTTTCCTTTTCCCTTTTCCCCCCTCCTTCCCCCCCTTTTTTTGCACAAATGCATAAATGAACTTTTATTTGGTACACAAAACTGAATATTTTTGTTTCTTTTTAGGACACTTAAAAATATAAAACATTTGCTTATTATATTCAATAATGACAAAGACGATACACTTTTTAATAGTATTTAACGCCCGTTTAATCTACCGAGGCATTACAGGCGGTGGACATTGGTGATATATGGCGCGACGGGTGGCCGAGGTCGTTAAGGCGAGGACTCGTGAGCGGGAGGTCTGGAGTTCGATTCCCACCAGAACGGTCCTCCCTCACTGGTTTTTTTTTTCTGGTTTTCCTCAGTCATAAACGGCAAATGACAAATGCCGGGGAGATATCGTCAATCTGGAACGATTTCTTCCTTAAAAAAAAACTCTCAGGTTATCGTTTTATCTCATGTATCATCAGTGTCTACCGCCTATGATGCATCAGTAGTTAAAAGGGTGTTAAACACACATACAAAAAGGATGATGTATGAAATGAAATGATAAATTACGAAAGATTTGTTTTTAATGGAAGGAAGCGTTCCATCCTAAGTTTTAGGGTACCTCCCGGAATTTGCCACTCCTGCTCAGGAGTCCGTGCCTTTAACGACCTCGGCCAACCGTGGAAGTTAAGACTGATATACAGAAATAAGCAACTTTGTTCATAGGAAGAGATTTAATAAACTCTGCTCAACAGAACAGCCAACTAAAAAAAACTTACCTCTGTATATTGCTTTCATACTTATGTTATTCATTAATTAATAATATATGGTTTTGTCACCCGTTTTATCACGGCAGCTGACGGGTCGGCAGTCAGAGCGGTAACTCCCGGCTAAGCGGATATAATATCCGCGCAACTGATTCAAGTTCTCGCAATTGCAACTACAATTACAATGAAAATTAGCATGTACCTTGTGATAAAATGTGTTAAAATGTTGTCCTACTATATCCACACATATCTGTATTCTTTTTAGGAACTTGTCATTCACACGCATCAGTTCACCTTCCGATATTGAATTGATCTAAACTCGAAAACGCACAAGGTTACTCTTGTCCACGAATTGCAGGTAGGCGATCCTCATATTCGATATTCGGACAACTTTCTGTAATCGGATATTACGGAACATTAATGATTGGGTAACTGATCCACGCTCATGTTCTTTGCTGTGAACCATGGTTCTATATATGTGGTTTTCTTCAACGTGAAATAAAGGTATTGGAGTACAGCAAACTTGATATTAAACACGAAACCTCCTTGTATGAAGTGAGCAATTGTGCATATTCGGTATAGGGAAGACCACTTCGAGTCTAAGCAAGTTGCTGTCTTTACACATAACCAATCTCACAAAATCGATTAAAAATTAATCGCGCACATAAAACAACCCCCACCCCCCAAAAATAATGGGAGAAGGAAGCAACGCAGTGCTCAGGCGATACTAATTTAAAAAATAAATTAATTAATCTAACTGTAGTACTATAATTTTTATTTACCACATTCTACCTAGAGTAACATTTTTATCAGCTGACAAAATTTGGTTTAAATTCGTTTTTTTAAATTATTTTTATATTTTTTATTGTATATATATATTTACGGTCGGAGAAGTAGAATGGAAACGGCAGCACACAGTGCAACTGCACGCACTTTGTCGCGCCGCGTTTAACTCACGTTGTGTAGCTCAGCTTCCAAAATATTGATTTGTTTTCGTATGTTTTGCATTTCATCCAGTGTTCGTGGATTGGATATATAGACACCGTCTTTTAAATGTATCCATAAAATAACAGACTCATTGCTCGGAAACTCAATGCGTTACTTTGAGCGACTATGCTCGTCCTTTAATGGCAAAGCTCGCAAAGCCAACGCAAGTTCAATATACGACCGTGGAAAGATGAAATGTATGCGCTGTGTTAGCGAAAGCCATTTTGTCAAAGTACGCTTTATAAGTATTATATATGTATGTATAGTTTTTTTAATAGAAAAATCATATCAGATATTGTTAACCAGTGAGATTAACATTAAATCTTAAAATAAATAATACCATTGCTTTTCTAAAAATCGCTGTTTAGTCCTTGCAGCGCCTAAACAATTAGTAAACACATTTAAGTAGGAATGCATTAGTAAACAGTGCAGCAGCAGCAACAACAACAACAACAACAACAATAATAATAATAATAATAATAATAATAATAATAATAATAATAATAATAATAATCAGATCAGCTTAGGTGGCCTCTGGAATAACACGAATGAAAGAACCGTACCTAAAGCAGGAAAGGACCGAAAATAATTATAAAGCATCAGCATAATTTTAAGGACGTCTGAACACAAAATGAAAAATGTTGCACGCGCACACATATCAATTGTTTGATTTATATGAATTATCTGCATATATAAAGGCAACTCCATTCTAAGGAAACTAGTGAAGCCTATGTTGGTATACAAAGAGGTCTATAACTGAACACTATCATTGCTGCATCTAAACTTAATTAAGTTTTTGTAATATGACTGGTACTTGTTTGGAGGGCGGCACCCATGATGAGTTTATGCATACTATATTTGCCACCTCGCCTCAAGCCAACTCTCAGATAATCCAAGCTGCATTAGCACATTCTAGTATAAATACTTTAAATGAGCAGGTTGTTAATAACTATTATGATAATAAGAGACAACATTCTACTGCAATTATGATTCCTATTTTTATACCCATATTCAATTTATACCAGAAAAGTTTACACAATGTTTTCACTAGGCTACACTGCTTTGCATAGTACATAGTTTAACACTTCTTGGTTGAGAGGTAAATCTGAAGTAGCAGTAGCAGCAGTTGTGTTATCTTTAACTTTCATTTACAAATTTAAACCTTAAGACTTTTTCTAATTATAAGGGAACCAACAAATGCGAAAATTTGAAGAATATTGTAAGTGTACCAAATTAAAAAAATAATAATAAAACCCTACGTGCTCATTTATAACACGACATAACTCAAATGAGTGACTGTTCGCAAGGTTAAGTTGACAATTTTTTTACAGAACTGAGCCAGCATTGCTTGCTTTCAGCTGTTTATATATGCAGGTAACAAAACGAAGGTTAGATTTTAGCTTCAAAGACCACGAACTTCTTTTCAGCTGTTTCACTAGAGCCCATGAACTATTTCTTTTCGCGTACTGTACAGCTGGCTTCCTGTATGTGTTGTATGTGATGACGTCATGCATAGAGTACATAATATCAAGCGTAAAATGAACGACCATTTTGGATCTTCACAAAGACGTAGATGTTCATATTAAATATATTATAATATTATTACCTGTCATATAATTCACCTGACAGTAGTTTTGTACTATCTTTCATTCGCTTTTAGGCCCTAATTTTTTTTCGCCAAGTCAAGGGAAAGTTTGTTAAATTTTGTCTCGGTACCACTATTAAAACAGTATAAACGATGATGTTGAATTTTAGCATTAAGTTTTAGTTTCACATTTCTAGAAGCGAAAAAAGAACGTTATTGGACAAGGACCTGGTCTTAATAACTCCATAAATCGTAAGTAGATTAAAAAATACTGTAAGGTAATGAACATTTTCGCCAGGGTAACAATATTTCAATGCTTAACATGATCACCAGATGTCTCCAAAAGCGCAAAGGCAAACCAGTGCGGTTGGATCGTAACGAAAGCTGTTTTGATGCTAGTTGTATTAAGAGTAAACTCGCAATAAAGTGCAATTTATATGTTATTTCAGCTGTGTTACGAGTTTGCCATAGTAAAGTTTGTAATGAAATAAATGCTGATGCGTTTGTATCAATATTGGATGAAATGTTTAGCTTTCAAAAGTGGTATTGGTGGCTGTGTTTATACTTTGTTGGAAGGTTTATGTGCAATAACTGCATAGTTCTAGTGGCAACCTTGAATCAGGGTATGACACTAAGTTTACAGCCTCCGGGTATCGGTAAGTACATTGTTGAGTAGCTCCATTTAATTACCAATAGTTACCTGTAACATTGTTACCGTTGTACAATGCCCAGTCGGCCATCTTTTCGTTGCCACCCAACAATGATAATTGTAATGCATTCATAAAGGTATTCCCAATAATATTTTACATTTTTATGCCCTACTAATTGGTATAGTGAAAACTGCACACGTTAATCGCATGGTAAGGACTTGGGAAAAAAAAGTGTAGAGATAAGACTGATAAGTGAGATTAAACAAAATATTTTTGTGTACACCTGTGCAATTTAACTGAGGTGCTAAATATTTTCTTATATCAATTGAAACTTAAGGATTGTGTAATGCGTTTGACATTTTTATTAATTACATAACAATGAATTGCAGATTTTTTATTATTATTATTATTATTTCATCTGAGGTAACGCAAATACTGTTAAGTGCAGCCTAAAATTAAAAAGCAGGAACTTTTGTTGGAGTGTGCATAGGCCAGTTAATAAAAGTAAATGCGGATAATTCCTTATGAAATGCATTTTTGAGCAATCTTAACCTCAATCAATGATTCTCATTAAAGTGGTATTTAACATTAATATGATCAATACTTCTGTAACCAAGAGCAATAAACAAATGTTCTGGAAAATACTAATTAACCGATGCATTGAATCATGCAAGTTTCTCTAGGCAGGAAATTAAAGTGTATCAAGGAGTGTTTTGTTATGTAGTAGAAATGCTTTGGGTAGAATATAAAGGCTGCTGTCATGCATTGAGGAAATAATGGCTGCCTTAGTTTCTGTATTCTGTGAAATTTGAAAGACATAGGAAATCAACAACTGCACAAAAGATATATAATCTAACATTTGATCTATAGCTAAACATAAAACTAGGATGTCATTAGTGATATTGACTATCAGTACCTAAGCTTTTCATAGGTTTATGTTTACAAGACACAGTAAATGCCACGAAGGAGAAAAATTCACATTTTTATAACTTTTATATATATGTAATGGTTAATGAGCATTATTCAAGGAGGTATATTGGCAACAGCTTAAGGCTTAAACACGTTTTAGTGTTAAATTTCAAATTTATTTGTGCTTTATTTCACTCTCAGATAAGCATTAATACTAGAAAATAGAATCATCTTCACCTTCCTTTCAGATGAGCTAGATTTTTATTGTACTTTTACTTTGACTATAATGGCTATTGGCTGCAGTGACTTGTAATCATGATATGGTTCAGTGTATATACCTAATCATTATTCTTAAAAAAGCATAATAGCACTTTAGACATGGTTAATTGTCTGGGATTCTAGAAAGTGCTAATTTTAAACGCATGATATATAGAGTCATAATAATTCCTGCAAAATAGCTGTCTGCTTAATTGGTTGCTCAACATATTATTTATTTTGTTGTAACAAAGAATTAAAATGATAAAAATTTCCAGCAACAATGACTAACTTGACTAGGCAGTAGACATTTCAACAGCCTAAATAAAATCAACAATAAAATTGCTGTTTTGTGAGAAACAGGAAAACAATTAAGGTTGAGATAGTTTTCTAGTCGAATACCCCCAAATACTAATTTCTGCACAAAGTGCAGAAGTGCAACTACTTCAGATGGTCAGTATACATTATAACCATTGTGGTGTACTCAATTAATTATGTATATGTAGTCATTTTATTATAAATTCAGAAATTTATATTGTCCCTTTTCCATCATTGCTGTATGCAAGCATCTAAATGCTTATTTCTATCATCAATGTCCTTTGCAAACATTATTTTGATTACTGTTATATATTGCAAAGTTCAACTAAAAATCACAGCAACATTATAAGAGAAATAATTTTGTATATTTTTAACATAAAATTTGGTATTCAATACTTAACTTTCTCTAAAGCTCATATTTTTAGGCATTTTTAAATACCTAAAAGAATCATTTAAAGTGAAAATATGTGGGTATTTTATAGCTTATCTAATCTTTAGTCACAATCTCTGAAAATTAATATGAAGGTATTTGAAATCACATAAATAAATTAATTATTTTGAACTTGGACCTATAAGCATCCAAAATACCTGTAAGTCCTGCACCACCTAAATAACTTTTGAACCACATGGTTCATTAAAATGAAACTCAACGAGAAGGGATAGCCGTATACTGTGATCCCAAAACATCTCCTCCTCCTCCTCCTCCTCCTCCTTCTTCTTCTTCTTCTTCTTCTTCTTCTTCTTCTTCTTCTTCTTCTTCTTCTTCTTCTTCTTAATGATACTGTGTTAAATGAAACTCCCAATATATTTTTACATTTTTGAATAAAGCTCAAAAGCTTTTCAAAATGTAAAATTAGAGACATAGCATCACTTCCAATGCATTGCAGGATGATGCCTGCATATAGTCTACCAAAAGTTTAAGAACAATGGAATACTTTAATAAAATATATTTTGTCCACAATCTATTTGGTTAGCAACCCTATATTTCGTCTCAAATTTATGCTTATTCATAGATACATTTTTAAAAACCAATAATCACTATTTTTTCTTAAGAAAGGTTATATTTATGTATAGAATAATTGCTACAAATATCCATATTTGCAGTAATCTAGATATCACATATAGGCAATGTTTCTGTAATTTTTGCTGAGAGGAACATACTATGTAAGAAGCATTTAAGGTAGAAATACATTATTGAGATGCCATTGTACAGAATCACAGCTATCACATTGCTTAGTCAATTGTGCTATCACAGTACCATTTGATTGCATTGAATTGTTCCCATACCACTGCCATTACATGAACTGCAGGGCACTTATATCCTCATATTTAGTTTTTTTCTTTTACACCAGACATTTTTGGCTTATGTGAGAGCACATACTTAAGATACAAAGGAATTTCTTATTAAAAACTGAGACAATGCAAATGTTTAAGTCCCATGGTTATAGGGATGCTTTTGAATATACTGCATTTCAGCAAAGTATAATACAAAATCCATATTTACCTAATTTAGACACCTCGAATACAGCTAAAAAGCATGAATTAATTCTATTTAAGATATTTAAGATTTTGCAGAAATAATTAAGAAAAACCTGCCTTGTGCCAAAGCAAATAAAGAAAGGGAGACCAAATTAATGGATAAAAGTGATGTTTTTATGAATATGTGCATAACAACGAAACATTACCATTCTATAAATAGACTAAAGATTAAGCTAACATTGAGCAAATTTGTTTTGCAAGCTGAAACAAGAATGCAGGAACAAGAAAATGAAACTAAGCAGCAATAGTTACAGTGTATGTTCTTCATCTGCATCATCATCAACAGCAAATCCCTATAACTTTTCACCACAATGAGTATTTATCCAACTGCAGGATCTTCTGAACACACAGGTGCTTTCATAGATTTTGAGCCAATATTGGGCAATAATAATTTTGTTAAGCAAATATAGATCTCTTGGGTATGATCAGAGTTTCCATCAACACTGGATATGATGCAAGAAACTACATCATATAGTATCAAGCTTTACTCTGAATATTAATACAAAGTGTGCTACATACATTTAATACTTAGATATAATCATGTACTTACCTTCTGCCAATTGTTCTTGAGTGTCAGCTGCAGTTTGGAATTGAATGCCAATTTCATCTCATTCCAAGTGTATTTATGTTCATGCATTCACTTCAGACTTTTCTGGGAGATAACAGCTGCTGCATTTTTTATGCTTTCTTCAAAATCAGCAGAACTGCTGGAACTACTAATCCATTTGCTCTCCATTGCTGTTAAAAAGAATGGACTGAAATAGCATGGCTATAAGTTGCATATTGCTTGGCACAGCACATGATCTCACAGAAAGCTCAAGTCATGATTTTAGTTAATGAAGCTTTACAGGCAAGTGGTGCTCACACTTGATAAATAGTGTAAGTGTGTGTGTAAAATGTGCAGAATGTATAAAGTACTTATATATGATTACACAGGCTGCAACAAAAATACTGAAACAAACTTTAGGGTGAGTTCCTTAGACCAAAAAGGGGGGGGGGGAATAACAATGCAGACATCTATCCAGAAATGTCTATTTTGTAAGTGATTATGACTCATAATGTTCAACACAATTCAAAACATGACCTAATATCTTAACTTTGATAAAATAATTAAAAATTTTTCACATAGTCCAATGATGTTATTGATAGTAGTCAATCTGCTGATGTACATTATGTCCTAGATAGAATTGTGCTGCCATGCAGATTGTTTACATTTATCATTTGTATTTATTCAGTTTCTTATATCTGCTCATGATAAAAATATCCTGCCATGGCCAGCCTCTCAATTGTAACTGAACCGCAACACAACTTAAGAAACTGACTAATCACCATGCATTCAAATAATAAATATAAATTAGTCTCTATGACAACACATTGCCATCTAGGATACAGTGTACATCAGCAGATTGATTGGTATCGATAACATCACTCAATTGTTTGAAAAAGTTAATTATTATTTTAATAAAATTGAGTTTTTGAGTCGTACCTTGAAATGCTTTAAATGTTAGTTAGTTAGTCTTTCAATAACAACTCACAAACCATGAAATTCCAGGCATATGTTTATATGCCTTTGTGTATGTGTGAGAAACTCGGCCCCAAAGTTTGTCCCAATATTTTTGTTACACTCTATATATGTAATAAGTGTATATGACACACTGTTTTAATTTTCAGAGTAAAGCTTGATACTATATGGTGTAGCTTCTTGGACCATATCCAGTGTTAATGAGAACTCTAGGCCTATATCTGCTTAGCTAAACTTATTATTCTTCAATATCCACTTAAAATCTGTGGAAGCTGTGTCTTGAGAAGGTTTTGAAATTGGATGAATGCTCTACTTTGGTGAAAATTTGTAGGAACTTAATGTTGATGATGCAGCTGAAGAACACAGTAACTGTAACTGCTGCTATTTAGTTTCATTATCTTGTTTCCTGCATTCTCATTATTTCAGTTTGCAAAACAACATTGCTCAATGTTAACTTAGTCTTAGTCTATTCATAGAATGGTAATGTTTTGTTATACATAAAACATAGTTTCGTCCATTACTTTGGTCACCCTTTCCTGGTATTTGATTTGGCACAAGGCAGAATTTTATTAATTACTTTTACAATATCTTGAATATCTTATGTGCTGTTTTTTTTTTATTTCTTTTTCTTCCCCCTATTATTAGTATTAAAAAATAAATTTTGAGTTTTGTATATCATTAAGATTTCTGCAATTTTGTAAATCTGGACTGAATAGCCAGAACACATGTACTTTTACGTATTAGTTTAAAAAAAATTAAAAATGCCATGTCTGTGAAAACTCAAAATTAATTTGTAAAGCAGTGAATTTTGGAAAAATGCACAATGATGTTATATTGTGTCAAATGATAGCCTGGTTCATAAGCTTTAAAATGAAACCTTCATACTTGTAGCTATCATAGTTCTGTAGTAAACACATTTTTTAATTATATGGTGATCACAAATTATTACAATTTTAGGCAATTTTAAAAATTCAATATGTCAGGGAAGCGTAATTTAAACATTTTGAAAATAAAAATCTTAAAACATGTAATGTTAAGGCGCAAGTGTACAGAAAATGAACTAAATTAATTATGTTTAACACTTTATGCATTGGTTGATTGAATATGAACTTACCCATGTTTCGGTTCATCAAATGGGCTCTAAAAATGTTAATATAGATTCAGAAATAATAAAAAAGCATTTTATAACAAATTATTATTGAGGAAATCACTCAAAATTTCACTAATTTTGTTCCACTTATTTGGACATGTGTCAAAGGCTGTTGCCTTCATCTTCAGCATAATTCCACTGTCTCAATGTTGCAGAATGTATGTTCCCCATGAAATTAAAAACAGAAGAAATAGGAAAGAAAAAAAAGATTCTGCAGAAAATCTTGGAGTTACACAAAAGAAGAGTGAAAATCTGTAGTAAAATGAGGGGGAGGTAAAGGATGTCAATACAATCAGGAAAAACAATTACAATTTATGGTCACTTTATGGGAATGGATAATAACACATGCACAATACAAATTTTGCAACATATATGCTAGAGTAAAATTTGCAACCAGTGGATCCAAGAGATAAGGAAGGATATCAATGAGATGGAGCTAATAGAAGATATAATAAAGAATAGAATGAAGTTAGAAGGTCGATACAAGGTCTCCAGGTAAAGGAAAGGTAGAAAAGAAATAACATGTGGGCAGAAGAGAGAAGGAAAATATGCACTGACAGAATGTAAGAATTATAGAAAGGAAGTGGAAATGAATGCATTGAGCTTTACATGATTGTAAGATATCTGAAATGGGGGGGGGGAATGCATTTAAAGTATTATAACATGTTCTCAACCTTTTTGTTTTTCCCTCTGTTCAGGAATATGATACTCAAATTTCAATTAAAGGAATAACACGTGGGCAGAAGAGAGAAGGAAAATATGCACTGACAGAATGTAAGAATTATTAGAAAGGAAGTGGAAATGAATGCATTGAGCTTTACATGATTGTAAGATACCTGAAATGGGGGGGAATGCATTTAAAGTATTATAACATGTTCTCAACCTTTTTGTTTTTCCCTCTGTTCAGGAATATGATACTCAAATTTCAATTATTAGTAAATATCATTGGATTAAGAATTAAAATCACTAAATAATAATAGATAAAAACTATGCCAATTTGAACACACGTGATACAATCAAAAAATGAACACATTTTCCTTCATATTTTGCCATGGAATACATGTGACAATATCCACATTTTCTGTAATAAGTTTGGTCTTTTATATAGCACTATCATTCTGTAATGTAAGAGAAAATTCTGCATAATAGAATATGGCTAAAATTATTCCCCCCCTTTTTTGTCCCCCTATTTCAATTTCATAGGCAGATCTTCACTCTCTATAACCACGATTTGATTCACACACCTTAGCACTAAAAATTAAATTTTTCTTCAGCATACTAGTCCTCTTTATTGTTTTATCTCCCTTGCTCTCCCCCCTGCTTTTTTGTGTGTGTGTAGTTCTATATCACAGAAGTGAAGTGAGAAATTGGTCTATGTGAATGTAGCTTCTTTGTTTATTATTTTAAGAATAATCTAGGTGTATCATGGACAGTCACACATGTAGCACTGTCTGTTGATAGCTGATTGTCATACAAAATGATGATTACTCAGGGTGCTCAAGGTAGTAGGGCAGCTTTTATTCATTAACCTATAGTGATAATTGGTTATATGAAAAGGAAGTTGATGGAAGCTTTTTCTCATAACCTGGCTATTTATGATGCAGTTTTACAAAATATTTTTATAGTGGAAATTTACTTTGGGAAACTCAACTCTGTTTATGAGTATGAAAAAAATGCAACAAGAAAATGATGTTAATCAAGACGGAAAGAAATTTGAGAAGAATGCAGAACCACTTATTATATGAAGCAACATCAGAAACATGAAGAGGGACTAGTTTGGAGTCATTAATATTACTATCATATTACAATTGCAAATATTTATTGATGATATTGTTACGTTGATTTTGTTACTGACTTCATTTTGCTTACAGCAAAGAAAGCGCAGAACATATAATTGATAAGGATATTGTTTCTCTGCACTATATGTGCTCAAAAGATTGTGATTTCATCCAGCAGAGTCAAATGCAATACTTTAATTCTAGATAGTCTGGTTATAGCAAATGTCAATGTCATTTATCTTCACTGTTATAAATCATTTGTTGATAGAATATAGTTCTCATAGCAGCTTTTGATATATGGATGTATTCACATTATGAGTCTCAATATTAATGTACCTTTAATTTTATATTCTTTATATAGTTGGTTGCTAGTGGCCATTGGGGATGCTGATATTTATCATTTTTTCCCTCACTTCCGAATAAAGAGCTTCCAAATTATTTTTTATTTGTTTGTTGCTAGCTAGTTGACTACAATTCAGTAGATGTTCTTTATTTAACATAAGTATTCACATACTTACACAATGGGCAGTGACTGTCCTTGATTAATTTCATCCTGAAGAGATGTTCTGACAGGCAATCATGACCAATAATTAAGTGGAATTTAGCAACTCCAATTTTTCTTGGTTTCAATAAAAGATGTTTGAAAGTATTTAGATCTTCATATGTTTTTCTTTAAGATTTTCTTTGATATTTTGTTGTTCTTGTTCATTTATTAATCTTTTTATGTGTTTCAATTTAGAGGGAAGTTCTAGTTCAAAAGGTGGTTTTAATTGTATGGTGACTCCTTTTTTGTTAAGTATCGGCATTCTCATTCCCCTTCAATCCTAATGGCTTGGGATTCATTGTAAAACTATTTCTGCATTTCTGATCTGGATTGTATGATATAGTTTTCTTATTTCATTTTTAGTGTATGTCAGTAAACTGTAATTCATTATACTTTGTAATGCTGCTTTATAGTCACTTAAGATACCAGTTCTTTTATTTATATTAGGTCTATACAGTAAATTTTGTAAAGCTGCTCTAATGGCATTATTTCACCATCAAAATTGTTAGCATACTGTCCTAAAGGTGTATATTGAGAGAATTCTTCACACTATATTCCAAAACCTGCTTCTCCATTTTTAGAGATCTATCTATATACCATGTATTAGTTGGATAATAGTTGTTTAGTGTACTAAGTGCTATCAATCTTAATGCCTCAGGTAGGTCATTCTTCTTGGAGACCATATTGTATCCAGATTTAGTCTCACTTTAATATCTATATATTGCGAAGGATCAGTTGGTGTAATGACAGGTTTAGTGCTTATTTTAAAAAAAAATCTAAATTTTTTTTTTTGTATGTAATTTTTGAAAGTCTGTTGTGTTTTTAATCGTTGTGTGCTGTCAGGAATTTTAACCATTTATTCCTGTGTTGATTACTTTCTAATTTCTGTCCCAGTAAAGCCATTTTACTATCTAACTGTATTTTAATTAGCAGGTTGTTAGTTATGCTCTGCATTGGAGCAATTGGTGTTGTTTTAACGGCTCCTGTTATTATTCTTAAGGACCTAGATTGTATTGTGTCCAATTTAGTTTGAAGTTGGTTGTCATTGTGGACATTATCTCACTTTCATACAGCAAATTGGACTTTATGTATCATTTGTATAGCCATTTAGGAGATCTGTTTGACTCCTACTAATCTTCTTAATATGTTGATCGTATTCGCTTTCTTAGTTATGTTTCAATGTGTTCAGAGAAGGAAAGTTTTTTGTCAAGTGCTATACCAAGATATTTGTTATGTTCTTTCTTTTGTCGTAGTTCATTATTGATTTTAAGTTCTTAGTCATCTGCAGTGTGTTGAAAACTGAAAAGCTGGAAAACTGTCTTTTTAGTGTTTATTTCCATATTGTTGGTGGATGCCCATATTTCCATGCTATTGATAATTTTCTGCATTTCATTTTCTAGTTTTTTGTAGTATTGTCTATTCTGCTTATTTTTTTGGCTTATCAATGTGGCAATATCATCTGCAAACAATCCCATATTTGCTTTTGGGAAGTCAACTAATATTTTGTTGATGCCATGTATGATAATATTAAAAAGAATTGGACTGGAAAGTAGGCCTACTTTAGTCATGTTCCATTTAGAGAGGACATTATTCCATTTTGCAGCTATGTACTTTTGTGATAATAGGACCATGAACCATCTCAACATGTTTCCTCTTATCCCAATATTACTCATTTTATAAATTAGCTTCTCTCTCCATATGTTATCAAAGGCACTTTTGAAGTCAACAAAAAGAGTAAGCATTTTTTTTTTGTTGAAGGCATTTTGAATATCTTGTGTTAAATGTAAAACCTGCTTGATTGTTGAATAGTGCTTTCTGAAACATGCTTGATGGCCTGAAATGAGATTTTGAGCTTCCAGATAATAAATTAATCCTGAAGTGACCATTTTCTCCATTGTTTTAGCAATTACTGGATTAAGAATATAGGCCTATAGCTGTCTAACTGGCCTGCTGGTTTGTCTTTTTTCTTAATTGGTATGATTATGCCTTTTTTCCATATAGCAGGAATGTTATCTTTACTGTTCCAAATCTTTTTGAATACGTTCAGTAGTGCCTTCCTGGCTCTATACCCTAAATTCTTGATGTATTCACTATGATTTTGCCTGGTCCAGGGCTCTTTTTGTTCTTAAGAGATAATATTGCTTGGTTGAGTTCTTGAATTGTAAAGTTGTCATAAAATAGATGTTGTTGACCTGCAAGTACCTCAGGCTTATGCCTTTTTAATATTTTGTTTAATTTCCGATTGTCTCTATTCAATTTATGTGCAAGTTTATAGTGAGTGGTAAATCTGGCTGTGTCTCTATCATGATTAAAGACTTTGTTGTTAATAAAAATAGGTTCCTGTTTTGTTTCTGGAACATTGTTTAGTATATTGATATATTAATGTACTTTTGCGCTAATACTTCTATAGTCAAGGGAACTCTGGAATTTATTAAATGATTCCTTCTATTTTTTATTTCCCTGTTTAGAAATGCAGTTTTCTTTCTCCAATCTCTCACCAAGTTTGGATCTTTTGTTGCTTCTGCTGTATTTCTGATATTGTCTCAGTCTCTCTTTATTGTAGATAATCTCTGATTCCAAAAAGATTTGTACCTAATACCCTTTCCTCTGGGTATCACTATTTTTGCAGCAATAATCAGTTTTTTGTTAAATTTGTTGATTAGTTTCAGAGGACTTTTCTCCATGTCAATATCTTAAACTTTTTGGCAATGAATTTCTGAAAACTTATCCAGTGTGCTTTTTGGAAGTTCCATTTCTTCAATTGACTAACTTTTAAATAACTCATTTGTGGCTGAATGATTACAATTATGATGACTCTATAGCCACTACCTATTTCTTCCAATAGTCTTGTAGTGGTGTGATTTGCAATATCTGAAGAGGCAATAACCATATCAGGATTTGTTGAGTCCCCTAAATCTGAATAAAAGTTTTGGGGTCATTGTTTTTGTGTACTAATTTGACTGCATTTGCTTCCAAAAATTCTTCAATTGTTTTTCCTACTGCATTGGAGGAATTGTACCCCTACTGTTTTGAATGTCCATTAAGGTCTTCTATATTTAGGGTATTTTATTTAAGTTCTATTAAGTCAGGATTTAGTTGGTGGTTATTTGGAGGACTATATATATACCAAAAATTGTATATTTTGTAGTTTTTAAAATTATAAAACTTTTCGTTGTCAAGGCCAATATTAGCTTCAAGTTTACAAAGAATTATGCAATAGTATTTCAACGTGTGACTTTTTGCTGTGTGATAAGCCACCGGCATTCCAGAGTAGCGTTTGAAAATCCCTGTTATGTATTGCTCTTAAATCTTGAAAAATTTGCCATATCTGTAATCCGCTTAGCATTACCCAGGTGCACCATGAGGAGGTGGGATTACTACGCACCTGTATTCTTTACATTACTTTATAGAAAAATTGTTTGTGTCTAATCCTAATTATATTTACTGATTCCCATGCTCTTTTGTAATGTTCATTATATAAGATGTTCAAAACCTGTATTATGTATATATTTTTTTAAAATACACATGATTATGTAATGGCTTAAATTTTCCATGGTACAAATAAATATTAAAAATTGGAAACATAATTTCTTGAGTATTTGGGTTGATTCAAATCTTTCTTGGAACATTTATGTTGAAAAACCAGCAAATAAACTTAGCCCTCTCTGGTATGCATTCAGAGTGCTTAGTAATGTTGTTACCCTCAGTATCTTAAAATCTTAGACATTTGAAATCTCAAATTTCCTATGCCATACTACAATAAGGTTTATAAAAGAACATGAGTGGCCGAGGTTGTTGAGGAGCAGACTCGTGAAAATTGGGCATTAAACACTATTAAAAATCACCAAAACTTTTTTATCAGGTTTTTAAAATCAATAGAAAAGTTTGAAAATAATGAAAAAAGTAGTTGCTCATGTGGCTGGTAAAAACATTTTTAAAGAAATAACATATTTCCTGCTTCCTCTATATTTTACAGATGTGTTTTGTCCATCAAAAATCCTTCGGAAGGGAAGTAAAGCCGTGGGTCCCGTGTCGTACATTTACGGCACGAAAAAGAACCTCAAGTCTGAAAGAGAAGCCTCTGAGTAAAATTTGTCGGCTGTTTCACGCCCTGAGTTGAATGGAATGCTGATGACCCGAGATGTTAAAGAGCGTCCATAAATAAATCAATCAAAAAAAAAACATCAAAAATTAGGATTATTTAAAAAATAATATTATCATGCACATAGTATTATATCAGTAGATAATTCTCACAGATTAACAAAAGCCTTAACAACATTTTCCATAGAGTAATAGGTATGTGTAATAAATAGCTTCCTAAATAGCTGAGTAAGCAAAACTTTAAAAGCAAATTAAATAAACTTTTGTTAAATCATATATCTGTATAATTGTAAACCTTAATCGAATCTGAGTTTAAATGTACATGTAGCCTTCTTATATACTCATTTATGTGAGCACTTCATGAATTATCAATTTTGTAGAGTGATAGAAATTAGGAGCGTGACTCCTTAACAGGTAGTCCTGAGTACAGCACTTTCTTTATATATATTTTGATGTATGTCTTTCCTTTATTTATATTTGTACTTTATATCATAAATTATTTTATTCATTCATTAACGGTAATTTAATTGACTTCTTATGTCATTAATGAAAATAAATCATATTTGTATCTGTAAAGACTGGTTGAATTGTTGAAAAGGCCCTAAGGTTTTAAACTGTGCTGGTATAAATAAGTTAATAAATAAATAAACTAATTAATTAGCTAAATGAAATATCTTCTGAAAAATGCAACTGTAATAAAAATTAGTACTTTGTATGAAACCCTTTGCTCTTTATCACAGCATTTAAACCATTTTGGCATGCTTTGGACAAGTTTAGTGTTAGTGAACCACAAGCTGTTTATTTCCTTGATTTGTTTTGTTGTACTGGTATTCTTTTTTAGCATACCTTTCTTAAAGTTCCAGAGGTTTTTGTTTGGTTTCTTGGCCATGAAAAAACACTTGATGTTTTTTGTCCTTTAGGGAATTTGGCACACTTTTGACTTTATGAGGGAATGCTGCATTCACATAAAGATTAACTGTCTGCACCAAACTGGGATGCAGTCTGCAGCAGCAGTTCTTGAACACTACTGGTTCTGATTCACTGTTTCCTTAGCCTTATAAAGTCTTAATCCCAAAGACAGACATTTACCTTATATCATGGCTGAGGTTGGATGCTTTACAGTTGGTTGTGCACACTCCTACTTGAATTCCTTATCAGTTGATATGGTACTCATAATGAATATTCTTTGAGTAAAATGAAACATAGCTAAACACTAAAAATGTTTTCCTCATTCATTAGAAGCAAGTATCTCAGCCTTGTGCCCATTCTAGGCATTTCTTTGCCATAGGTAATATTTGTTTTTCCCTTAGCATGGCTGGGTACCTTCTGCATAAATAGCACCTCCTCACATTTCAAGGAGAAATTTGTTCTCCACCGTCAGCCATCTTTATGCTTAAGTCTTTAGAAATGACTTTTTTTATTTTTAGAGCTAAACTTTTTGAGTTTTTTTGGGAGGGAGGGGAGCTTAGGTTTTTGCCCACATTTTGCAACAGTGCTTTACTGGCATGTTTGCTTAGCTCTCATTGGAATGCCAATCTATTCACAGATTTTTGACATACACTAAGTCTTTTGGCAGTTGTATTTCTGAAATTTGCTTCATGCAGAACAGTTTTGACAACTGCAACTTTTCAATTAATATCACTTTAAAAATATATGCTCCAGATATTTAATACTTAGAATGTGATAGTATCTCAGCTTCAATTGATGTTTCAAACAACTACAGTGAGAGCAGTTTAAAAGTCCTGAAACACAGATCAGCCATTTGGCAATTAGATCCCACATTGCAATTGATATTTTCCAATGTAGACTTATGGCACTTGTGGTTCACTATTTTAAAACTTAGGTATAACTATTAAATAACAGAATTTGCTACCCATCCTCCTTGCAGTAGATACTGGAAATGTGGCCCATTTACTCTGACACATAATCCACATTTCTTAAGAAATTATCACAGACATAAATCAGCTACCAATCACTAATGGACCTAACTTTGTTTCTAATGTTATTTTAAGTTCCTCTCATTAGTGTGGACTAGTTGAAATATACTCTGTTTTTAAAACTCCCCCAAAGATAAAAATCAAACCATAAAATCTGGGAAATGAGGAGGCCATAAAATAAAGCCAATGATTCTGATTACAAACATATAGCACAATTCTATCATAAGTTGATAAAACTATTTTAGATTTTTTTCTGGTCATTCACAGAATCTGTTTTATTATTCTTTCATTTTTTTTCCCCTTTTTCCTTTCTTTTTTTCCCCCTTTTTTCTTTCTTTTATTTTTCATTTTCTTATCTTTTTTTTTTTGTTTGTTTGTTTGTTTGTTTGTTTCCTCAGGATATATATGCCTAAATGCCTCCTCATTCTGCCACACAACTTTCTGTACTTGATGTATGCATTGAAGATGAATATACGATGACACAGTGAATATCTCGCCATTGCACAACACTACTGCACTATTTAATGAAATCTCACTCTCAACTGCACAACAAACAGTGCAGCTCTGTCATGCTTGATGCTGACTGAAAGATAGAATGATGCCATTCATGCCAAGTAGGGAATCTTAGCAATTACAGCAGTAGGTCTGTTAGTCGATGGTCTAGTTGTGGGACTTTTAAATTTAAATTGCTCTTACTCTAAATTATTACTAGTAAAGCAGCATCTGAATTAATTCTTTTATGATACTGCACTCAACTGTTCAGCAATGATACCAACACTTGAAATGAATTTTTTGCTCAATGCCGGCCTTGTTCCCATAGAACAATAATATAACAATTGGTGGACCATAAAGTTTCATAAAATTAATTAGGTATGAAAAGGAACTTAAAATTTACTTGGGTGAGTGTAGTAATATAAACATTCTGGAGCTCATTGTATTCCAGTCTGTGTAGAAATTATATTTGAATGAGCAGATGTTTAGCAGCTTTTGCATTGATATTGTTTTTCCTGTCCATTTTATACTTATGGCTTGTGCTGTCTGTGTGTCGTTTGATGTGGTATTTTATCTCTTAAACAAATCTGAAATACCCTTAAAAACTTGAAATCAGTACAGGTCATAATCATTTTTATGTATTGGAATTTTATAATACTGAAATAATTTTAAAAATGAAAAGAAAAAGTTCCCTTAAATGGATGAATTCTTCAAAAGATTGAGATTTGTAATCACTGAAAAATACACGCAGTTCTGCATGTAATAAAAATTACTACTTATAATTTAAAAAGTATGCAATCTAATAATAATGGAAAAGTAATATTTCATAAATAAAAGACAAAAACTAAAACAGCTATAGTAGGTTGTTTGATTAAGCCTATTAGCTATTATTAGAAAAAGATAATTAACTTTTGATAATATGAATGCAGGCTACGAATATCTTATAAATATTAGAACATAGCTAACTATAAATAATTTGTAAAATTCAGGGCATGAAATGGCAGACAAATTTTGCACAGCGGCCTCTTCTTTCAGGCTTCAGGTTCTTTTTCATGCCATAAATGTACGACACGGGATCCATGGCTTTACTTTCCTTCCGAAGGAAGCCATGCTAAGGTTTTTTATGCCCCGAAAAAATCCATCAATCCTGACTGGGTTTGAACCTGGGATCTTGGGTTTATGGGGCAAGTATGGTTACCACTGCACCACCAGGAGGGACAAAGTGTGATTTATGAGTAGTTTTATCCCAGCTATTTTTGGTGGCACCTCTGTTAATGGTTTTGCTTTATATTTTTAGCAATAGACTATATTTTCTTGTTTGCCAAAGTAAGGAGCATTCATTTTTTTGCTTTATTAATCATCATTTCATTCTCTCTCATTGCAAATTTTGTGGTGTTTTCTTTTTCTCAAACTTTTTCCTAACAATTGGCAACTTGTTTTTTTAATATTCAAATACTCTTTTTAGGTACTATAATTAAATAATAATTTAGTTTCAATTTCAATATATTCAGGAATCAAGATGAATATAAAAAAAGATATATAATAGAAACAGCCATATTTAATGGTTTTAAAAAACAGATGAGTGAAATGTCATAAATGTTTTAATATTTTAGGTGTTTTAATTCAATGTCCTTTATTCCTTGGGAGTGAAGCCACAAGAGTTTTTAACATTTTAAATGTTTTGTCTACTAGAGAATAATTTACTGTTTACTGGTATTAATTTGTCCTGATTATATATGTTTTGTAATTTTTCATAATGACTTTTCTTCCTCCTTAAGGAAATAAATGTCCACAGATGATTTGAAATCAACAGTTATTATGCCATTTTAATATATATGTCACATTATTTTTTTCCCATTTTGAGTTCATCATTCTGTTATCTAACAATGAGGATAAAAGCACCTATTCTCCGCAGAAATTAACCATCATGCAAAGAAATGTTTCCATAGATTACAAATGAAATATGAGACTAAAAAGCACAAATTATATGAGGGCACTTATTAAAACAATGAGGAATTATAGCAGAATTTCGCTCTGCTCTCTTTTTCTGAGGTGTCACATTTACTCCCAATTTTATGATTCTTTTTTTTTTACAAACTGTTTTCCATTGATATATGCACTTCCAATGTTTGTGTTTATACAATGTTAGAAACCTTTTAATATGTACATAATCATATGTATATTAATTTTTGCAGGTTTACATAAATTGTTTTAATGGATGAAACTGCTTCATTCATTACTGCAGAAGATGCTACAACAAAAGTAAATGGATCTGGTACAAAAACAACCTTCAATGTCTTAAATATGGAAATTAATAATCTAAATTCACCTACAGAGGATAAGATCAACTACTGTGTTCAAGACACATTTTCACCAACAGATCGAAATAATCCACCTACATTAGTGCCATATAGAAATGATACATGTGTCCTAGATAGTTGTGAGGTTGAAAATAGCAGCCCACCACATTTATTGCCAGAGATTATAGTAACAAGAACAAAACTTAATAAAGTAAATTTTTTACCTGAACAGACCGTTGAATCTGATATTCTAATTCAGATTAAAAATGTCCCAGAAATTGAAATTACAAGGACAAAAATTAATAAGACAGATGCTTCTTCATTATGGACACAAACAGAGGCTCTTTCAATTGTATCACAGCCAGTAAATAATACCAAAAATTGTGGAAGTGAGGAACCAAAAATATCCAGTAAAATGCAAGGTATTAATATGAATAGCTCACCAGAATGGCCTGAGAGAAATGAAAGTGCTGTGTTAGGTAAGAACAATGTAAATATAGTGAATGAGCTTAATTTAGAGCCTAATAATATCAGTTCTAAACAGGCACTAGTAGAACTGAATACAAAGCTTAAGCAGTCATCAGAAACAGGTGCATCTATTAAAAGCAGTAGGAACCAGCAAACAAAAGCCCATCAGGATGGATCACAAATAACCAGAGAACAAATTGTATCACATAAGAGTCAATCATTTTATAGTGCTGAAGATGAATCTGTGAACATAATAAAAATGTGCAGTAAGAAAATTGCAAAAAAAATGGAAAATAATGGCAAGTTAGCCATTGTTATGAGAAGAGAGGGCAGCATGGAAGTTTCTCATGATGATAACACGTCTTCTAATGATGCAGCAATGGTAACTTCTGTTTCCAAGGAAAAAGGTCACATTGTTTCAGAAGATAACAGGTTTGGTTATCCTCACTATAGGCTTTCTAAAATGCTTGATTTGCATACTACTCAAAGTGCCAGAAGTTCCAGTAAGTCAAATGGATGTGTAATGACTAACTTCAATCAGAAAGAACATGGCAGCTTCAACAGCTGCAGTGTTCAGAACAAAAATTGTGAGACTACAGTAAATTATGAGCATAGTACTGAACAAATGGCAAAAAACATCTTTAATGATTTGGTAAACAAGGCAGTTAAAAATTGTGACCAAAAAAAACCTAAGTGCAGTTATGTTAAGCAAGCTGAAGTTCACAACAAGTGCCAATCATATTATCCTTCTGAGAATATTTGGATAGCAGCGCATGAAGAATATAAAAAAAGCACTCAAATTGATGCTACAGGTAAGAAGTTGTGTTTTAAATCAGGCAATTTACAAAGCATTCTAAAATCTAAGCAGAAACCAAGTAACAGTGATGATGTAACAAAATGTGAAAAGCCTACAGAATCTGACATTCACCGTTTGTGTACGGAACCAAATGAGCTTAAAGTAGATGTTAGAAATGGGGAGTTATTACACAGTTCCAGCTTAGCAGGAAAACAAAGTAACACTGTGAGAAAAGATGATAAAAGGATAATAGAAGTAAAAGTAGTAGAAAATAATGTAGATAAAACTGTAATGAAGCAAATGTGCTCTGCTCTTTCTCTTTGTAGCTTAGAAATGCCCAGTGGACAAGATGTAAATAAAATTCAGTTAAATGTTGAAAAGGCTACAAATTTTACCACTAAATCTCATTTGACTCTAGCTGAATTACAAAACAATAAAACTAAAGATAATCTGATGTTAGTAGATAGTTTTGGAAGAAATTTACTACCTGGGTATAATGCATCATGGTCTGGCAACATGGAGCCATCATTTTCTGGTAGAGAGTCACATGTATCACCAATTCCTGATCGTTGGTCGGAAATAGATGATGATGAGGATGAAGATGAGGAAGATGAAGATAAAAGTGATGAATATTTAAATCTTCCTCAGCGCATCAGCACAGGAAAGGAGGAACGAGACACAATTGATGGGGTAGAATTTCTTGCATTTGAAACAGAACGAGATATGGTGGAGTTCACTAAAATAGAACAAGATATTCAGTGTTTCACTTCTTTTTGTGATCAAGGAATGCACAGTGATGATGGTTTGGGTATGATGGATGACTCTTTTATTTCATGTGGGGATAATGATGCAGGCAATATTCATCAAGCTATTGTGCCAACAAAAACAAAGGACATTACTAAAATTAAAGGTTGGAGAAATAAACAGTTTGCAATAAATAATAATCCCTCACATTGCATCAGCAACAATAGCAATGGACCATATGAAGATGATGATGGTTTTGAAAGCTTGGATGTGAAAATTCAAGATGAAGTGAATGCTGAAGAAGAACCTGAAGCTTCTGAAGCTTCTATTGACATTAAAGGGAACATAGATATAGAAGATAACCGAGTAGTGGCAGCAGAGAATCCTGCAAATGTTGATGTGCTTAGTGGTGGAGAACTTATTAAATCAGAAACAAGTTTTTTAATGCAGACAGAACCAAAGGTTGATGAAAAAATTAAGAAAGCTGCTTTTGTGAGTGATGAAGCAGAGAAGTTCTTTTCAGAGTTTGTATCCCCAGATATAGCTTTAGATGTTCCACAGTTTAAACCAGAAGAAGTTACAGTATGCCAACCAGCATCAAATCTTCTGCGTTTGTCACCAAAACTCCAAAAGTTACCTCCAAGAAAACCAGTTACTTTTTGGAGAACAGGACCTAAATTCAAAACATTAGCAGAAAAGCAAAAATTAATGGAAATGAAATTAAACCCTAAAAGCAAACGAAAAGTGGGAAGGCCTCGGCGAAAACTGCGTGGTCGACCACGGATACATCCTCGTACCAGCGACTCAGTTAATCACATTTCAAAGAATTGGAAGAAGAATTTGGTAACTCGCTCTATGCCTACAGCAGTTTTTTCTTATGATTTGGATCCAGAATATAAATACACCTGGGTTGCAGGAAAGCCTATAAGAATCACAGGAAGTAAAAAGCAGATGTTAATGAAAAATGATGATTGGAAGCAGGGATTTGAATCTACTACAGCTGAGAAAAATAATGTAAAACTAGATACAACAGAAATGAATGTTTATGTTACCGAAATAATTTCAGATAATAAGTTACAAATTAATGAGGCTACAGAGCCAAAAACACTCAAAATTGCAGAAGTAACACAGAAGATCAAGAAGACAATAAAATCACAAGGAGGAGAAACAGAAGTCACATTTGATAAAGATATTCAAATGATTGAGGAGTTTAATGATAAAGAAAGACTTCCTGAAAAGACTAAACCTTCTAACAGTTTGCAAGAATCAGAAGAAACCAAAGTTATCAAAGGCAAAATAGTCCAAGACATGAAACTATGCGGAAATGCAGTTGTAAAATTAGGTACAACTGGGATTATATCTGAAGAGAATAAGTTGTATAATTATATACATAGGCGTAAAGAGTTGAAATTAAGCACAAATTCTAACTTGATTGGAGAGATCAAATCAATAAAAAATACAAATGCAGTGCAAGAAACTACAGCAAAAGGAAACCCACAGGTGCTAAAAGAAAACAAATCAGTTAAAAATGCACAGGTTAATGAAGAAATCAAGTGGAGTGGAATTACAAAAGCAGCTAAAGGCACCAATCAGGATAATAGTTCAAAAGCAGTCAACAAAAATAAATTAGAAAATATTTCCACAAAAGTTAGTAAAATGCAAGAAAATAGTAAATCACAATTAATGAAGAATACTGTACAGAAGGCTAAGAAAAATGAAAATAATAACCAAACCGCATACAACAAAGATATGGAAGATGTAGTCCGTTCTCTATCTGAAGTTTTTGCATCTGAAGTGAAAAAAGAGTATGGAACTCAGATACTAGTTAATCCTTGTGTTGGAATACCTTTACATCCATTGGCTATTAAAACTCTCATGGCAGTAAGGAGTAAAAATACCCTTATAGATGAAACATGGGCAAAGTTTTCTGTTTCAGTGGTAACATCCACTGATTATATATCTGCTATTGCAAGAGCTAAAAACAGAGCAAGAGGAGTCAAAAAATCATCTTCATCTTCCCATGAGGGAAAACCTTCGGAGGTTGTAACAAGAATGAAAACCAGAGGCAATAAGGTTGTAAATTATAGAGAAAGCACAAGAATAATCGGCCAATCAGCGCTGAAAAAAGGAATGAGAATTCCTATAAGTGGTGTTGTCACACGAAACAGGTTTGCTGTAATGAGTGAAATGCAAAGCAAAAGTGCAGAGAAGGATATTTTTCTCAAATCTAAAGTGGATAATAGTAAAGAGAGTAATCTATCTACTTCTTTGTCAGTAACCAGCAAGAAACTTGCTACACTACAGGAGTCATGCAGCACATTCTCTGAGAAAATTTGTACTAAACCTAAGATGAGCATTACTGAGGAAACCAAGAAAGCATCATTTCCAACAAGCAGTAAAAAACTTTCCACATTACCTGGATTATGCAGTGAAATTTATGAAAAGGAAGACAATATAGTGCTTAAAACAAAAAATAAGGAAAATGAAGCTTCACAATCATCCTCACGAAAAAGTAAGAATATTTTAACTTGCAGTGAAACTTGCAACAAATCTGATAATAATGAACATTTTCTATGGAAAGAAAGGAGCCAGGATGAAACATGTAACAACATTTCTGAGGTGAAAGATTTTGGAACAGTTGAAACAGCAGATGCTAAGGAAGGTAAATCATCCATATCATCTACAACAAGCAACAAGAGACTTGCTGCATTAATTGAAATGTGCAGTAAAACTGCTGATACAAAAAGCAATTTGGTTTGTGAAGTAAATGATGAAGAGAAAAGCCAGACTTCCAAGTTACCATATAGCAAATGTAATGTAGTGAATGAGGCTGATATGAACTTATCTGATGATGAAAAAGTATCATTTTCCTCTTCAGCAGGCAGCAGAGCTGAGATGGAAAAGGAGGTGCATAGCAATAAGGAAAGCTGCATATTGCTTGAAAGAGATGATGAATGGGAAAATAGAACGTCCGCATTGAATGGTAAGGAAACTGCAACTAAAATACTGGATAAGATTTCTGTTAAGGAACATGAGTTATTGGAAATCAACTCTAAGGAGCAAAAAGTATTATTATCCTCAGCATCAAGTGAAAAGGAAGGTCTCACATCAAATAAAATTAATCACATTCCTGGTAGAAATAAAATTAAATTGAAAATACGTAATAAGAAACATGTATCATGCTCAAAAAGTGCCCGTGAAATTTGTAGTAAGATCTCTGATAAGGTTAAGAGTGCAATGCCTGAAACAAATACCAAAGAAAACAAACTTGCATCATTTAACACAATAGGCAAACAAAGACTTTTTGCAGCAAGTAATATGTATGGTGATAGTAACAGTGAACCACCTAATAAAAGAAAAATTGAAGCAAATAAAACATTTTCTCTCATCACACAAATGAGTAATAATTTCTGCACAATGAGTGAAGTCTCCACTATAGAGAATAATACAATCTCCAAGATTGAAAATAGTGAAAGAAGCAATAAAGGTAAAGCTTCTGCAAAACTAAGTGTAAAGAAAGGAACAGTGATTTTACCTTCAGATATTGATAACAGACCAGCTCTACTTAATGCAAATACTGAAGAAATGAGTCCTGTAGGGGAATCTTTTGTAGATAAGAACAGCGAGAATACAACTTTTTCCAGTCACGTAAAAAAAAATGGAAGAAATATATTATCAGTATGCTCTGGAAATATTAAAGCTGGCTTTTCGAAAGATCTGGATGCTGAAATTAAAGGCATATTAGAAGATATGCTAAATTGTGTTGTATGCCATGAAATACAGGATTTGGTGATAAAAGATGATCCAGATGGACATATCAATGCACAATTAATCACTTCAATAAGCCCAAAAAAGTACAGAAAGAAAACCAAGTTAAATAGAGAATTAACTCGAATAAGTGCAAATTTGATAGTCATGAGTGAAGAAGATTATGAAGCTGGGAGAGAAAGAGTAAAAACAGAAACACAAATACTAACAAATTGCAAAAATGAGTTTTGTCGGTTAGGGTGCATATGTAGCAGCTTGCACAGAAATAATTTGTCCACATTATCAGATCATTGTGGTAAGCCATCGTGCATGTTTGAATGCTCTTGTACAAGCAGAATAATTGGCCAGAATGATAAAGATTCGAGGGAGGAATATGGTGGCAAATATAATTCAAGACTCTATCGCACAGCATTTCATCTGTTGGATCAGGGTAGTCGTCATTTGGCAAAAGTAGAGAAAGAGTTCAGGCATACTGTCATACATTCTGGAAAAGAAACTGTAGTGGTAGGTGGAGGCAGCAGTAGTGATGGAGGGAGACGTAGAAGAGAAATAAAATTGCCAGAAAGATACAAAGACTACAATGTGGCAATTGGTAAGGAATTTGCTTTGGCAGAATTCAAAATGATTTCAGCAGACACTGCCTTTGAAACATGTTCTAGTGATAATGGCTATAAGGGACTTCCTAGTTATGTGGAAGTAGAAGCTAATCAGACTGTACCTGTACCTGCACCTGCACCCGCGAGGAAGAAGCTAAAACCTTTAAGAGGAAAACTAACATTAGATCAGAAAATGACATTAAGTTGTGAACGATATGGAATTAAACCATGTTTTGTCCATCTTAATAGATTATCGGGTCTGGATGGTGTCATGCCATGGTGTATGATTCATATGATGTATGACTGCTTTTGCGGAGGATTCAGCACAAGATTTTGTAAGAAAGTGGCACATTCTTATCTTGAGAGACCTCCTCCTGTGTTCACCTCACAGAAGAATTTAAATGATAAGTCATCTAACTTTACTTTAGCAGCGCCAAATAAACAGAAAATATCTCGTAATAAGGCCATTAAGAGTACCACATTAGCAAGTATGCATACTCATGATGTGGATCTTTATAGTGCACGCACTAAAGGTGCTACTTTTAACTATGCTCTTCGAAATAAATCACAATACTTCAAACATAAGGTTGTAAAGCAACAAGAGAATATCGTGGATCAGAATGCTGTATCAGGCACAACTGAAAGTTGCAGTTCTCAGTCATTCAAAGCTTACCCAGAAATTTCTTTGGCAGGTCAGTCTGTCATTGAAAACTGTATACATATGGACCATACAGAATTTAATCTTGAAAATGTTGCACAAAATGAAGATATTGGTTTTGGTAAAATTGTAAGCATTACTACTTTAAAGCCAGAGGAATTTGAAAAATGTGGAACTACAGAAGAAGTAAATGAAGAAGAAGCAAGTGAGAGGATTGAAAATGAAGAATTTACAGGTGTTTTTAATTCTGAAACTGTAGCTAGTATGACTAATGTAGAAGATTTATGTGCAATTAAAGATGCAGCAGATACTGTACATGTGAAAGCCTCACACATTTTTTGTTCATCTACATCATCAAGAACTTCAAATGAACTTGAAGCTTCTTCTGTTAATAGTCTTATTGGGAATGGGAAAGACAGCTATTCTGCACGATTAGCAAAGTTAATATCAATGAAAGACAGTGAAATAAGAGCTTTATTAAAAAAGGGAGAGTGTTCACTAAATCTCTCACAATATGACAAATGTGCAATTCAACTAGTGAAATGGCCTGTCCTGTGTAAAAAGTTTAGAAATGCTGACATTAGCATTTGGGTTCACAGTAAGCACTCTAGTTTATCTAAAATTTTCATAACTGAAAAAGGTTTGGAACCTAATATATATAGCATTAATCTTCACAATTATTTTCCTAATAATCAGGCTGCATTGCCACATTTAATTCGTACAATGATGGAAGATTTGATCTTAGAACAAGAAGAATATGAAAAGAATGCTAATGCTTATGCACTATTATATTGTGATGGTGAAAATTGGGAATTAGTAGGGTGCATGCACAGAATTAGAGAAAAATCAAATGATCAAGAGAGGACATCTGAAAGTAAGTATGCAGAAGTGCAAAAAAAATGCCTAAAAAAAATGGAAATGCAGGAAGAAGATGTATCTGAGCCAGTTCTAGCACATGCAAACATGACATTGGATAATTATTTCAATAAGCAAACGAATTACAAAAGTGAGAGTAAAAAACCAAATTGTGCAGGTATTTTTGAAACAGTGGATTCTAGAAAATATGTACAAATAAATTCAGGATTCTCAATGGGTTCAAGTACAATGTTAGACGTTAATAACTCAGCTTCATCATTACAAGCATATGATAAAAGCTATCCCCCCAAAAAAATTCCAGTTTCATCAGCAGTTTATCAGTCAAATAGTCCATGTCACAATGAGTCACTCGTCTTTCCAATACCTAATAGTAATTCAAATAGTTCTGCAGTGTCAGATAAAAGAGAAAATTTAACACTGGCTGCATTATTGGACAATGAAGACTTCCAGTGTGAAGCAAACAGCACTGAAAAAAATACTGATACTCCAACACAGAGTGTTACACTTAGTAGTAAAACCAGCATATCAGAAGACTTAACTTTAGCCAAGCTATTGAATAATGAGGACTTTAAACTTGAAATGAAAAGAAATGAGAAGAATATTGCATATCAGGCTCCACTTCCTGTATGCTCCTTTCCATGTAGATGGTATATGTTTGCAATAGAAACAGCTTTTGATATCTTGCGCTTTTACAAGCAAGGTCGAAGTTTCTCATATACACAGTTACAAGAGGCCATTAATCTAGCTAATACAAAACATAAAACAGTGCGTCTTTCTGTTGGTAGTGAAGCAAATCTGCCAAAAAGCACTGATCCTAAATTTGGAGTATATGCTGTCCCTAATATATGCTCATATATTTTTATAGGTCCATATGAGCTTGAAGAAGAAATAGGCTTCTGTGCTTTGAAAGCTTTTAATGGCACATACGTAGATACACATGTGACTCTTACAGACTGGAATGATGACAATGATATGCAAGAAATACAAAGAAACCATGGTGTGTGGTACTATGCACTTACACCAGCAAAAAAGTCCGTTGATAAGGGGACTGAAAAGGAGAATGAAAACAGAATGGAAATGGATTTGGAAAAAAGTGTTAACTTAATTGAAGGAAAATCAAAAAGAAAGCACACTTTAACAATGCAGTCTATGAATGCACTTTGTCCTGCATCTTCACAAATTGCACAGATGCAGAAAGAGACAATAAGTCAAAGTTGTAATGAAGAAGAAAAAAAAGAAGAGTTAGATACATCAAGCAAATCAAGGAGAAAGCAGACACTTATTGTGCGTTCTTTAAATCCACTCTATCCTTCATCCAGTAAATCTAAACAGATACAGATAAGGACAATGAGCAGCGATGAAAACACTCCTCAAGGAAGGCCATGTGCTAGCAGTAGTGAAGAACTGGACGTTGTAACACCCTGTGATGTCAGTAGTATGGTACAGGAGATGAAAGATGATATGGAAAGAAGCACAGCAGAATATAGAAACCATGCTAGAGCAGCAACCATCCAGGAATTTCCTGATAGTACAAGGTAAGCATGCATATAATTGTTTCTACTATTTTACCTCTCATTTTTGCTCATCTCACTGTTTAGATGCTTTAAGTAAGCATACATACATTAGTCGAGTTTCTAGCTGACGATGAGAATGAGGGTTCATGAAATCAGTTCTACATATATAGACAAGTAAGTGGAGCAATAAGAGTGTTTAGTTCAACTCAATCATATAATGATTTCAGTTATATAATTGACTCCATTGTACAAATTCCATTTAACAATTCTAGTTAATACATATAATTGTTGCTACTATTTTACCACACATTGTTGCCCATCTCATTGTTGATATGCTATTTTGTTTGCATAAACACAGTAAGTAAAGGTATAAAAGAAATGCAAATTTCAGGGCAATAACTACAGCAAGCACAAGAATGTTGAAGGTTTATGGCTTGATTGAAATACATATCTGTCTTTCTTTTTGTATGTTCAACCATCTTCTTCTGTGGTACAAAGCTTTAATGCATGTTCTGCATACTTTCGAACCCATGCAACAACATTTGATATTGCTACTCCTTTTGTTGATTGGTTTATTTATGGATGCTCTTTAACATCTATGTCATCAGCGTCCCATTCAATTCAGGGTGTTAAAAGGCTGATATATTGCTCAGAAGCTTCTTCTTTCAGGCTTGAGGTTTTTTTTCATGCCATAAATCTACGACACAAGATCCATGGTTTTATTTCCCTTCTGAAGTAAGCCATACTTAGGATTTTCACTTCTGAGGCAAGGAATTGAACTTGCAATCTTGGGTATACGAGGCAAGTACGATTACCACTAGACCAGCAGGACCAATCTAATAATGCAACTCTGTAAGAACAAAACAGCAGCCAAATTGTGTACTATTTAGTCATTCCAGGTAAAATCATCCAATTTTCCAAAAAGCTCTTGGTGTCAACTTTATATTTTGATATGTTTAGGGCACAAAAAATGCATCTTTAGTTTTCTATTCTGCAAAAACTGATCAGGTTCAAGGAAAATTATGCTGAAAAAATGTAAAAATTTACTGCCTGCATCATATTATGCAATATTATTGTATATATGTTTGATTTGATTTGGTTTACTTATGGACACTCGTTAACATCAAGGGTCATCGGCGTCCCTTTCAAATCAGGGCATGAAATGACTGACAAATTTTGCTCAGAAGCCTCTTTTTTCAAATTTGAGGTTCTTTTACATGCTGTAAATGTACGACATGGGACCCATGACTTTACTTCCCTTCCAAAGGAAGCCATACTTATGATTTTTAGGCTCGAAAAAATCCATGGATCTTGACAGAGTTTGAACCTGCAATCTTGAGTGTAGAAGGCAGGTATGGTTACCACTACACTACCAGGACTGACACTGGGATAGAGAAAATATTCTAAAATTATGAAGGTTGACTATCATAATATGAAGTATTCAATTTTGCACATTTTTTTTTTTTTAAATTTACAAGAATATTAGTATTCCTACTAGTTTTTTTCTTTAATCATTAAGCCTTTTGCAGTGAAATTTGAGCTACAGGCTGGTAGAGCGCAGTTGCCATCAAGGCCATATGATTCATGTGCAAGTAGCAGCTTGTTACTTTGCAGAAGGCTTCATTAGCAAGGGGTTGTACATTCATGTGTTGCTCAATATTTTACTTTTGTGTAAATTGTTTGTTGATTATTCTTCATTAGTTATGCCACTACATAAAGAAAAACTGGAAGAAGGGATTTTGTGTATAATACATATGTGAACATATGGACTCTTACAGAGAAGTGGTAAGGTGATTTGCAATAAAATATCCTGGTAGTTGCATTTCTAGTAGAGAAACTTGTTTATTAAAAAGTTAAGAGACAGGATCTTGGTGACAGAAATGTGGTTTCAAACTGCTGTGTTCTAACTGAAGAAAAATGATATTAAATACAGGAATTTCCAGTGCAGATGCTGGCAATGTATGCTGCTGAGGATCATAATTTTCAACAACTGTTATAACACAGATTAGTGCTTAATATCAGTTTTAAATACAGTATCATTTTATGCTTTAAGTAAAAATTAAAATACTAACTTTATGTGCAATGGTTTTATCTCCATTGAAAGGAACATTTTTGGAGGTATTTGAGAAGGAAACATTCCAAGTCCAAGTTTATGAAGGCAGTCTGAAAAGTTCTTGGTCTCAAGAATATTTTATTTTGTTGACTAAAAACATCAATAAATTTGTAACAGTCTGAACACTTTTTTCAGCAATGGCACTGCAGTATAAGAGCTATGGTGCTTTGCTTAATGAAATGGCAGTGCACCCTCTACAAAGTAAACTAATTTTGCTTCGTTCCCAATCTAAAGTTAGATAATATGATACTGATGTTTACATTTTGAATGCATATTTATGTTTCATTGTTTATAAATGTTCTTCCAAATCACCTGTACCATTATCTACATTAGTAAAATTACAGTTGCAAAGTTACTTCCCATTTTCTCTCTCTTGAAGCTGAAACATTTAAATTTGAGATAATTGTAAAGCTGTATTTCCTTTTTTTGTCATCTTGAAAACAAATTAAATTACACTTCAGGATAATATAACTGTTATATTATACTATATTTCACTGTGAAAATTCCCGCTATTCAAAACTACACTTCAGGAATTTGCATTTATTCCATAGTGCAGTAAGCAATTTCTGAAAGGAAAAATTAACTAAAAATAATGCCCACTTTCTTTTCAGATTTAATAGTTTGTACATACAAAACATTGCAAAACTCCAGTATTAACATCATTTCACCCTATTAATGCTTCACATTAATGGTACACATAAACATGCTACATGAAATCCAGGAAACAGGGAAATGTAGAAATGTATAATGAGCATTCTATAGAAATCTTTTATACATCATTACCAGTAATTATATATGGCTCAAAGGTTTATAGTTGATGCTTTTCAGTGAAACTAATCTCCCCATCAGTAAAAAATTATTTTTATTGATTGTAATGGCTTTCAAAAGTGTACTATCCATTTATATGGAAATCACTGCAGCATGATCAATGGAAGTGTATATATATATATATATATATATATATATATAATACACTATGAATTATGCTGCTTACATGGAATCCAAATTGCATAAGAAGATTGAGGTTAGTATTTAAAATCCTAATATAATATTGATGAATTGTTTAATGACAACCACAGATACTCTCATAATTTGAAGAATCTTTAAAGCAAATTGCCATGAAAATATATAATATTCTGCAGAAAAGCAGAGAACTTGGTTTAATCCCTGTTTTCCACACTGTTTCCAACATTTCACCCTCACCATGAGTAGGCAGAGGCCTATTTATTTGTTTGTTTATTTATGTATTTATTTATTTATTAGCTTACCAGGAGGCGCTGTTTAGTATTCAATTACATTCAATACTGGAAGATCTTTATCATTACATTCATACAATCTTAAAAGCTTGAAAAAAATGCTTTTTTAATTCTTGTCATTTTCTTTCAGCTCCATTGGTGACAGCATAGGAGAATTTAAAATGCCTTCATTGCACTGTGGGCCAAAGGATCCTTCAACAAAAAGACCAGGAAAAGGGGCAGTGCCTGTAAGGCTTGTGCCCTCTATTTCGAGCTTAGGCTTTGTCCCGGCATCTATGTATCACAATAAAACCATACAACTTATAAATCCATTTGCAGATTACCGAGAAGCAAAGCTGTTTAAGAACTTGAGCAACCTGACCACATGGCTTTCATGGTAACTCAAAATTGTTTACAATCTTAAAGAAAAGTGTTAGTACATTTGTAAATTAATTGTTTATTTTTAAAATAAGTTTATAATTCTAGTTTTCCAATGCCATTTTATATATTAAGTTTTTATGCAATAAAGGTGTATTGAATTCATTATACTGGTAATTGCCATGCTGGTTTTGAAGAGATAAAGAATCTTCCAAGATAAATAACACTTAATGGTAGAAACAATTTATTCACAAACATTCATCCATTTACCTGTAAGAGAAGAAAAGGTTTGTGAATAAAAATCTTCTACATTAATTGTTAACGTAATTTTGAATAACCCTGTATATTCAGATCTTGTTATTGCAGCTTTGTAAATTTAATTTTGGACTCTTTCAGGAATTTTATATGATCAATGACTGTTAGAACATATACTTTTATTGAAATTTAATTCTTTGTGTAATTTTTGCAGACATTACAAAGAAGGTAGTGATTTTTATATAATATATTGAATAAAAATAAAATCAGAAAATGTATGCAGTTTATAACCCTTTTCATTTACAGTGAGGGCAGTTTATAAGTCCTGAAACATAGTTCAGCCAGCTGGAGATTAGACTTTCTTAATGAAAATTTATCTCCAACAGAATCACACTTGGTATAAAAATAAATATCTTAATTGTAATAAACATTTTATTAAATAATTTTGCAACAATGATCTGTAAGTAACATTAAACAAGAGAACATTTTGAAATGTTTCAAATATTTTAAAATATCTTCCAAACCACTGAAATGTAATCCATGGCCTGATTGTAAGATATTATAGCTTTTTGCAAGTCAAACAGCATAATTAAATGCTGTATTTGATTCCTCTGTAGTCCATTTTCAAGGTGACTATGATGTGCATTTCTTGAAATGGGCACAGTTTGAAGGCACAAGTGTTTTCCAATACAGTTTGTTTCAGGTGAGTTATATATCAGTGCAGCAAAATATTATGTTCTTTTTCATTTGACTGTCTCGTGCCTTCAGTTATTGTTCCATTATTTCCATGTCCATCCAAGAGTTTATATTTTATTTGTAATTAGTAAATTCCAGAAAAAATAATGCTAAAAATCAGTAATGTGGCACATTTTCAAACAAAGCTGCAGGTAATGCCTATCATGCAGCATACGGTGACCTCATGTTTACAAATGAAGCTCTAGAATATACATGTCACACAGCACACAGTGAAGGGTGAGAGGGCAGAAAAGGTTTAATAGTTTTAGGCTGTTCATTGCCTAAAGTAGTTGATTGATTATTCCTACTGCTTGTATGCTTCATGTTAAAATAATATACTGCTATTGAAATGCCAAACTGTAAATCATTTTCATCCACATTTGCTTATTTAATGATATTACCTTAGACAGATTTTCTCCAGGTACTCTGGTTTCCTCTGCCATTCATTCTGCTATTGCTCTAGTATCATCTCATCTCATCTTCATTTTCATCATTTAGTATTATGAAGTCTGCCAATTATTGGTGTGCATGCTACAAATAAATTAATGTACTGCCTTCAGTTCTTCTGTTGCCCATGTTGGGAACTGCAATGTGTGACAGTCTAGAAGTTTGCAATAGAACTCTCACCCTCTCTCAATAAAATTATTTGTTTCAAGGGAGAAGAAAACAACTCTTTTATCACACAAAAGGTGTATTAGATAAAAATTATTCTGCACCTGCTGAAACAATCACATAATACTTGAGATGATTTATATCATACCTAATAACAGTTCCAGAAGGGCACTTATTTGACAAAATGTCAACAATCTTGCTAAGAATTTTGAAATTCATTTTTGTTGAGCATCTTTATCATTTTAGCACAAGTAAACTTACCAGTTTCATTTGTAACATTGTTCAAACAACTAAGGACATCTCTTATAAAATTTATTTTCACAACCAGTTCTGCATCAGATGTTGAGAAAACTTCAATGGCAGCAAAATTAGTGTTAATATATTTTATAATATGTTGAGAAACATTAAATAGTGATAGGGATATATTTATAGCTGCAGCATGACCCAAACAAAATGGCCGAACCACTTTCTTTACAAACTGGAAATTGTCCAAAAAATAATTGGAGGCTTGTAATCACAATCCCTAACAAATTACAACTGGAGATGGAAGAAGAGGACATTTTGTATGAATTCATAAAGACAAGATGGTGCCTTAAGAAATACGTTTTTTAGCATTAGCTATAAGTCTATCAATGTCAGGAAATTTGCCCCACTTCCTTAGCAATCTTATGGCATACATGTGCAAGGAATATCAGGATTATTTTATTAGAATCTGTTCTTTGAGCTACTTTACTATGTCACCACATAAGCTTACAGCATCTGTAACAAATAGTAATACATTTGTATACCTCTCACAGATGGCCAAAGCATATTCATAGCTGTGTTAAAAAACTTGCATACTGAAGAGTAATTAACAATATCTAATGACTTTCATGTTAGAATGTAGGCCTACCAGCACCTTTTGCATGTTGTTTAATCTTAACCTACAACCACATTTACAATC
This sequence comes from Metallyticus violacea, assembly GCA_030762175.1. NCBI lineage: Eukaryota > Metazoa > Arthropoda > Insecta > Mantodea > Metallyticidae > Metallyticus > Metallyticus violacea. The sequence continues at coordinate 70,716,677 of CM060842.1, forward strand.
TGACACCCCAGAAATCTGTGGTTTTGTTGATTGGAATCCAAACATTCTCATTTTTAAATTCATTTCTCAGTTCACTTTCATATTTGTCATATGTATATTGTACTTATGTCGTTCACAATGTTGAACAGCTTGCGTTCTGTCTTGAAGCATTTTTCTAAAAAATTCATACAGTTTATCATTATGTAATTTGCTAAGCAGAATGTGAACTGAAGTAAAAGCTGCACCATTCTTCAAAAAAACTGAGATTCACTAAGCTATGTAGGGGATTCAGTTGCACCTCACTATCTGTCTTTTTTCTATTATAAGAGAATTACTATATATGTTTTTCCTAATATTACATGTCATAGTTCCTCACATTTTCACCAAGCACAACTTATATAAAACATCATCATCAACTTTAGAAAATACACTGCTCCATACAGAGAAACATACTTCTGTAATACGTCTGTCTTACTTGATTTCTGTTTCAGATTTCTGAAGAAAACAGAATGAACATAATCTACTTCTCTTATACTCCACAAACTTCTGAATGAAGTGAGTCACTGTGTGCTGTCTTATTTGATTTCTGCCACAGCTTTCTGAAGCAAACAGAATGAACATAATCTACATCTCTTAAGCGTATGAATTTCTGAATGAACTCAATCACTGTGTGCTGTCTGGCAAAGCTACACTGCAGCTCTGGCTGCAAACATCAGACATAATATGTCACATTATTGACTTTGGCAATACTTTTTCCATAATCTTATAATAGCGAGTTTATTTTTTATGCATTTGAAACCCATTGTATTTTGAAAGTTTGAAGTTTATGAGTCAATAGTTTTTTCCCCTAATATAAATTTCTCGTCCTTATAAGTTAATATTTTACTACATAGGAGTAAACAAGACAATGTCATCACAATTGGTATCTTGTTTTTTAAGATTTATAGTAGGACTCTTTAGTCCAGTGCTACACTGTGACTTTGTCCTGAGCTTTGGATTCGTCACAGATTGTTATTCCTTTTATTCTTTGGCATCTTTTAACTTCTGCAACATGTTCATGTATTTTGCAAAATCTAGTGTTTTTGTCTTCAAAATTACCATAAATAGATAGTTCTACATTATATATATCTTTATTTTGCATTTTATACCTTTTATATTTATATTGGATGAAGATCTTTTGTATACAACTTAAAGAATAAAGCTTACAGTTGTAAGATTGTGCTTTGCAAATATGTTATTTTTAAAGATTTATTCTCAATAATTAGTACAGTTGCACCATAAAATTTTCATCAATTAGACCAAGGTTCAGTACTGCATTATTACATATAACTGAATCAGCCATCCACAAGTATGTTCAATAATTGGACTCCATGGTAGTGTAATCAACATTATACATGCTCATCACATGTTGCACAACATACTTATAGCAGGTCCTGAAATGCCGATGTCTAAAGCAGAGCTTGAACCTATGAACATGTCATCCCTACATACCTCCTGAATAGCTTGCTTTAGTGCCCATGTCTATTGACTTTGACTGACTTTAATGATATGATCATTAATTACCATCATAAAAGTTCCTGCTTTTAGACAGAGTGGTAGTGATGGTGATGGTGGTGTGTATCTATAGTTTTCATTTTCATTCAGAAATAGTACTATTCATTTTAATAGATGAAATTTACCAGGTCCATTAGAAGTTAAGTTAAAAATGTTTTTGTGGTAGATGTAAACTGTCTGAGTGTCTAAATGGTCACAGTATCATTTTGAGTTCTACTTATCTGCTAGCAGTTCAACTGTGCTGATGACTGGATAACCCCTTTTTCCATGTAACATTAGTGTTATAAACTCTTGATCTATGGGGCTGTCTTAGCTTTGAGAGAGTGAGTTCTGAGCTCCAGCAATGTTTTCTCTCACCCCAGCATCATTTACTTACAGTTTATATAAAGTGTATGGTAATCAGAAAAGCATTGTGTTTAACTTATTACAGAGTCAAAAATGCTTAATCTATATTACAGAAAGCTAATTAAATCAGGAGCCTGCTTAAAGACTGAAAGCTAAAATGGTTTTTATTTTCAAAAGAATAATAAATGGAAGAATTATAAATAAACTGTGTATGTTACAATATACCAAAGGAGAATTTAACAATCAATATGTCCATAAATAAATAATGAGATATGTTCAATAATTCATTTATTTTGTTTTAATTTAATAAACAGTGATATCTCACAATTAGCAAAAAATATGTTCATTTATGGCAAACGGCAGTTAAAAAAAAGCATCACATGAAAATTCTAACTTCATTTCCATATGTCACCTTATTCTTTCATGTATTAGTTAAATTGTTTGCAATTTATATTCTCAGAATTTGAATATCATAGCTTTAAAATACAAAAATCCATAATTACAAATAATTTTTTATGCAGGTGCACCATTAATTCCTTATTTAAATGTTACATTGTTTATTTCTTATAATCACTGCTATTACTGTGTTTGTTGTTCTCATTACAGTGAAGTCAAGCGCAGGGTAAAATGTGTTCCAGAAGACCTTAAAATTATATGGAGAGTAAAACAGGCTGTGCAAAACATTAAAGATTGCAAACAATTTAATCCACAAATTCTGGATGGGAGCTATGTAAGTGTTGTGCGCAGAAGTGTGTTCAAATTTTAGTTTAGAAAAAATAATGCTTCAGTAATTTTAAAACAGTAGTTACAGGAAATGATTTAATCATATAACTAGCTTCACTGTGTTAGTTCTATGTAAAAAGAAGTTTTTAAAAAATTGTAAAATATAAGTTACAGGAAATATTTTGTCACTTTTTCAGAAAAGATATTAAAGTTCTAAGCAAATTTAGTGCACAGTGCTAATTTACAAACATACATATGTGAAATGTCTTATTACTATGTCAGTGTCAATTATTTCTCTTTGCAGACATTAACCGAAAAAGGTTTAGTTAGGATGCATCAAGCTAAACAGGTACTTGATGTAATAAATGACCACAAAAAAATAGAGCTGCTTAGAAATTTTTATTATTTGAAGCAGTCATTCATGGCTAAAGATGAAGGCCTTAAGTTGAGCAAACTTGGTATTATTCAAAAGGTAAGTCTTTAATATTTATGAATCACCAGAAATAGTATTTGAAAATTTTTCAAATACACTTTAAATAACAATACTGATTATTGGGAGCCTTTCTAAACTTGTTGAATATATAGATGCAGATATAAAAAATAATTGTGTAGAAACACTAGTATAATTTACAGTTATAAAGTATTGATGTTAAAATTAAATCATTAATTTAAACCATGAAATACGGAGTGGTACAGTATATAAATATCGTACAATAAAATTTCTTCTGGTGTGAAGATCACCTGTAAGATGTAAAGATGTAAAGGGGATATACTCTTGATTATCTGAGTTAGCATAGACTACTGACCAGGCAATCCAGGGTTTATCCTTGACAGCTTCAAACAGATTTTCTTCACTGTATCCTGTCAAGATTTAACCACGTTCATTTAGCTATCTGATAAAATGTTTCCTTTCCTACAATTTCCCAAGAGGGAGGAGGGTAGCTGGGGCATAGTGTGATCACACAGTCCTTATCTAATGCCAAAGGATAGAGATCATTAGGGCATGCGCACTTACTTAAAATTTTTACTCACTTTTTTCTTTCACTGGTACCAGCTACTACAACCAATCAAACAATTTCTACTGTAGTTTTGTGGATTATTTTTATGACAATGTTTCATATTATTGTACTGAGCAAAGCACAAGTAACATTCTAAAAGTTCTTGGCCTGATCAACAAAACACAAGATTTCAGAGAAACATTTTATTTTTTCTCCCTCTTCCTTTTTCTTTTTTCTTTTTCCCCTCAATACATTTAGTCCAACAGCTTTCGAACTTTTAATACCATCAGTAAAATAAGATTTGTCCAGCTGTGAAAAATAAGTATCTCTGTCTCAGCTTCAACCTCATCATTTGATGTGAAACATTGTGTACTAGCCATTTCTTCAGGTTTTAGAACAAAAAGTAATTGCTAGGAGCCAAATCCAGCCAATATGGCAGATGTGGCAGTGAAGGTCATGCAGTTTTGCAGCAACAATTCCAGAAGTGGGTGAAGGTGCAATATCAAGATAATAAAGAGCTTTCTTTTCCTCAAGATGTGCATGTTTAGCCTAAATGTTCAATGGGTTCATTAGTGAAGCATAATATTTCACAGTGATAGTTCTGCCTTTCTGGAGGTAGTCTAAGAGCACTACACTATAAGAATCCCAGAAGACTGTAGCCATGACTTTTTCCTGCAGATGAACCCTCTTTGCTTTCTTTGGTGCACTTTCATCTGTTGCTACCCATTGTTGGGATGCTTCTTTGTTTCTGGTGTCTAGTGAAGGTTCCATGTTTCTACTTTAGAAACATTAGAGAAACTCACTGGGATTGTGTTTAAACAAATCTAAATACTCTTGTTCATTCGAATGCTTTTTTGGTCCATTGTTAACAAATGCGGCACCTTGAGGCCAAAAGCTTTCTCATACCCAAAACTTCAGGGTAAAATTAAATGGACATGGTCTTTACAATGTCAGCCAGCTTGCATACTTTCAATCAGTCATCTTTGGTTATAACATTGTGAATTTTTGTTATAATCTTATCAGTTGTAGCAGTTTTTGGACACCCTTAGCTCTTCATCTTGAATGGATGTATGACTGGGCTTAATTCAGCAGCTCATATTTTAACCATCAAAAACAAAGGAGAAGAATCCTTTAATGTGGAATCTATCTCCTTTTTTATTTAGATTTATCCATTTTGTAGAAAATGTTTACATGATCATCACAAACAAGTGACTTCACCTACTCATCAAACACTTTACATTATGCTATCTAAAGGATGATACTTAACAAATATCATAGTAATTTGGCCATCTTCAAGACATCTTGGGCAGGCCGAGAACATTTAGAAAACCCCAGTACCAATTGCTAGTTGCAGGTAGAAGAAATTAAAGCCAGTAAATATTACTGAAAACAGTGGTGTGAAGTGTGTAAATGCATGACATGCAGAAGTAAAATATTTACAAAATGAACTGCATTTAATTAAAATAAAACTTAGCAAAAGAAGGACATTTGTCAATTTTTAGCCATTCTTTACAAACAAATATCATGAAGCAAGCTGGGGGTGTGGTTTCAGAGGACATATAAATAATATGCAAGAAAATCTCCATGATAAATTTGCATGAGTTGTAGGTATAAAAATTATATTCCATACAAGAGGACAACTGTTATGGTAAATAGTTCATTTTCAACTTATATTATTGTAATGCATGAATCATTGTTATAAAGATGGGGCATAATATGTATAAGAGGATAATTTTTATGATAAATAATTAATTTTTAACTTATATTCTTCTAGGATGAGTTTATTTAATAATTATGTAAAAAAAATTCCTTAATATAAAGAAATTATGGAATTATTAAGACATAAAATAAATATATTGGCTACAACCAAAGATATTTCAGTACAAACACTATTGTCATTATCTTTATAAGGCAGAAAGGCCAATTTGCACCAATCTCTCAATAGCTTGATCACTACAGTGAATTTATATAGCACTGCTCACCTTTCTTTTCATCCTGAATATTTAGCATAACTCTTTAGATTGTTATAATTATATATTTTGTAAATTCATCAAATTATATAGTGTTTCTTGCATCATGATTTCCAGAGCAGTTAGTTTTTCCAGTTTTTCTTAGGGTTTTCTATCATGGGCTTTGTAATGTTATTTTTCCAAGTTATTCTTTTATTTCTTTTTTAAAATCTTTATTAACAATAATTGTCCAATAAAATGAAGATTCCGGGCTTTTTGGCCATGGTCCGGCATTAATGCTGCCCGTGAAAACCTAAGCACGAACATTAATTGTGCCTATACTCATTATTCTTTAATATTTTCATTCATTATCATAAGTTTTGTCTATTTATCATGGGTTTTTAGATTGTGCATAGTTGGCAGTTCTGCATTTGCATGCATATATCTAATGGCAATCATACTTCAGTTCCCACATGGAGTAAGGAGTCAAAGGGAATCATATCATTGTAATTGCATTGCATAAGTGTAAGATGCCATTGGAGATTTTTAACCTTTTAAAACCATTATAAATAGCAAAATGTGTGTGTGCGCGCGCATCAAGCTATAAAGCAATATGTGAAATATATTCTATCAATTGCTGACTATGGGTGACAGAGACACAAGCAGCCACAAAATCTGTTGCTGCAAGTTCTCATAGAAATCCACTATAGAAACAGAAAATAATGGCAAGAAAAATGGAAATTCCATCATATCACTCATAATTGAAAACAACCTTATTCTAGGGGCCTGTTGCAGCAACACAGGGCATTGACTGAAAAAAGTTTATTTCACGTAATAGCCACACGAATGAAAATTTGTCTGAGCATTATGGAAATTATGGTCACATATATTAAAAAATCTTCACTGTGGAAGAAAAATACAATTGACAAAATAATAATATTTATGCTCATAGCTCTCAGGAAGCAAGGAAAAAATTCCTAAAATGGAAAAAAAGTCGGTTGCAGACCAGACATTTCAAAGCATCATATTCTGGACAAAATATCTTAAGTATTAAATATAGTTACTATTGCAATTATGAACTTCTGCCACCATGATGGAACTTCTTAGGATAGGATGGAAAAAATTCATTCAGTGCAGTTTCCAGATTGACAAAGGTTTGCAGTTCCCTATCCTTGGGGGCGATTATCCAAAGAAAGGAAAAAAATGATAATCTGAATGGTTTTTATATCATGGTGTGCACAATAGTCTCCCAACTAAGATGGGTAATGGTTTCACAATCCACCTTAGCGGTGCAAAAGAATAACATTTTTGTGATTCATGAGTGCAGGCTCCTTAATTTTCAGTTTTCATGGACATGTTCAAGCTAATTCCAGTGCACAATAACATTGATTGTTTAGCAGACTTGCAGCGGGTTATAAGCATAACCTTTTGGCACAGTGGTGGTTTTGGTTGTTTCGAGCTAGAGTTGTGGGTTGCTAACCATTGATGATGGATGGCATCCTGGGAATGTCATAGAGGATTTTTCATCAATGTCATCAGCCTATCAAGAAAGGGATGTGACAACAATGCAAAATGAGCATCAATTTGTGCGGAACTCAGTAACTCAGATATAACTTATCTTTTTCCTATCTGATGGAGATAGAGCCATATGATTTCTGCACCAACATTGAATTGCTTTGCCAAGAACAAAGCACTGTGTGCTCTGCTATGAGTGAATGTGGACAATTGATTTAATGGGGAAAGAGCTGAGCAACAAATCCAATACATAGTCTGTGGATGGTTCTTAAATGGTTGATTTTAATTACAAAGTATTAAGTATATTTAATATATTAATGGAAGATTTAACAGTAAAATTATGTAGTATTAATTTTCAATTACAAAATAAATAATTTGCATAACATTAAATTCTGATTATTCAAATGTATACTTAAATGATATTTTAATAATTAAAACTGTACATGAATGAAACGTTAACAATTTAAATTGACCTATAATTTATCCAGCACAAAAATAAACAACAAAAAGTCTTTCAATCTTCCCCGTGTGACTAAACTGTTTCCAAAAGCTGTATAGAGAATTTAAAAACAGAGACAGAGAGAGACTGAAAGAAAGAAAGAAGAGAATGGGAAGAGAAAAATATATGGATATATGTGATAAATTGGGAAGAAATGAACTGGTGTGGGCAAGAATGGGTGTGGTGAAATTAAGAGGTTTAAGAAGGCACTTAATATACAGTATATATTAAGGTATATGAAAGTTACATATTAGAGAGAGAAAATATGGCAGAAAAGTTGGGGTAATTTACTGCTAGAAATAATGAAAGGAATATTAAATAGAACAAGTGAGAATATTAAAAAGGTAAGAAAATTAAGAGGAAAAAGGGATGAAGAACATATAACAGTCAGGAGAAGAGGTGGAATAGTTGATGTATTCGTATAGTAATCAATAACAAATGGAGTTATTGTTGATAATACGTAAGCACCAATAAGGGGATGGGAACATTTTTTTTTTTTTTTGGATTTGTTTATTTAAGGATGCTCTTTAGCATCTCAGGTCATCAGCGTCCCATTCTATTCAGGGCATGAAACAGCCGACAAATTTTGCTCAGAGGCTTCTTCTTTCAGGCTTGAGGTTCTTTATCATGCCGTAAATGTACGACACAGGACCCACGGCTTTACTTCCCTTCCAAAGGAAGCCATACGATTTTTACGCCCGAAAAAATCCATTGATCCTGGCCTGGTTCAAACATGCAACCTTGGGTCACTACACCACCAGGACCAATGGGATGTTAAGATGAAATGGGATTGTATAGGTTAAGCAACTAAACCATAATGCAAAAATTCTTTAAGAAAACAGTTCCAATATAAAGCATAACAAATAATAATACAAGCTAAAAGCCTCCAAACAATTCCAAAAAAAATGTTTATTCTAAAACAATGCTAATGTATCTTTAAAGACAAATAGTTATCCATGTCACAATATCATCCTGGAAAAATGAGTCAAGACTCCAAAGTTACCAATTTTGAATGAAGAATTTCAAAGGTAAGTCGTGATAAAGGTTGTTGACATAGAATGGTGGAAGAAGCGAATAAACATGGTGCTTCCTAGCATTAAAAGAAGGGAAGACTTTGACGCACAACAAATGTGAAGAACTTCAGGATGAGTATCAGAAGAGACGAGCGAGTCAATCAAGACTTTGAGACATTCCACTGAATAAGACTAATGAAATACTGCATTTGCAATCAAGAAGGCATTTAAAACAGGCTACTCAAATTTTTGTGAAAATGCACAAAATAACATTGGAATTTTAAATATAAATTTCAGCAGAAGCATATATTTTGATGCTTTCAGTAGAGCTGTTGTCAATTTTTGATTCATCTACTACTAACACTTAATTACAACCATGGAGGCTCTGGTGATGGCTGTTTCACCTCCAAAGCTGCATCACCCAAGAATTTGACCGAGTGTCCTTCAGTGACTGATGCATCATCCAAGGAAGTTGATGAACATGTAAATTCAAATAAGGCTATTTTTTATCATAAAATACAATTATATATAAGTCAGAGTTTGCTCTTGTTTGAATTTGAATTAAGGCTCTTTTTTTATCATATAATACAATTTCAGAAATGTGTGATTGTGTTTCATAATTTTAGAACACTTAAAACATGCTGAAATATGGGTAGGTCCCAAAGACTGCAATTTATGTGTTAGTAGTAGCTGGATCAAAAATAACAACTATACTGAAAGCATCAAAATATATATAGGCTGTAAATGTCATTATTTTGATAACTAGCAAGCTTGTCTCTAAATCTAGCAAATACCAAATTAAGCTGCACACTAGAATTTTTCCAGAATGTAAATGCCCTTCAAACATGTCAGTCCTGGTGATCTAGTGGTAACCATACTTGCCTCATAGACCCAAGGTCACGAGTTCAAACTGGTCAGTGTCAATAGATTATTTATAGTGTAAAAACCTGATTATGGCCTTCGTTGGAAGAGAAGTAAAGCCTTTGTTCCATATTGTACATTTACAGCAGGTAAAAGAATGCCTCAAGCCTGAAAGAAGATGCCTCTGGGCAAAATTTATTGGCCATTTCACACTGTGAATTGTATGGAACACGAACAACCAGTGTAGTTAAAGAGCATCCTTAAATAAATCAATAATTCTGTGATTATTATGAATCATATTTATATTTTAATTCTGATAATACCTGTGTAAGCAGTTCCTCAGGAATTTTCTGTTGTTATTAGAGCACAAGGTGTGTACTCCTTTGTTCAGTAGAAATGGTTTAATTACCAAATGCATAAATACAGAAGATTGTTAGTGCCACTCATTTATTTGTATTTCACCAGTTAAATGAATGTGACATAAGATGTGACCAATTAAAAACTCTTCACCAGGTCTTAAGGATAAATACTTTACCTTCATACTTAGTTCCATACTAGCCTACTAAAGCCAAGATCACAGGTTCAATCCTTGCCAGGATTGATGGATTTTTTTGGGCGTAGAAATCCAAAGTATGGCTTCCTTTGGAAGGGAAGTTAAGCCATGGGTCCCATGTTATAGATTTACGGGATGTAAAAGAACCTCAAGCTTGAAAGAAGAGGCCTCTGAGCAAAATTTATCAGTCGTTTTATGCCCTGAATTGAATGGGATGCTGATTACCTGAAGTGTTAAAGAGCATTCGTAAATAAACCAAATCAACAACCTCATACTTTTTTTTTCTTTTCTTAATCAAATCTCCAGCATCTCCAATAAAGCAAATGTAAAGTAATAATTAATGGAGTCAATATTCTATGCTCTAATTTTCTCTACTGTTACATCTTACTTTGCTACACAGTTTATTTTTTTATTTTATTTTATTTTATTTTATTTTTTTTTTAGGCCATAGAAGAAATACAGAGACTTGTGAGGCAAAACAAGAACATGTTAAGCACAGTGATTGAATTAAAACAACAGAGATTAAACACCTTCAAGAAATTCTGCTGCCAATTAAAAGGTAAAAGTATAATTAATTAAATGTATGTGCTAATGACTTATTCTTCATATTAAGGAATTAGACAAAATATTATTGCTAAATGTGAATGATTAAAACAGGATTAACTATACAGTAAAACAATGCAATCTAATAATATGAGATGAATTCTTTTTCCCTGGTTACATATAATTATAGTAATGTGAGTTTATATATAGTTATTTTAAATGCACAAATTTTGTTAGAAAGGTGAACCATGCAGGAAAAATCAAAGCTATAGCTGAGACTCTTCACAGATTTTTGGCTTGTTGTGCCAATGCTTTTCCATTGGACTGCTTTCAAGATGTAATTTCAAATATGCAGTTCCTTTTAGCATCCTGAAGACCTTCAAATTAAATCTTTGTTAAAAATGGTTTGACCCAAGGGTACATTTCAAGAACCTTTAACCAAGAATATACAGTGTTTGATAAGTCTGGTAAATTTCTATGAAATGGTAGGAAATATTGTTAAGATGCACCATTGCTGGTAAGAGTGATTCGTGTAGTAGTTTTAGACAAATTTCAGCCAGGTGTAATGTTGAGTTAATTGTTGACAGTGCTTGAAGTATACAAATTTTCAGCCAGATGTAATGTTCAGTTAATTGTTGACACCTTTTGAAGTATCAGTGTCACACATACTGTAGAAAATGGGAGGGAAAAAAAAGATTTTTCACTGCTATTAAACATTTCCATTTAAAGAGTTAGTCTGTAAAACAGATCAAAGGTGAAATAGCTGAGACTGTAGGCTTCTCAACTGAGTGAGTGCACAACATCCTGCTTGAAAAATTAGAAATGAGAAAATTGTTTGCACTTTGGGTGCCATGATTGCTGACAGTTGACCAAAAACGCATGCAGACGAACATTTCAACATAAGAGTATGGCACTGTTTAGTTATAATCCTCATCACTTCTTGCCCTTATTGGTGACTGTGGATGAAATTTGGGTCCACCTTTACATTCTGTAGACAAAGCAGCAGTCAAAACAATGAACAAAGACTGGTGGATGTGTACCAAATAATGTGAGGATTATTTAGTCAGCTGGAAAGTCCCAGGGTACAATCCTGATAGATTACTTGTAAAAAGGCAGAATCATAACTGGGGCCTATTATTCTTCATTGCTGGATCGTTTGAAACATAAATTGAAAGAAAAATGACCAAGATTGGTACAAAAATGTGCTCTTTAACCACAACAGTGCTCTAGCCCACACAGCAGCAGTCACAATAACCAAAGTGCATGAATTGGGCTTTGAATTGTTTTGTCATCCACCCTATTCTCCAACTTTAGTCCCAAATGAGTTTTTTCCATTCCCAAACTTGAAAATTTGGCTTGGTGGAAATCAAATGAGTCATTGCCATCAATAAGTATTTTGCAGTGTTTGACAGGCCTTATTTTTCTGATGGGATGAAAAAATTGGAAACTAACTGAACCAAGTGTATAGACATCGATGCAGACTATTTTGAGAAATAAAGTGGGTATGTTATGAAAAAATAATTTTTACTTGCATTTTTATCAAACTTTTCAAACGACCCTCATATTGAGGATTTCATTGGCTCTGTTGGATGATTTTACATACCTTACACTGGAACAAGAGCCCCTCACCCACTTTCTTTGTGTTTGAGTGACGACCATAGGCATGAAGTATTGCCCTATATCTCAGTTGCAGAAGGCTGCAATACAGAGCAGGAAGAGGAATATTAACCCAAAACTCTATGCAAAAACAATACCCAGTGATTGTTGTATATCTGGAAGCCAGGCCTTTTTGAATTGATGAAGCTACAGAAATCTATGGGGCAAAGAATCTGGTGTCTTGACAGGGATTGCATTAAAAGATATCACACAAACAGTCTCAGCTTCTTTCCAGTGGTAGTACTAAATGGACAATTTGTCAATGTGGCTGGAAGCATTATCCATGTGAATCTACAGGATGAGGCATTTATAGTGTCATGACCATTTTACTCTGGAACAAAGGGAAAGTGGAAAAATACTTCAGATAAAATTTGAAATGTTCTAAGGGGACATAAGATAAGATAGCGGCCTTAATTTGTCCTTGAAATGCATTTCCCAGTGTCATTCCAAGATCAAATTGTTTTTCAAGTGGAATGCTAGGAGTGATAGATGATGTACTGTACGTATGTACATTGGTGCCAGTAAACTGAAAGTGAGTGAAAAACATTTGCAGTCTTATTTGGCCAATATCACATCACCTGTCACCCTTAGAGTGATAGATGATGTATTCTACTGTACATAAATTGATGTCAGTAAAGTGAAAGTGAGTGAAAAACATTTGCTGTCTTTTATTTTTAATTAGACAGTGAGTGGATTTAATACTCTTATGCTCCACTTATCATTGAATTATACAGAATATGTTTTACAGGCCTTTGCCTGCATCATCAGCTGTGTGTTGACTGCCGAATTCGTTGTTGGTTGAATGGACTTGGTGTAGCTCTCGTGGACATTTTATAAACTTTTGGATTAATTTGTCTTCTGTTGGGACCTCGTAGTTCATAACCCTATCTTCATAATTTTTTTTATAAATTTTTTTCTTATATTCCCAGCTCCAAGGGTCTATCTATGAATTTCAATAATTTGACTTCCATTTCTTTATCATGTTTATCTATCCAAGAGTGATGTGCAACTGCTGATTTATCTATCTGATTATACCTGATGTTTCTCCAGTGTTTTTTTAACCTAATTCCAATGCTTCTTTTTGTTTCGCTGATGTATGCTTTTTTGCGTGCCAGTTATTCTTAATTCTTAATACTTATTCTTAATTAGACTCACTGACTAATTAAGAATAAATTAATTGCTTCACTCTATTAGTTCCGACATGAAATTTATTTTGAATTTGCTGGTGTATTTGTCCAAAATCATATCGCCTATCACTCCTAGCTGATAGATGTACTATGCTGAAAATTAAATGCTCTTTCCATTCCTAGAGGGGAGGAGAATGACCATTCCATTTTTAAAAAAAATTTGACCTTGAAATAACTTTAGGAAATGCATTTCAAGGACGAGTTAAGGTTGCTATCTTATGTCTCCTTATGAATGCTTCAAATTTTATATGAAGCTTTTTCGATTTTCCCCTTTGTTTCAGAGTAAAATGTATAAAGCCTCATCCTGTATACTTTTAACACATTATGATCTTGTAAGGGAGGAAACTATGAAAAACGACCCATTGCATTCTGCTGATAGTAGACTCCTTTAATCTTCACACTATTTCATTTCTGTAGATTTTTTAGTTTTCCACAAGCACAAAAATCTGCAACCACCATGAATCCCATGGAGTTCATTTCTTGATGATATTGGAATGTTCGGGGTAGAATAAAATGGAACAGGGTTTGTTGGGGTTTTTTCAAAAGTAACAGGGTTTCATTCAGAGTACATTTATCACCTGCAGACCCATCTTAGGTTTAGCAAAGTAAGTTACTTATTAAGTTTTATGTTAATTACATGTAAGACTTAAAGAACCAGCTATTTACATAAATATAAAAAAACTAATCTTTTTTGGTGTGTTAATAATATTAAAACTCATTGAATTATATTACATTTTAAACTTGAATTTTTTTGGATATTTAAGCAGAAAATTATAATTTTCTAGAGATACTTATATTGTCACATATTAATATATTTTTAAAAGGAATTTTTTTCAACATATTTTTGAAATTTGGATAACCAATATCTGCCTTTTGTAACAGTAGTTACATGACTATTTGGATTGGATTTCACAGTTTTAGTAATAGCTATAGATTTCACTAGTGTAGTTTCATAGTGATAATTGCAGGAAAGCAACAAATTTTATTATTAAATTAAAAGGAAAGAAACTTGATTGAAAGAAACATTTGACTACTGATTTTAAAAATTTTAGCTTCATATTTTATTTCCAACACTAAAATCTTAAACTTAGGTATTCATTTTTTTTACACTAAACTCCACCTACTTACATAAAAGAGAGATGCGTTTCGGGAGAATCTCTCCTATCTTCAGTTGCTCACCGAACCGCCATTACACGAAACGATGACTGGACACCCAGATGTTTCTATGGTGGCCTCTGTTGGTTGAAGTAGGAAATTGCTGAGTTCATCCATAGAAGGAAACTCGAAATTCATTAGGTTTTCTGTATTTTTTAATATAAATTTTTTTTCCCAAGTGGATAACTCCAATGGGTTGTAAAGATGTTTCAGCAGTTTAATTTACAGTTTTATTTCATGGTTTTTGGTCCTAAAGTGAGCTGCTACTGCTGATTTATCCACCTGATTAAACGGAATATTCCTAAAATGTTCTTTCCTCTGAATTTCCAAATTTCTTTCGGAGGAAAGCACATTTTAGGAATATTCAGTTTAAGCAGGTGGATAAATCATTAGTAGCAGCTCACTTTTGAACCAAAAACCATGAAATAAAACCATAAATTAAACTGCTGAAACATCTTCACAACCCATTGGTTATCCACTTGGGAAAAAATTTTATATTAAATATAGAGAAAACCTAATGGATTTCGAGTTTCCTTCTATGAATGAACTCAGCAATTTCCTACTTCAACCAACAGAGGCCACCACAGAAACATCCAGGTGTCCAGCCATCGTTTCGAGTAATGGCGGTTCAGTGAGCAACTGAAGATAGGAGGAATTCTCCCGATATGCATCTTATTTGTATGTAAGTAGGTGGAGTTTAGTGTAAAAAAATGAATACCTAAGTTTAGGATATATTACCACTCCATTGTCAACAGCTTCATAAGTACAATATTTATTAAAAATCTTATTAGAAAACACTTTATAATTTTCATTGCAAAAGAGATGTTATACATTTTATGTGCTTATACTTGTTGCCAATCTCACACACCATAATCACATTAATTTCTTCACTGTTATACCCTTGCAACTTGAGTGTGAAGTATAATTGAAGTGCTTTCTTGGATTGTTCAAAGTTAGGCCATTTTCTTACAAAGAATCAATTAGAGAAATGTCAAAGGACTTAAAATGCTGGGATGTTATATAACCAGTTCTGACAACTACTTATGCTCCTCTTTTTTCCCCTTTCCTTTCCTTTCCTTTCCTTTCCTTTCCTTTCCTTTCCTTTCCTTTCCTTTCCTTTCCTTTCCTTTCCTTTTCCCTTTCCCTTTCCTTTCCTTTCCTTTTCCCTTTCCTTTCCTTTTCTTTTTCCTTTTTCCTTTCCTTTTCTTTTTCCTTTCCTTTCCTTTTTCCTTTCCTTTTCCCTTTCCTTCCCTTTCCTTTCCTTTTCCCTTTCCTTTCCTTTTCCCTTTCCTTTCCTTTTCTTTTTCCTTTTTCCTTTCCTTTTCTTTTTCCTTTCTTTTCCTTTTTCCTTTCCTTTCCTTTTTCCTTTCCTTTCCTTTTTCCTTTCCTTTTCTTTTTCCTTTCCTTTCCTTTTTCCTTTCCTTTCCTTTTCCCTTTCCTTTCCTTTCTTTTTCCTTTCCTTTCCTTTCCTTTCCTTTTCCTTTTCCTTTCCCTTTCCTTTCCTTTCCTTTCCTTTCCTTCCCTTCCTCTTCCCCCCACAGGCAGTGGGCATGATAATTTTTTTTTTGTTTATAAATAAAGGAAGGAAGCATTCCAGGCCTAAGTTTGAGGAACATTCCTAAAATCTGCCATTTATGAAGACTGAAGAAAACTTGGAAAAATCTTCAGTATTAATTCAATTTGGAATTGAACACATTGAAACATGCATTAATAATCTCTTCTGAGTTGAAATGTTTAGAACATTTTTATGGTTTCACTTATGGAGATTTACTCAGGACAATTGTTCCACGAAACATGTCCTGCGTAAATCTCATGTAAAGTGAAATCACAAAGGGTGTTTTAAATATTTAACTCAGAAGAGTTTATTGGAAAAAAACTGTTCACAAATTTGTATCTTAACAAACTTGGTCACCCGTGTTAGTACTCCTTATGTTTCTGGAGATCAAAATAACAAAATGTACATGGTGATCTAACTCCCTTCTTCATAAGCTCTTCATACTTACCAGATTTTTCTTGATATTGTTGATAGGCAGCTATCTCTAGGTTTTGTAGAAGGTTTTTGTTCAAGATGTTTCTCACCCATTTTTAATCCCTTGTACATGGAATAGAAAAAATTGGTAGCAAGAATGAATAATTAGCAACTGATTTCTCCTTTTATTCTACATGTGGCAGGAGATCCTAATGGTCTTTAGGTAAATGGAATTAAATCCATAAATTCAGCTGAACCAATTGCTTCTTTTTAACAACTATTTATTATATGTAAATTATAATTAATCTATCATCTAACACACTCTTATGCTTCACTTGCATTTAAATACGGTGGGACCGTTTTGAAGAGACATCCTCTCCATCTTCAACCAACATGACGAAGCCGTCAAGTTAGACAGATTAATTATAATTTACATTTGACAAGCTTCACTGTATGAGTTTCAGCAGAATTTTTTAAAAATGTCTTATTTTTAGAAAGTTCTTAAATGAATCCTTTTATTAGTTGATTTACTGAATTAAATCCTGTGATTGAATCAGCAGCTTGTTGGAGAAAGACAAGAAACATAATTGAAGGAGTTAATTTTTCAGCTTCATCAGTGACAGGAACTTTCCTTGTTGCACTGAAATTGTTAACAACAACATACAGTCATTTTAGACCACCGGCAAGTGTCTGTAGTAAGAACAGCCAGTTCATGTTCCCAGTCAAGGTGCTTCAAAGACTTAACACAATATTCACACGAAATACAGTGTTTTTTGGGAGAAGATTCGTTGCTAGAAGATTTCAAATATTGGCATTACAGGAAAAATTCCAAAGGCCATGATTTTTACCCATTTTAACAATGTTATTGGCATTATTTGAAATGCTATAATAAATATTCATAGTGTATCATTCTTTATTTATCATATTTATTATCTGATCACATCACAAATAGTTAGACCTATTTTTGTTGAACTTGACCTGTCTGAAGGCTTCAAGGTAAAAACTTTCAAGTTTGCCATTAGTTCCACATGGATTCTGAGCTGGAGTTATATTTTCTAATTATTAAATACTTTTTCCAAATGTCTATGAGAAAAATAGAGTGCGCATGCTGTGATTTGTTATTTTAGTAACTTAATAATATATACAGAGTGTTAATAAACTATATCAAAATAATTTCACAGAGTGTGAAGGTGTCTGAGGCAGGTAATTTGAAATAGAAAATGTATGGCCTTTCTGTTCAAATTTTGAAGTTATAGCTATAAGTGTGTAAAGTGCCATTAGGCTACTGGCTAATGAATATGCCCCTTGAAAGCATAATGCACAATAACAAAGGGAGATTTCAGAATGTATCACTTTGGTGCAATGGTTATGATATAAGCTTTCGAGTAAGAAGTGGTCATTTGTTTTCAAGTTCAAGTCTTGTTCATCGCATGTTATGTTTTTGCTTTTTTTTATGGCTAGGGGCCTAATAATACAATTTTAGCCTAGGTTTTAAGTTCATGTTTCAATTTATACGCTCAAATCAAATCAATTCATACAATTACAATCCTTGTAGTTGTTATTGTGCTTACCAATCAGAATAATGTCCTGAGTATGTTTTTTTTTTTATTTATTTGGTTTATTTATGGATGCTCTTTTAACATCTCAGGTCATCAACTTCCAATTCAATTCACGGCATGAAACAGCGAATAAATTTTTCTCAGAAGCCTCTTCTTTCAGGCTTGAGATTTGTTTACGTGCTGTAAATCTACAACACGGGACCCACAGCTTTGCGTCCCTTCTGAAGGAAGCTGTACTTAGGACTTTTACTCCCAATAACTCCATTGACCCTAGCCAGGATTGAACCTGCGATCTTGGTTCTACGAGGCAAGTATGGTTACCACTAGACCACCAGGACCAATCCAGAGTTTGTTTTGGGTAAATTAAGTTTTAGGCATGATGTTAGTGATAAACTTAATAGCCATTTTATATTGGTGATAACATTCATAGTCAAGAAAGAGAATAAAACTTGAAAGCATTAAGTAAAATTCATTCATAATTCTTTAGTGTGCATATCGCAGGACTTCATATTAAAGTAAAAAAAAAAAATTAATGACCTGCAGAACATCAGCATTTGCATTATGCCACATAAGCAGATAAAGCGCTTCCTCTAGAGTAGGCTACATATAGTCAGTCTTGGCTATATAATTCAAGAAGTTCAGTGTTGCACTGTCAAATGATTCGTTTGAGACTTGAGGGATTTTTATGCATTAAATCTTGAAAACACTGATAACGAGCTGCATAAAATTGATATTGCTATGCTTGCAAGACAGTTTTAAAGACATTCTAAATCAATTTTTCATTCCGCCTGGTTTTAACACCAACTTATCAGCATCTGGTGCCAAAATGTTTAACACCAAAAAACTGTAGTTATGTTTAGAAAACTGTACTTATGTTTAGTTGTGAACCATACATTACCTGTCTCAAATTGTATATACATGACATCCTTACACTCTCTTAAATTATTTTGGGTGATTATAAACACCCTGTATATATTAATTAAAGTGGCAAGCTTTGGAAGTTATTCTTTCTTACTTTCCAGTAGGTAGATGTTAAGTTAGTTTCTGTCCTATGTTGATCTGTTACCTTGCATTGAAGTAGGTGGTCTGTGTTCAAGGTACTTGGGTGCTTGCAGATGGTGCATACAGATAAATTTTTTATATTAATTTTGTATGGGTAGCAAGCCAAACAAATGTGCAAATGTTGAGTCTGAACATTGCTACTGCAGTCTTTCTTGCTGCTTGTGAGTATTAATTTCAGGTAATCTTTATTTGTTCCCATGTTTTGGTCTTTTGATTTGATTTCCTACTTTTGTTCTACACTGTGTTTGTGTTTCTTATTTAAGAGTGATCTGAGGCTTTGGAAAGGTAGTTTGATCCCTTTTTGCTGTAGGGTTGCTCCTTTCTTTGCCAATTTATATGCTCTCTGATTTCCTAGGAGGATCCCTTGGATGGTATCCACTGAAGAGCTTGGTCACATCTGGTTTTCAGAGCTGATATTGATTTGCATATTTGTAATATTTGGATATCTTGTTTCCTGCAACAACAGATTAGAATGTAGCAAATAGAACTGTTTTGTGAAGTTCATTATGTACTTAATCCAAAGTTTATCAGAAATTTTTGTTTTGATGGGTTTTATTCATAGGCAAGTCACAGTTTTTTGACAGTTTTTAAAGTGATGATTCTACCAGATTGAATGGGATATTACAGCCATAGAAAGCTGTAACAAAGAACAAGATCTATACCTTACTTGTGGAGGCATCATTCTGTTAGAAAAATCTGTTATCTGTTATCTGTTTTTTTTTTTTTTTTGACTTAATTTTAAAATAAACCACAGTTATAAAGTAGGGACAACTTGAGTCAGCTCCTTTGATGATGTTGCTGCTACATTTTCTCCCAGTCTAATGTAGTTTCTATTGTCGCAGCTAACATATATGTGTTTAATGAGCTACTATTAAATGAAGAAATTACATATTCATTAATGAAAAAGTTAAATGTAATAAAAATGTTCTTTTATTTTTCCTTCCCCCCTTTTTTTGGTTTTTTCCTTTTTTTCCCCCCATTCCCTCCTTTTTATACACATGAGATTCCAGTGTGTATCACTAAAATAGTCGGTCCTGCTGGTGTAGTGGTTACCATATTTGCCTCCTACACCCAAGATCGCGGGTTCGAACCCGGCCGGGACGGATGGATTTTTTCGGGCGTAAAAATCGTAAGTATGGCTCCCTTCAGAAGGGCAGTAAGGCCGTGGGTCCCATATAGTACATTTATGGCATGAAAAAGAACCTCTAGCCTGAAAGAGAGGCCTCTGAGCAAAATTTGTCGGCCGTTTCACGCCCTGAGTTAAATGGGACGCTGATGACCTGAGATGTTAAAGAGCATCCATAAATAAATCAGTCAAAAAAAATCACTAAAATAAAAGGTAATTATTTAGAACACCATATTAATTAAGATGAGTAAATCATGTTTTTTAACTTTGGTTTACAATTTTACTTGTTTATTGATAGTTTCTGAATGATGGTCAGGCATTTTGAAACATCATTACTACTTGCTGATTATTATTGTTGTTGTTATTATTATTATTATTATTATTATTATTATTATTTATGTTTAGCTGAGAAAGTATAGTTTAAGGAGCTGGCTTAGTTTTATAATTACTGTAAATGACTTTGAAAACCATATATTGTTTTCTGTGCTTTAGAGCAATTTTATCACATGATACTTATTATGTAATAACCAAAGTGGGAGAAAAATTTTTGTAAAGAGATTTGAGGGTATTCTGCAAAACTATATAAAATAAGTCATTATCCAGGAGCACATTTCACTGCCGAAATACCATCTCAAGTTATTAATTTTTCTGTATTAATTTTCTTGGCATTATTTTTACCATGCCTAACATAACCTGAAATAATAATAATAACAAAAAAAGTATCTTCCAATTTGGTATTAGAATTTTAGTATTAGTAGCTATTATTATATGGTGGAACATTTTTAGTGTTTTTAAGATTTTCCAGTAGTGAAAAAACGTGAACTTGGAATTTTTATAGTAATTTGATCAGAATTATTTAGAAGAATTTGATTCAGCTTTAAATGTTACATTATAGCCATAACCTGTGCAACCAGAAAATTATGCATGGGCTTTAATTCACAGGAATGGATAGTGCCAACATAATTACCAACCACCACCAACTGGATGACTTAAACTTTAGTGTCAATAATAGATAAATATTTCAGAATGCATACATTTGACAATAATAATTATTTGGATTTTGATGGCATACATATGCCTGATAGCTGTTTAATTTAATAATAAATGTTCTGGGTTTATATTCAATTATGCCATTCCTTTATTTATGTGAGCCCTCTGAAGGAGAATACAGATAGTAAATCCAATTTAGTGACGTGCACTGAGAATTCAAACCCCCAAAATACCCAAGCCGTCTCTACTGTATATATACTGTGAACAGACTTTGACTAAATATCTGATTGTCATTTCACAATATACATGCATTGATGTTTTCCTGTGATGAAGCACAACAGCAGGAATTGGTTTGTTATTGATATATGTGTTTAATCAATAAATGCTATATTTTTCAGTTCTCATATAGTAGATCTCAAGTGTATATTTTTTTACTTTTATTCTTGTTATTGATATATGTGTTTAATCAATAAGTGCAGTCTTTTTCAGTTCTCATATAGTAGATCTCAAATAACTGTATTTTTTTACACTTATTCTTTCAGGTTTTACCAATGAAGAGAAAAGAGCAGCAATGGTGTGTCTGAAAAATGTAATGCGAAAGCAAACTATTCCTATTGTTGATATAGAAGATGATGATGAAGATGATAAAGAAATTAACAAGGAATCAAGGTTTGTTTAACATTGTTCATTCCATTGTAAATACTAGCCCATTCTATTCCAATCAGGGAGATAGGGAAATAAATAACTAAAGTGTAAAAACTGAAATCATGGTTAAGTATACAGAGAATGCATACAACATTCCATATTTTGCAGTCATGAAATATTTTCTGCCGGGATTTGAATACTTACGAGGTCTGTTCAAAAAATTTCGGAACATTTGTAATTTTGCGCCAATGGAGTGTTGAAGCAAAATGCAGTTGGCATCTCAGCACACGTCTGTGTTTAATGTGTATCTGCCGGAAGTTTCATTATTGTGTGTCTGTTAATTGTTCAGTACTGCATTGAGTAGAACGTTGTGTCCCACAGTTTGCAAATTTCGAGATGGCAGAGTTAGAGGAGCAAAGTGTCTGCATTAAATTTTGCGTGAAACTCAATAAAACCTTTACAGATGATGCAGGAAGCCTACAGTGACAAGTGCTTAAGCCGTACTCATGTTATGAATAGTTCATGTGGTTTAAAAATGCATGGACGAAAGTTGATGACCCTCATTCAGGACGCCCTTCGACGTCTACAGGCGACACTCATGTCAGGAACATCAACAAAATTGTGCGTGTCAATCGAAGACTGACTGTCCAAGAGATTGCAGAAGAATGTACCATTTCAGTTGGATCATGTCATGAAATCCTATCACAGCATCTTGGAATGCATCGTGTTGCCACCAAGTCCGTCCCATGGGTCGTGAGTCAAGACCAGAAAGACCATCACCTCGCAATCTGTAATTTGGATCGCACAAATGAGAATGAGATGTTCCTTAAGAGAATTATAACTGGTGATGAGATGTGGGTCTAAGATTATGATGTTGAGACCAAGGTTCCATCTTCACAATGGGTCGGGAAAGGTTCTCCAAGATCAAAAAAAGCTCGTCAGATCAGGTCAAATGTGAAAGCCATGCTGATAGTTTTCTTTGACTTTGAAGGATTAGTTCATCATGAATTCGTGCCACAGGGACAAACTGTTAATCGATGGTACTTCAGGATGTGTTAGGATGCCTGCGAGAAAATGTGAGAAAGAAACGGCCTGAAATGTGGTGAGACAATTCATGACTCTTGTATCACGATAACATACCCGCACATTCATCCCTGTTGGTGCGTGACAGTTGCACAAAAAACAAAATCACTGTGCTGCCTCATCCTCCATACTCTGTAGACTGGCCCCTGCAGACTTTTTTTATTTCCAAAGTTGAAAATCCCGTTGAAAGGATTAAGATTTGCAACGATAGATGAGATAAAAGAAAATTTGCAGATGGCGCTTCACGCGATCCAGAAAGAGATGTACCAAGACTGGTGGAAATGGTGTTGGGAGCAGTGTATCAATTGTGGAGGAGAGTATTTTGAAGAAGACCATGCACAATAAGTAAAAGATAAGCGTAGAAAAATTTGTAGACAAAGTTCCGGAATTTTTTGAACAGACATTTTATGAGTTTTGAGTAATTCTGAGTTTGTCTTGTTCTTCCTGATGCTCTTAGTTTTTGGAATCCTAGTTGTTGATATAAGAAATATTTCAATATTTTGGCTTACATTTTGCATGCTGTATTTATTCGATTACACTCTTTTTGATGGGGAGACTACATTTGTGTTTTAAATTTGGAGGATCCTTTGTTTGAATTGTGCTTTTAAAACAATTATGTAAATACATATACAAGAAGCATACTTTCCAATTTGTGAGAAGAGCTAATTCCTTTTTCTCTGACAGAATACACACATTGAATCTTTCAAACATATCTCTCAAGTCTGATGGTAACCAATAGCACAAAGAAATTTAACTTCTCTTCTAAATACCAATCAATCCCAAATGACTTTTAGTTCATTGATGGCATTAGACTCTCAAAAACATTTAATTCTCTACTTCAAGGTTCTTAATTTGTATCACTGGTTTCTCCAGCACCATATACAAGGTGCATCCAGAAAGTAAGTCCCGATGACCGATAAAGAGAACAAAAGCATCACTAAGTAAGAAATATTTATTGGAATAATTACATAGATTCGCTGGCTACTTTTCAACATAGTCAACACCATTGTTGAGGCATTTATCGTAACGGTGCACCATCAATTGTATGCCCAAGTCATAGGGATCTGCCGCCAATGTTCGGAGCCACGAAGTCACTTCATTCTGCACCTCAGCGTCATTGTGGAAACGTTTTTCTGCCAGAAAACGCTTCATGAGACGGAAGAGATGAAAATCACTTGGGACGAGGTCGGGGCTGTAGGGTGGATGGTCGAAGATCTCCCATCCAAACTCAACACATTTCGTGTGGCGTTGGCTGTATGGGGTCTTGCATTGTCATGCAATAGCGTAATGTGCCTGTTGTCAACATCCCACGTCTCTTGTTTTGGATTGCTCTTCTCAATTTATGCAACGTCTGACAATACCGATCAGCATTTACGGTCTCCCCTCGCGGTAACAACTCGCATAAGAGTACACCACGTCGATCCCAGAAGACCGTGCACATGATTTTTTTGACAGAGATTGTCTGCTTGAATGGTCACCCTTCTCTGCGTACCGCTGTAGGAATATCAATGCTATGGCCAGACGTTTGGTTTTGTGTTCATCTGTCAGTTGCCACCCATCATGCATACACTTTTTTAAAACCAAGCCACCGGGAGACAATTTCGTGCACAAGCGAGCGAGACATCGGGGAAATTGACAAGAGAGTTCTGAAATTGTGAAGAGCCGGTTCTGCTCAATTGATTGCCGCACACTTTCCAACATTTCTGCCGTCACCAGGGACGGTCGGCCCCTACGGTCGTCGTCGTGAATATTGGTTCGTCCTTCAGTGAATTGCCTGCACCATCGTCTTACCATACTGTCGCACATAATGTCTTGTCCATACTCTTGACACAATTGGCGGTGGATCTCTGCTGGACTTTGCTTTTGACCGTGCAAAAATCGGATGACTACGAACCTCGCAGTTGGCGGGAGACAATATCAGAGCAGTCATTTTCTCCTAGCACACCGCGGTAACCACGGCCGTCGTAAGGCTGAAACTTTACTGCATTCTTTCCACATACTTCCTCTCTTCTACTGCGCACGCGCATTCCTATTTGACTAATGGTGCCATCTCTAGACGCGATTGGGACTTACTTTCTGGATGCACCTCGTAATAGGCTGCACAGGAATCTCCCATCACTTGTGCTACCTTCATTCTTCTAGTAGATTTGACAACATTCAACTTTTGCAGGAGTACAGTACAGTATTTTTCACAGATACTGACAAACTTTAAGAAGTACTATATGGCATATGAAATAAGAAAGCACATGCATTGCTCCAAACTGTAATAAGTTTTATTGCTCTCTTGTCAGCATGTCTCATTATGCGAAAGAAAGAGAGGGAAGATATGCATGTGCCTGAGACTGGCAGAAGCCAAAATGACACAGACGGATTCAAGATGATGCACAATTTATACATTTTGTATCTTTTTCTTTCTGTTAAAAATGAGAAAATTAGCCTTCCAATATTCTGATTTACGTTAGGCACTTAATTCCTTTTCTGAGCAACATTTTTCATTTTAAAGTGAAATGTTTCTGGCAATTTATATTTTTAAAAAAACAAAACAAAAATTATATTTATCTTGAAATGGCATACCTAAAATTGACCTGCAAGAACTTCCTCCTTTTCTTCTGTTCCTTCTGTACTGACTTCATAACTTGAGTCTAAAGAAGTGTTACTAAGTTCTGAATAATGCTGGCTCTTGCTATGCTTATGTAGAAAACACCCTTATGAATTTTTTCAGCATAAGCAACAGGGCTGACCCAGTCCTCTACATTAACTTCATTCATCATTTCTCATCATCCACAAATTAAAATGTCAAAGCTAGACTGTATTGGTGAATGTAGATACAAGCAACTTAGAAATAAGTTTTCTATTAGTTTGTAGAGAATTTGTAGCTACTTTATTTTCTTTATTATATTTTTTATTGTTAATGGAAATATCTGATATTTTTTTGGTTTTGAGTTAAACTGAAGTAATATTTAGGAGTAACCGAGCTCATGCCTTCTGGATATTCCTGGGGAAATTGCTGATGAGTTGAAGACAGAGGTTTATTAAAATTAAAGAAATTGTAAATATGGTTATGTAAAGATATTCATGATGGTCCAATCACCCGGAGAAGTCTTTGGAAAAAAGCCTTGCCAGTTGACCCAATCCCACACTTACCAAAACACTCCTGAAGCTGGGAAGAAAGTGTTAAGGAGAGTGGTGGGATTAATTACTGGACATGGTCAATTTAGGAAACATCTCCAGAAAATGGGACTCTTTCAGGGAGAGCCCATGAGACTGCGAAGCACATACTCCTGGAGTGTGAAGCCCTGGAGAGAACATATCAACTCTTTGGTTCACAACCATATCTAAATATGAATGATCCCCTTATAGTAAGAAAGGTTCTGGATCTGGTCAAGAACACAGAATTTGGAATACTATAAGGGATTTGGGGGTTGCACAAAAAGCCTATGGCTGAAGTGCGGGAGGTCTCTAAAACTCTCTCAGATATCCCCTTCACCATCCCTACTATCATCGTCACCGTCACCGTGAATAAATTTATTCATTCATCATTGAGCTTTTGCTAAATGGATTATATGGTAATGATAGAAAGGTAATGAAATAACTGTAAAATCTCCATACAAAGCTAATCAGGCATTTTCTTTCTTACTATGCTTAAATTTTGGAATAATTCTGATACCATTTCAGGACAATTATATGCAATATTGTTGGTTTGAAACCATTCCTGAATATCTTGCTTCCCAGATTTTGTTTTGGGGACTTTATTAATTTCTTTAGAATGATAAACAGTTAATTTTGTTTGCCAGCAAGGGGTGCTTATAGAAGGGATTGCTTAGAGTTCTATTTGCAGTTAATAAGCACCATTTCTATGGTGCAAAAATTGTTTAAGCATGTTGCTGAAACTCTGTGTCATTGACCTTAGAGACAGGTTAAATTAGCATATGATTTTATGCTATGTACAAAAATACAGGAGTTTTGGACATCATCGCTGCAGCTACAACAACACAAATAATAGATTCTTCCACAGCAATTGCAGACCAGATATTTTAATTGTTGTTAAAAAAAATCATCCATTTGATTTAACTTGAGTGATCAAGATGACCAAGATACTATCCAGTGATTGTGAAATGCTTTGTTTACGAAGGTTTTACATTGAAGTCAAAATGTGCTGGGGCGACATCTTGCAACTACAATTGCTGCCTAATTGTCAAAACGATATACTCCAAGAAGCCTGATAAGACTTAAACACAAGATAATTACCACCATGAAGCCTGGTTAGGCAAAATATAAGGCCCGGCCAGTCCATGTAGTTACTATAAAATTATCTAATGCTATGTATAGCATCTGTGTGTAGCTTGTTAAATTCCTGTCTATGGCTATTGTGGCTGTTAAAATACCCTCTCTTATGAATAGGGCCTTAACAATAAATGGAGAGATGTTGGGAAATTGGGTAGCTGCCTTTGCTGCAAAAAACATGTAAAATGGGAAAAATCCTTAATCAACAAGTGTTTCAACCTCTGCAATTTGAATTAGTATCTCTCATGTCTCCAGAAGACATAACATTGATTTCTATATAATTTCAAACCAACACTGAGAACGAATGTTTATGTTGAGCTCCTTGGCTGTGAAGTATGTAATAAAACCAGAACTATTCCCACTGCCTTATGAACGGTTCACACTGTGAGAACTTCCCATTTTCTATTGGCCATAAGGTATTACAGCAGATATTAACTGGTAACTTCATTTTAGAAATTTCTCTATACACAAATGCATTGTTGCATGTTGTGTGCTACTGCATGCATAAGATGCACATCATGCTTTGAGTGAGAAGCTTGTGGTGAGTTCACAGTGAACCACAGTGCAGTTTCCTTATGCTAACTTTTTTTTGTGTTGGTGTGAGATGATGATATAAGACCAGGAGGGCCGAAGATATCAGTAGACGACGAAGTGTGAAATTTAAGGCAAATGTTCTTCTGCTCTTTAAGAAGATCATTGTGTAACATGTGAGGAACTTTTAGAAGCCACAGGGATTGCACCAAAATCAGTATTCTGTGTTTTGACAAATGATTTACAGAAGAGAAAATTTATGCACTATGGGTTCCTCACTTTTTAACTGGTGAAAAGAAGCAGAATTGCAAGCAGATTATGAACTTGATGAATCAAAGATTCAGCACTGAAGGTCAAGTATGCTTGAGTTGAATTGTTGATAATGGTGAAATGTGGATTAGAGACTTTGAGATAGAGTTGAAATCATAATGAGTGGAGAGGTTCACCTTCTCCAATGACCATAAAAAAAATTTGACAATCACAATCAAAAGGTCAAGCAAATGATAATCTTTGCTTTTAATCACCAAGGAAACATTATGACAGAATCTGATATAAAACAAGTATTGGATGGGTGTATTATCATGACTTCATGCAAAAAATTGCGCAAAAAATAAACAAAATTGATCTCAGTTGCACAGGGCTGAATCGTTCATCCCCTTTGACTACACTTGCCTGCATACGAGAAATGTTGTGACCAATAAGATGTGCAAATATGAATGGGGCATGTTACCTCATCTACCACATGAGTCCACCAGGTTTAGACTTATGCCCCAAAGTTGAAAAAACTCATGCCTGGACGTCGTTTTCTTTCTCTGTAAGAGCTTTTTACTGCTGTTACCTGAGCATTTGACAGATGAACAGGAATAGTGCTTTGAATGGAATAACATGACTTCCAAAATGTTTGAATTTGGTTACTTAGAAACAAAGGGACTGTATTGAAAGACTGTAAAGAGACTGTCAAAAAAACACAACACTGTATGTACTATATAAAACACAATCCATACTTTGCAGTATTTTTATACACTGTGTTAACAAACATAATTTCCATTGAAGCAAAGCAACTTGAACACAAGGAGGAAATAATATAAGGCAGATTTAGTAATTTTTTATTTTTTTAACATCCCAGGTCATCAGCGTCCCATTCAATTCAGGGCGTGAAATGGCTGATAAATTTTGCTCAGAGGCGTCTTCTTTCAGGCTTGAGGTTCTTTATTGTGCCGTAAATGTATGACATGGGACCTATGGCTTTACTTTCCTTCTGAAGGAAGCCATACTTTGGATTTTATGCCCAAAAAAATCCATCAATCCTGGCCAGGTTTGAACCTGCGACCTTGGGTTTTAGTAGGCAAGTATGGTTACCACTACACCACCAGAACCGACAGATTTGTAATCACATAACTGTTAAGCAATCTATCTATAACTGGACTGTGAGCAAAATGAAGCCTGTTCTGCACATGCACGAGTAGGCAGCAGAGAAATATTCCTCCACTCAACTTATGAACATGTCTCACCTCTTTTCAATAATTATTTTTGCACACATGCAAAAAGAGTAATATTTGTTATTTTGTATGTCTTTGGAATTCTGACATTAAAAGCGAAATGTTTTGGTGTAAAATTTAAAAAATGTGAGGTTATCATTTCTTTAACTTCACCAGCAGAAAATAGTGTGATTCAGAAGAAATTACTAATAACAGTAGCAATAATGATATAGCATTGTCGATACAACATGAGACCCCTGTTGGAAGGTGAACACCCAGAGCAGCATGCTGGAAGGAAAGCAATGAAGGGAGCTTGTGGCCTCTCATCTTCAATAAATCCTGCATCCAGTTTTTTTTTGTTCCTTTCTTTTTTCTTTCCTTTCCTTTCTTTTCTTCTCCTTTTTCATTTTCTTTTTCTTTTCTTTTTTTCCCCTTTGATCAAATTATAGTTAGCTTTTCTAGTGAGAAAATGGTGGGAAAACATTACATGGAAAAAAAAATTTCTTTACATGCTCCTTCAGCCCTGGACCATAATGATCTAGTTTTTGAAACAATTCTAAATATAAATCAATAATAAGTGTAAGGCCTAAATTTGAGCATAAATGACTAAATAGTAGTATTTTTCTGCAAAATTATGAATAAAGAATGTATGAATTTTGAAAAATTTGCATGCTAACAAGCATGTATATTGCTAAAAATATGTTTAGAATCAGAGTCTGGATATTTAGGTATAGTAATACTTAAAACAGTAGGCAAAAAAGGGCAATAAAAACCATTAAAAATAATTCATTGTATATTTTAACATAAGCAAAATAAGCAGTCACAATCTAGAAAAAGCCACTGTACATTAAAAAATATTAAGTTCAAATATTTGTTATACTTATCAGTTAATTTATTTGTTATGCAAAATTCCTTGTTATTAGTTGCACATTACAATGTACATGTTTACAGTTTTAAACTCTGTAACCATGTAGTGTAACTGTTCAATTTCAGCATTGTACACAACAGCAGAAATTCATGTTTCTTATCTTGTTAAAATAAGCATTAGTGTAGGGCAAACTCGGGAGCAAAAATTTTACATCTTAGTTTGAGTTTGTGCTTTGAGGGAAATGTTCTTGGTTCTGAAAATCTTTATATCTATGTCTGTAAATTATGTACTGAACATGTTTGATGAATAATTTCAGAAAAAACACTTTTTAAAGTTTTATCTGCCTTCATACGCAGTATTGCATCATTTGAGAAAAGGAAAATATGCTCTATGCCATCAGATCAAAACAAGTTTTAATAACTTAAAGTGCTAATTGGAACTTGTACAGTCAAGCAAATCATATAATTAAGATTAATGTATGACTGAGTCAAACGACACGCTCTTATTCGCTCCACTTACTTGTTTATAATTAAAACATATTTTGCAGACCCATCGTCTGCATTCTCAGCTAACTGTTGAGTGCTGGATAATTCACGGCATTCCTTTGGAATCTTGTGATGAACTTAAAGTTTATATTTTCATCCCCTGAAGTGTCAAAGTTCATTTACATGTCTCTGTATTTATAAATACAGATTTTCTTTCACTATTGATAGCACCATGGGTCCCAGTGCTGACTTTAATACTTTTATTTTTTTCATTTTGTCATGTTTCTCTGTCCAGAAATGAGATGCCACCACCACTGATTTCTCAATATGTTTGTATTTCATGTTCCTGAAATGTTCTTTTGACCTTGTACGTATGCTTCTCTTTGTTACTCCAACATAAATTTTTTTTTGCATTCTAAACATTTCATTTGACAAATGCCTGCTTTTTTCTCCAGTGGAGTACTTTCATTAATATTGCCATTCAGCAAATTTTTAACATTAAATCCATTTATTGATACAATCTAATATTGAAGTCTTTTAGAATATTTTGAAATTTGTATGTAGCCCATATGTAAATTTTTTTAAAAATTATCTTATTTTTTCTTGCTAAAAGTGTTGTGGTTCCTTTAATAAGTTTTTGCCTCTTGAACTTCTGTAATCTTTTGTGAACCAGTTCTTTGCTAAATCCCTTTTTAATCACTGTTCTTTCTATTCTTGAATACTTTGGAGTATTCTTTCTTGTTAATGGGTAGGTTAATGATTGTTGATTACTGCATGATTATGTGATTTTTGGTTAAATCTGTCAACATTGATATGATTGTATGCTCTGTAGGTTCTAAATTCCAGTTTGCCTTGATGTTTTATTATTTTAATGTCCAAGAATGGTAGCATATTTTCAATATTAATTCACTTTGGAATCGAACACAGTGAAACAGGCATTAATAATCTCTTCTGAGTCAAAATATTTAGAACACTTTTTTTGGTTTCTGACACGAGATTTACTCAGAATATGTTTTGTGAAACATTTGTCCACATCATCAGCAGTTACACAACTAACATGTCCTGAATAAATCTCATGTAAGTGAAACCATAAAGAATTCTAAATATTTTTACTCAGAAGAGATTATTATGGTAGCATGTTATTTACTTCTGCATTGTATGTGAACGTTATTATCTTGTATATTCAGAAGTTTTATGGCATCATTAATGCGTTTTTTATCAACTATGATAGATATATCATCAACATATCTGCACCAAATTTTAAGTATGTATGAAATACTTTGTTGATGTGTGTTTCAAATCTGCTCATGAAGAGCTTAGCTAGAAATGGAGATGAGGGGCTACCCATAGTAAGTCCTTATTCCATTTTATAAAATTTGCTCTTGAATGAAAAATAGGATTGGTTTGTGCAAATTTCAATGAATTATGTATTCTTTTATGTGTCCATCATTAATTTTGCTTGTTTTTAGCCAATCACAGAAATAAGTAGAAATTAAACTTATGTATACTTGGAAACAGAGATTTTAAGTCAAAATATATTAAGGTGCCAGAAGGTTGCAATTTTATATCCCTAATTTTTTATTTTAATTGAAATCAATTTTTTGTGCTCCAACTTTGACATTTTGATAATGTTCTGAATCTGTTAGTTAGCCATTTTTCTAAATAGAATGATGGTGGGTTGATAATGTTAATGATGGGTCTCATACCATTATCTGTCTTGTGAATTTTTGGTAAACCATATGTTTTCGCTATTGTTGGATTATCTTGTTTTATTTTATATTGTGCTATTTTTGGTATAACTGTGCATGTTCTTAAAGTATCATTGACTGCATTAGTGCATCCCTTTAATGTGTCTGACTAGACATGTACAAATTCTGTGTTTTTAAGCAACTCTTGCCTCCTCATAGTATATCCTTTATCTAATATCACTATTCTCTTCCCTTTATGAGCTTTTGTATAAATTACACCTTTACCATATAATAATTTTATTATATTTCTGTGTCTTCTCCCCCCCCCCCTTCTCTAACTCTTTAAATCTCTTTAATACTTTAAAGATCAATTTCTATCTTTTTTCTTTATGGATTAGCTGTTCAGTCACCTTTTCTAGGTCTACTAAATAGTCTCCTATTTTATTAGAATATTGTACACATGTTTTAAAGCCTTTGTTTAGAAAAATCTCTTGAATGGCAATATTAATTAAAATATTCCACCAGAAAAAAAGCAGGTATTTACAGAATAAAATGTGCAGAATGTGAAAAATCTATACTGGAAAAACAAAGAGAAACATAGACACATGGTTAAAAGAATACTTCAGGAACATAAAATACAAACAGATCAAGATATCAGCAGTGGCATGTCATTTCTGGACAGAGAACCATGACATAGTGAAAAATGCAAAATTTAGAAATTTGGAGGAAAGAACACTTTAGGAATATTTGGCTTAAGCAGGTGGATAAATCAGCAGTAGCAGCTCAAGTTTGGACCAAAAATCATGAAATAAAACTGGAAATTACACTGTTGAAACATCCTGACAACCCAATGGGGTTATTCACATAGGAAAAAATTTTCACATTAAAAGAAAAAAAACCTAATGAACTTCAAGTTTCCTCCTATGGATGAACTCAGCAATTTCCTACTTCAGTCAACAGATGCCAACACAGGAACATCTGGGTGTCTAGCCATCGTTTCGAGTAACAGTGGTTCAGTGAGACAATTGAAAATGAAAGAGATTCTTCTGAAATGCATGTTATTTTATGTAAGCAAATGGAGTTTAGTGTAAAAAATGAATATCTAAGTTTAGGATATATTATCACTCCATTGTCAACAGCTTCATAAGTACAATATTTATACCACTCTTTTGCTTCACTTGTTTAAATATGTAGAATCGGTTTCACAAACCTTCATTTGCATCTTCAACTAGAATGTCAACTGCTGGATATTTAATTTTGCTGTGGTAATGTGTATTCTGCTCTGGTGGAGGTGTGATGAACTTAAGTTTTATGTTTACACTTCTGGGGATGAAAACATAAATTTTAAGTTCATCACTCCTCCACCAGAGCATTCCCACAGCAAAGCAAAGTATCCAGCAGTCGACATTCTAGCTGAAGATGCGAATGAAGGTTCGTGAAACTGGTTCTGCATATTTAAACAAGTAAGTGAAGCAAAAGAGTGTTAGTTTGACTCAATCACATAATGATCTTAATAAATGTTAAGTTCATCATATCTCCACCAGAGCAGAATATGCTTCTCCAAAGGAACACTGTGAATTATCCAACAGTCGACATTTAGTGAGAATGCAGAATGATCTGGAAAACATGTTCTAATTATAAACAAATAAGTTGAGCTAATAAGAGTGTAGCGATTCAATTATGCAATAACCTTAATTATAAGTTTGGATAAGTTGTAAACAACTGAATAGTATTCATACTGTTATAATATTTTAACTTTTCTAACAATAGCAAGAGTATTTTAAATGATGTATCCTTCACAGGTTCAATTATTCTGATAATTATTAAGTGTATCTTCTCAACATGTTTGTTGCCTTATCATTGAAAATTCAGTTTGATTCTACTTCCTAGC
Organism: Metallyticus violacea; assembly: GCA_030762175.1. Lineage (NCBI taxonomy): Eukaryota > Metazoa > Arthropoda > Insecta > Mantodea > Metallyticidae > Metallyticus > Metallyticus violacea. The sequence goes on from CM060842.1 coordinate 70,750,866, forward strand.
AGATATTTGCAATTATATTCCCCAAAGTGGAAAAAACAAATGTGTTAGATGTAGCAATGAATGGTGTTCAATATTCTTTTACTTGAAAGTAAATCTGGTAGACTGGCCATGCCCAGAGGAATTGTAGAAGATAGGAAGCAGTTAATGCTAAGCATTATTGTTAAAAAATGTTGTCATATTTTGCAGGTGTGCTTGCTAAAGGTTACACTCACAGCATTTATTTGTAAAATAGACAAAATTAAGGCATTTTACCAAATAAAATAAATATCTTAAAATAAGCAAAAGGAGCAGAAATAGAGAAAAAGGGCAAAATGAAAATTTCACCTTAACTTTCTCAAATTTATCCACAAATGTTTGTCTCTTCATTAAAAGAGAGAGAGAATTAAAAATAAATTTGTCTAAGAGCTGGGCTCTGTAATATTCCCATTATATGTAGTTCACCATTTGTTGTATTTGCAGGTCTGAATCAACTACAGAGGATTTAAGACATCACAGCAGTGATGACAGCAGTATTGAAGGTAAGCATGTAAGTTTCTATAATGTTGGTATAAAGTTGGTTTGGTGAACTTATACTTCACTTGGTTTTTTAATTGGACATGTTTCAGAAACATTTTCTCCCATCATCAGCATAAAGAGGTATAAAGAAAAAAGGGGGGCTCACCAACGTTTTTAGCAGGAAAGTATTTTAAAGTATAAAACCACAACTCCCTAATTTTATGAAAGTTGACTGATATTGAAGAGGGCATTTAATAGTGTGTGGCATAAGGCAGAGATATTGGAACCATTGTACATAAGAGTTTTATTGTTAAGTTAGCAAAAAGTTTGCATTGTGCAGAACAGGGTGTAACTGAGCAAGATGGTAGATGCATAAAGTATATCCTCAAAATTAGTGCTCAAAACCACATGAATAAAAACAACAAAATATGAAACATAAGTGAGTGGCACGGTGTGAAATGCAAAAAGTTCAGAGATGCTGGAAAGCAATATACATAAAAGAAAAGTAAGTTAATAGCTGAAAGAACTCCACCAGATGGAATTTTTAGCCTCTTACACAAACTCTCATTTTCAATTTCATTAAAAGTAATATTCTCTTCAGCACCATCTGGTCAACATTCTAAATACTAAATACGACACTTTCAGTTGTTTTATCATTCTTAAAATGTTGTAGAATCAAGAGAAGAATTCACATTGTTGATCAACTGGTTACCCTCTTTTACAAAGGCACTTTGTTGAATTTCCTGGCTTCAAACAGCCTAATCTGCCTTGATATATTACTATGAGCTTTGTAGGGTATAATCTCCCTTGTTTGCAGTTCAACATTAAGCTCTGACAATTCTTGAAGAGCATCACACATCAATCCAAGATCAAAAACAAAATCAATTCTTATTGTTTTCAAAAGCCTTTCATACATTGCTCTTTCAGATTAATCTCTGCTTTCATCATGTTTTACTGCTATGAAATGTCCAATGACTATTTAAAAAGTCTGCAGTTTAAATTTCTACTCTGCAGAACAAACTTTTATATTTTATTTTTATCATATTTTAATGAAACAAAAACTGAAGTAAAGGACATTAAATACAGTATGAGCCAACTATAACAAGTATTACTGTATTTATTTGCAAAATGGGAAAAGAAAAAAAAATCAAATATGGAGTGTATTTTACGTGTTAAATTATGATTTGTGGAGCTAAAAGAGTTCTGTACTTTTTTTCTCTCGAATGCTATTACATTCAACACTAGTGTTTATAAGCATTGCAAGCCCTTTAGCTGACCTTGCACACATAAATATGAAATGTTTGATGGAACACAAAGCAATTGCACACACATTTCTCTATCATTTATAGATAGTAGATTTCCATAAAGAACACGTGTGGCTGTAGACGAAATGGTTGAATCATATGATTGCATTTGTGTCGCACAATAAGCTTAGCTTGTATGTTCAGCTGCTGAGATAGATAAATTAGCAACTTGATACTGGAATTTATTCTTGACACCGTATGTTTGGGTTTGCTTATTGGGAGTATTTTTGTTTCAGCTGAATACTAATGAGGCAAGGTTTACTTAACAAGGCATTACAAAGTTACAAACTTGTTATTGTCATTTTGAATCATTTTTTAACTGGTGGGACAGGATTATGGATCCTCAAAACCATTGCAGCATAAAAAGACGATGTTTTTTGGAGTTTTTTTACCCTGTTTTTTTACTGTAGATTTAGTAGCTCTCATAATTACTGAAACAAATATATATAAAGTGTGCAAAGATCTGACCTCAAAAGGCAAATGTGTTCAAATTGTATTGGATTGTCAAAGCACAGGCTATAAAGAGGGTTGTTGGAGGTGCATCAGCTTCCACCTTTGACTTACATTGCTTGGCATAATAGAAGCGTAGTTACTGTTTTTTCTAATTGCAGTTCCAAAATTTTGATGCAAGATACAGGAAAGCTAGAGCCAAAACTAAAATGACCATTTTCAAGTCTGATATGTCTATGGGTGGTATTGATTTGGCAGATCAGGTATTGCATGCATATCCTTATTTACGAAAAACTGTAAAATGGTACAAAAAACTTTTTGTCACATGTTGAATATCACCATATACAATTGCTTGTTAATATGGAGAGCTCTAAACCCAAGAAAAACAATGACATATCTGAATTTTTGCGTATCAATTGCTCACAGTCTAATTGCAAGCTACCAAATTCAGAGACCTGTACACAAAGGGGGTAGAAATTCTAAAACCCCTGCCAACCTCAGATTGATAGAAAAACATTTTCCCAAAAAGATACTGTCTACAGTAAAAAAGCTGCGTCTGTTTCCGAAATGTGTGGTATGCTGCAAAAGGGACACATGTAAGGAAACCAACATGATTTGTGGTGAATGCAGTGATGTGCCCTTATGGCATTACCCATGCTTTGAGGTGTATCACTCAAAATGCAACTTTTAAAGGCAAGGTTGAACTACTTTATAGAATTCATTTCAGTATATTATTTAAAGAAACATTATAATAATTACAGATTGAAAATCATTCAATTTGCAGCACTTGCCAGATGGGTATACACGTCCATATCGCTCAGGCCCATTTTACTCTGGACATCTATACTTCATATCTGGGAAGAGGTTAGGTGCCTCATATTCTTTCTACCCCACAGAAACATTTATAAAACAAGAAGCCACCCAACATATAACATAATTCTTCCAATTTTGAATATTTATTGTCAAGATCTTGAGCTACTTTGCCTAGTTCTCTTAATATTTTTGGGTCACTGGTGATGGAGATAGTAAAATTTGTCAAGAAATAACTTGCTTGAAGTAGCTTATTTGTCCTGGAAAGCCTTTTTTTTACAACATCATGGACAGAGAGCTTTAGTCCATGGTTGGCACAGTGTCAAACAAACATATGAGGATAACATCCCAAATCAAAGTCATGACTCTTTTTTTCATACCAATATTACAGCTGGTCTATCACAGGCAATGGCAACAAGATTATTTTTTTCAGACATTCATCAGGTTGTGTGAGGTGTCGTGTGCAATTATGTTTTCTATCTCTACTATGTCAACAAAAATATTGTTAATTGATATCATTATATGATTCAACTGAATTTTAGATGGGAATTAAATGTTCTTGAAACCGGTTCCATATATTTATGAAAAGTAAGTGAAGCTTTAAGAGTGTGTAGTTCAACTGAATCATACAATAATATCAATTAAAATGATTAGCTTCACTGTGCAAGTTCCAATTTAGATTTAAGTAAAAATATTGTTGCTCCATATCTGGTAGCATAGAGCATCAGATATTTTTAATAATGACAACTGGCTAATAGTGCTGCATTCATCAGTCTAAAGGGAAATCTGGCAGCTTGACCTTTATTGTCTTTTTAGGTTTTTGTTTTGTTTTGTTTGTTTTTTTAAATTCCTGTTCCGATGTGCTTTGTAATATTTATACAAGCTTTGTCACTGTCATTTAATCTTGGAGGTGAAATTTCTGAAAGTAATTGAAAGCTGAAGTTTTCTCTGCTACTTTACATGCTGTTCTGAAGATTCTACAGTGATTTCTTTCTATATTCTGATCCTTTTGAATAAGCTATTTACAGTTTTCACTCTTTCAGGCTTTATAATTTTAGTAGTAGTAATGTGAACTGAATTACTCTTATGATATGACTTTTTTTTTATTCCTATCATAATGAGATATTTCAATAATTTGTCCATTTCTTTAAAATGTTAACACCTTGTTTACATCTTCCTCTTCAAAATGTGTGTATTTCTTACATATTTTACAGTCAACATTTTTCTTGTTCACCAACATTCATACATTTTTTTTTTTTTTTTGTGCAAAAATCAGCTTTTTGGTCTAGAGTACAACAGTTAGGCAGATCATCTTGTGTTTCTTCACCTGCTGTAGTCTTAGAAACCATAGCAGCCATGTGGTCATTTCCTCCAGCTTTTGTATCACTGTCCATCAGGTCTCTTTTTGCCCTATCAGTATCACTATGTTTACTGTTCTTCATCGTTAACTTTTTGTTTTGGGTGCAGAAAAGTAAACTGTTATTTTACTATTCATTGCGTAAAATCTCTGAAAATTCCAAAAACACACATTAATCTCACTTGAGCTTGTTGTGTTAAGTGTAAGTCTGTTTGCATAGAGAACAGCTTCTTGTATTGTCAACCAATGCTGGGACTCGTATGTGTGTTCATAAAGCTTCTGATAATTATCGTAACTTCCAACTGACTATCAATTTTAATAAAATATTTTATCTTCAAGGCATAGAATTAACAATACAACATGGCAGCTCCATATTGCACAAGCTGAAAATTATTATTTTTCCTTAATGAAATAACAGAATTTTACATGGAGCCATTCCTGGTTTTTAAATATTATAAAATATGTGTTTTGGGACCATTCAAATTCTGAAAGTATACCGGAACTCATTTTGAAATTTTCCAGCTGGATGAAAGCCCTGATTGTTACACAAATAAAGTACTGATACATTTAACATTATCTATGTTTAATATCAAAATTTTATTGATAATTAAGATTTAATACAGTCATTTTTGTATTTTATTGGTTACAATCTTGTATTTCTGTATATGGTTACAACTTAGTTCTGCTATCAGATTTTTATTTGTCATTTATTTCTATTTTCATTTACTTGTGACCTTTTAAAGCTTGATACATTTTGTAATAAAGTACATATATTTTGTTGTAATTCTGACTTTGAAAAATTAAAATATGTGGGCTACAATCTTTTTCTGGGTGACTATTCAAGGGAGTATTAATTTTTCACAAATGACTGTGCAAAATGAACTTACAATTTTGTATTCTGCTCTGCTGAATATTAGAAATGTAAAGTTTGTTCAGAAATGAGTGCTTTATTAGACATGGCTGTATACAGCAACAGGATTATTCTGTGGTTAATTCCTTAACTCTCTCCCAGGATTAATACAATAATATGCCTATGGCAGCTTCCATACAATGCAGGAGTATCATTGTCTTGAAATATGTTACATCACAAGATCATGTTTGCAAAATTGAAGGGGCCATATTCACCTAGGTACAAGATTGGGAAAATATGGTGAATGTGGCATAACTGTGGACTGCAGTGGCTCAAGTTCTTTCTTGGTTTGCTGGTATTGTGCAGCAGAAAAATATTGTGAAACCATTTAGAAACCATCTGTCTATATTTCTAAATTTTGTGTTGCAGTTTTCATAATGTCTATAGTAAATATCCTGCACACCTGCTTCTCAGAAATAATATATTGGTTTTTATTTTTATTTTTTTTTTCTGCTTCCTGTATGTTTCCATTTCTGTTTCTGTTCTTTGGTTTATGACATATGACGATGAAACCAGGATTCAGTGCCCATAGCCATGCATGAAAAAATACAGAGTTTTCATCCTATTTTAGAACAATTTGACAACTCTTTGCACATGCATGTTTTGGAATTGTAGACCTGAAATCAAAACACATAGCACTGAATATGTGCAGAATTGTCATTATGCATGATGATATGCACAGTGTGGCTCATGACATAAAATTCTAATACAATCATTCCTTTACATAAGGGGTACAATTTGAAAATAAGTGCAAATCGGGTGTATATAAATATACTGATATATGTACCTAATTATATTTACTGATTGTTCTTATTACACAACAGAATTATAAAAGTAAAAACTACTATATTTCAACGTAAAATATAATACATCAAAGGTACTACAGCAAATGTATAATTGGAAAATTAACTTTAAAAAAAATTGTATTGATGTACTTACACAAGATTCACTGTTTATACATTATTTTATGTAAATGCAATAATGCACCTAATGCTCTGGAATGGCATCATAGAAAACCAAAGCTACAAAAAGTAGTACCACAGCCAGAACTAAATGCAATAGCAATTAAAGTAAAATATTAACATTCTAAAAAGTTTGTTTGTAGCTACAGACTATAAAACAATTAGCCAAATCACTATATCAGTAAATGTAAAATATAAAAATTGTAGTACCTAAACAACTTCAAAATTACATTTAGCAATCTGGCAATGTTTGCCAGCTTCTAAGCTACTATAGAAGCAGGGCAGCCAATCAAAGACACATTTCTCCCCAACCTTAATGCTTCCCACCGCTCAGTTTTGATTGTACTTGCTCTGAGCAAAAAGCAAGCACCTACAATTGCCATGGCAACCTCTATGAAACAGGTTGCAAGTTCATTCTGATGGAATTGGGCTATACCAGAGGATACAGGTATAAGAATCACATCAAAGCAGTATGCTGTTATCATAAATTTGCATGTCAACATTCAGAAATAGTTTAAATTTGAGTTAAAAATTTAAAAATATGACATTAATAATTACATATATACTGGATAAAAGATTGGTACAACTGAACTTTACCTGCTGTAACTGAAAAGCTGGCCCTAATTATGCAAAATGATATGATCAACACCATTCTGAGCCTTCAATTCATATTTATTCTCATTGTCCAGGTCTGCTTCATTGCTGGTGTTAGGCAACATGACATTCAATCAGTAGTCATGCCCTTTTCCTCTTTATCCATGCCACCAGAAAAGGCAGAAATTCATCTAAAGACAGTTGCAAATTGCATGTAATGAAACATGACTATATGCATATACTTATGGTTGTCAATGTACACTGGCCTTTCACTCTCATTCAACATTCATTGTGGGCCACTGTGCTTTTAATAATCATACATTAAATTAATCATACATTTCCTACATGTTGGTGCACAAAAACTGTAGCAGTATTTATATTTGTTGCCTAATTGTTGCTAATCTTTATATGAACATTTGTCTATATTTGTATTCCTATTCCACTGAATTTCCTTCCCATGTGACTTTCAGAGTAGAAATGTCAAGAACAGTCCAGTCATTTATGAACCTCCTGGTATAGCCTTCAGATTTTTTTACAACAGTATACAAAACTTAATATAGAATGGAAAAAAACCTTAAATTTATGTAGATGCATAAAAATACTTGGAGAAGGAAAAAATAAGTTGAATATAGTAATAATAATGACAGAGAAGGGTTTGCATGGGTCAAAACTTGAATAGAATAAATTAAAGAATGTGATCAGTAATATATGTACATAAACAATTATCAATTATTTTTATCAATTAACTAACCACCAAATCTTGGCCTTCTGCTCCCACTGGAAGACTCAGGTTTGGCTACATACAGTTTATACAAACTAATAATTCCCTTATTTCTAAGCTACCTATTTATCATCCCTGTATCCATAAAAAAAAAAAAAAAAAAAAAAAAAATAGGTTAACAAATAAAATATCTAATAGCACTACCAAAACTAAGGTTCTCCCATACCTTAACTACCTGGTTATATGTATGGTAAAAACTTTCTAAAATAAAGCATCATTTTCACAATTTGCATGCCCTCAAGCTGCTTCCTGAAACTTTTCACCCACTTATCCCATACTTTTCTTAAAAATTCCTGTCTTGTTTATTTTCTCCTCCCTCATTTCTGCCCACATTTTAATTTCCACTATACATTGTTGTTTGTCCTATTTTTCATCTTGTTATTATTTAATTTTAACACCTGTACCAATATTTCAAGATTCTCTCCACTAATATATCCTTCCTTCCTCTCTTTCTTGTTCTGCCAAACTCGCGCCTGCCTGTGAACTTTTAGGTAACCCTAGAACCTAAACATTAGTTTACTACATCCACCATTGTTCACCCCTTTGACACTCCCCAACCACAGCTTCATATAGTCTTTCTAGCCATTTCATTGCCAATGTGCCCACTTTACCATTTACTCCACCCTTTCGAATGCCCCCTCTGTCTTTCTTGCCATCTGGGTCTCTAAAATTCCATACTTTTTTATTTCCCCTTTTTTGGATATCAAATTGTCTCAGAAATACTCGCACATTCCTCTTTTCATTTAAAACATCTTTACATATTTCAGTTCTATTGCTTTTTCTTTCCCATCATTCCCTAAGCTCATCTTCATTTTAATGGAAAGTGCCCATTGCTTGTTATCACATCCGGAACTTTAAAATCTACAAACTCCCTGATCGACTCAATTCTAACATTTCTTTTTCCCTATCATCCACTAAGGTCATCTTCATTTTAATGGAAAGTGCCCACTACTTTTTATCACATCCAAGTTTCATTATAAAACTCAGATGGGTTATTATACACTATGTCTAATCCTAGGCACACTTTCACTCTCTTCATCTTATATATATTTAATCACATTACTTGCCCTTCTTCTGTAAATAACACTTCATTCACATTTATTCCATTACCCTTATTTATAAATACCACCAAATCCTCCCTCTTGTTACTCTTCTATATACCATATTCACCTACATAATCATAACCTTCCACTTCTATAATTTGTCCCATTGCCATGGGTGACCGAGTTTGTTAAGGCACATACTCATGAGCAGGAGGTCTGGAGTTCAAATTCCACCAGGATTATCCTCCCTGACTGAGGTTTTTTCCAGTTTTTCTCATTCCTCATAAAGGGCAAATGCTGGGGAGGTACCCAAACTTAAACCTGGAACGTTTCCTTTCTTTAAAAAAATTCCTTTCCCAATATATCTATTCATCTCATGTATCACCAGTGTCCACTGCCTGTGGTGCCTCAGTAATAAAAACGGACATTAAACACTATGCCAAAAAAAATCTTTGTCCAAGCAAGTCTCAACCATTGCTATCATTTTCCCTACTTTGAACACTTCAAAAAGTTTATCACTTATTATTTTTACCTTAATCATTCCTAACATCATCTTACAGTCCAATTCCTATCTTGAACCACTCCTTCCTCCTTTGAATTTCTCCAACTTTGCTCTGTACCTCTTTATTCTTTCACATGCTGCTGCATTTTCATTATCAGCTATGTCCAGTATGCTACCCTCAGGAATTGACACCATATTAGAGCCCTATGACGCATATTCACTGAGCTGATGACAAGGCTTTTGCTTCTGCTCTTGCCCTATTGTTTGGTATGACATGCCTCCTTGGTGACGTCACACAGGTTTCCTCTCTCCTGCCACATGCGTCTTTCCAGTGAATCTCCTTCTTTCCTCATGTTCAAACTGCAGCTGCCTCTTTTTCCAAATGAATCATCATTTTTCAGTATCTGCTCTTTTGCATTTTGCTGCTGACTCATATACTGTTTCTTTTTATTGATCCATAGCTCTATACCTTTTACATGGGCTTTTTTCCCCTCATCCATGGGTTGTTTCATTTTCTTTAATAATGAATTCCTAACATCCTTCACTTTTCATCTTGTTCTGTGAAAATTTCCATTCCTTTCAATTTCTTTGCATTGCTTAGAATCACCCATTTAAATTTATTCATTGCTAATCTGTTGATCTGGGTTTATTTCCTCTTTTTCAAATTCTAAAGCAAATCCCAATTTCACCTACAAACCTTTGCTAAATATCTCTTCAACCATTTGTGACAGTCACTTCTCTCTGTTCTCCTCCATTCTAAATATTACCAAATTGTGTCTGCTTAACCCTGCTTCCATTTTTCCTCCAGCTTCTACATTCTTTCTTTACATACATGTAACTCTTCATGCACTTCATTTTTCATAATATGTAGGATGCCTTTGACTTCTTCTATCTCATTATACAACTTCATCTCAATCCTCTCTTCTATTATTTTTGGATCAACTATATCTTCTGGGATACTTTTTAACATAGCCATTATCTGACTCATATCTCCGGGCCGGGTTCAATTTGATGCCCCCAATAATAAACATTGTGGTTAGTATGGCTAACAACTACAAGTACTCTTTTTTTCATTAGCATACTTTTCCCTTCGTTACTCCTTCTTCTGTTGATATCTTCCAATTCTGGTGCGGCATATTTCCAAATTATCATTCATCTTCCCAAGCTTTGTACCATACGAAGTGTCACATACTCATGTCCTCTTATTACCCTGCTTGTGACGGAACTTCAGTTGTTAAGGAGTAGATAGAAGGTTTAATATAGAAATGTGTCCAAAGTGTGGAGAGAAGGACAATATCTAGCATAGTTTATTAGAATGTAAAGAAATGAGGTTATTGAGAGAAAAATCACTTTTGGAGAAATTTAATCTACCAGCAAAAGTAGTTTGGAATAAGATAATGAATTTAAGGGCAGAGAAAAAGTATATAAGTGTGAAGTTATATATGGAAAGTGAGGAAGAAATGGCCAAGAGGGATTAATAAAAGAGTAAAAGAAATAAAGGAGCAGTAAATTACTAAGAGATGGCAATTAATTCTGGAAATGAATCCAATATCATATAACCACAGTATGGTGGATTTTGGGTCAGTAAGACAAACTAGATTCAGATGAAATATTAGTGGAAGAATTTATAATTAATAAATACAAAATAGTATAAAGATGATACATTGACTGTGTAATTCTGTATGCTGTACTTTACTTTGTATTTAGTGTATTGAGTATTGATTACTGAATAGAATAGCAGATGTTTACATTATATCTTCTAGTGCTAAAATGCTCTACTACCAAGCGGTGGTAGTGCGAGATACTTTGTTCACTTTCAGACAGAGATGTACATGTTGTACTGTTAACAAATTTCTAGCTTAAGGTTTTTCAGAATGCTACATAATATAGTGGGAGTCATTTCCACTATTACAATTTTGTAACTTCATTACTTATTTCAAAGTAGATTTTCATATTCAATTTTAAATGTTAATTGCTATTTCATTTGTTTGTCTTCACAATTATCATCTTAAAACATATGTGATAATAGATTCAAAAATATAAATGGTACTTAATAATTTACATTCTAAAAAGCAAGGGCTAATAGCTAAACAGCAAAAGTTGATTTGCAATAAAACAGTAATGGCATTAGCAATTGGTTATGATAGCAACAAAAGATAAAAAAACAGTTAGCAATAATTTAATATGAAATCATTAGTTTCTTCACTTCATACAATAAGTTTCTTTTTATTTACTACTAGCTTATTCATTCAAGACTTCTAGTACAGAAATATGAGAATTGTCCAATAGATATTCAAATTGATTTTGTTTAAATGTAACTACATTGTCTAATACTGTGGTATAAATGTTAAAGAGTGTCTGCCATTCACCCAATGAACAACACCTCAGACAGTCAACTTAAATGCTATAACTATTTTAAAGAACTGTGTTAATAGCTGTCTTATATTGAAGAAATAATACTTCTTTATTTGATAAAGTAAATCCTGCAAGTAAAACTTTTCCATTATGCCAACAATTTTTTTTAATAATTTCCTGAAAGCATTATAGAACCACTAATAACTTCTCCTTTCTTCTTACTCCAGTTTTTTGCAATAAGATGATTGTAATTGCACAGGATAACACTGAATTACAGATCTGGACTTTAAGAAGTGTATTGGGGAACTTGTAATCTTTAAGAGTCTGTATATCTTCGTCCCATAAAACTTTATACATTTTCTTGTCAGAGGCTCACACTTGTTGGATGGGCCATATCGAACTTACATTAAAGAGTTGTAAACACTTTATTATGTTTTTAACAGCAGCTTCAATTATCACAATTTTAGAGCACTTAAGGTTTTTTTTAGATATTTACTTCTTAATATACAACTCAGTGAGGTTGTAAATAAATGCAATAGGAATCATCCTGGTAACAGTTGTAACGAGATGTGCGTATTACTGTAAGTAAAAGCAGGGCTTTTTCTAATTATTTTTTAATTCCTTTTTCAGATTACCTAGGTGATGATAACTCATATTCCAAGTCTCTTAAAAAAGAAACTCATGTGCTCTTATTTAAAACAATGGGAGTTGAGAACATGAAGGAAAACGGCAAAGGAAACAGTAATGAAAGACATAATGAAGAAGAAGATGACAAACCACTTTCTGCATTACTGCTGAATAACAAGACATCAGGCGACAACAAGCCTTCTAGTTTGGCTGGAAACGTTAACATGCAGATGTCATTACAGAGAACAGACAATGATAAAGGCACTATACCCGATAATTCCATTTCAGAATCTGTAGAGAAGGAGAATAAAATAGTTAGTAAAGAAAATATGCAGCAATTTGGCTCTGCAGCACAGATGAACATTGATGAAAGTGACAGTGTAAGTATATCTATTGTAACAGATGGTCAGCCTGTAGCAAATGAAGCTGTAACCAGCAGCTGTAATGGAGATGTTGTAACAGTAACATACATAGCCCAAGACTCACAGCATGAAAGGTCTACAGAAAGTACTAAATTAGAAACAAAGAATCTCACAAGCAGCATTTCTGAGCAAAATTCTGCTGTTAGCTCCTCTGTAGAAATTAAAGAAAGCAAATCATCCATGCCAGATTTACATCAAGCCACTCCAGTTAAACTAGAAAACAGTCAAAAAGAACACTTAGGTAATGCTGACAAACAAGAAAGTGAACTTTTGGCTTTGTTGCAAGATGGTGAAAAGATTGATGGAAATAATATTTTAAAGGATCCAGCATCTGGAGCTAAAGATGTTGCAATGGATGTGAGAATACCTGAACCCACCTCTAGTTCACAATTTATAATAAATGGCAAAGTCATAAATACCAATACAGGCACTTTTTGCTATAAGATTCCTCCATTGTTGACACAGAGAAACAGCTTGTCGGTTTCAGTGGGACTTGATCAATCAAATAAGCAGCAAATGACATTATTGAAAAGGGCATGGATTCAAGAAAATTCTGTTAATTCACTGGCTCAAAGTGGGGAGAAAAAAATGCAAACATTTTGTGAACCTCCACCAAAAGTAAGAATTATTAGTGCACCAGAGGAATGGAAGAGAACAATAGTAACTACAAATACCAGTTTTCAAAATAACAGAAATCTAAATATGGCAAATGTGAGACCTATAGGTGTTCAGACATCCAAATCATTGTTACAGACAACAAAGCCAGTAAATGTTCCAGTGCTACCTGCCTTTGTTTTACCAAACAATAATAATACAGTTAACAAAAAATTAGGCTATCACATTCTTACAAAGGGAGGTGCAAACTTTAAAATAGTCCAGACACATCAGAAAGTGGACCGAGAATTAACAGCAACTTCACAAAGTTCGGTGTTATCAAAGTCTGCACAACAGTCAGCAACTAGGAGACCTGTTACAATTCTTCCAGCACCCACTGTCCACAACATGGCTAATTCTGGTCAAAAAGTAAGTTAAACAAAATTTTATGTAAACTATTAAGCTTTGGGATAAAATTGCAATGTAAAAACAATAGCTATGTGATTGCCCCTTGGAGACAACACTAGGTCAAACTGCATAAGCAATAAGTGAGTTATTCACATGTAACAGCAAAACCAAAGAGCTTAGTACTCCTTGTTATATAAACAAATTCCTATGAATAGATTGCATGAAGTTGTCAAGACTAACAAACATTGTGCAGGCCTGATATTTCAGTTTAAATGCTATTTCTTTAATACTACACCAACTTAAATATATTAATGTACAGGCCAATCTATAGTTTTCTATATAACATCATACCACTATCCATGAGACGCTTTTTATGCATCAGTTTATTTGTCTATTTTTATTTATTTTGTAATGGTTTAAAGCCTTCCGCAAAAGTGGAAGGGAGAGATTAAATTCTGCTGCTGAGCTAAGCTTTGATTGGGAGGTTTTCTTCTTAGTGTAATATAAATGTTGCATAACTTTTAATATTTCTGGTGCCTGGGCCCTTACATTACATCACATCTCACGCCATACCATCACTAAACCACCATAATGCATTGCTTATTTAGAATGGATATTTCCTAGATGCTTTTTACATTTACCGATATATAGTACATATTTTACATTGTTATTTATGAGAGTGGGTTCATAAGTTTCAGGCCTAACCATTTTCTAGGTATGATAAAAACAAAAGCTTTATTTCACTTTTCAGTATACTTATCCTTTGTTGCAATACACTTCTCACATCTGTGAATTAACATTTCAATTCCCCCCAAAAATAGTCAGAAGTCTTGTCTGCAAAATGGGCATAAACAGCATCCATCACTTCTTTGTCACACTTAAATTCCTTCCTTGAAGGTCCTTCTTGAGTTTTAAAAAGAGGAAATAGTCACTAAGAGCTAGTAGGGTAGATGGTCGATCTCCTTGAAGCCACATTTCTTCACAGCTTCCTTTGCAACAAGAGCTGTGTGCTAGGATGCATTGTCATGAAGAAGGCACACACCACACTCAGCTTTCCTCGCCTTTTCTGTTTGATGGAAGCACATAGTCTGTGCAGTAGGCCAACATAGTACTCCCCATTTGCTGTGGTGTTTCTCTCCTTAAAGTCAATGAAGAGTATCCCTTCACATTCCCAAAAGATTGTAGCTATGATCTTCTTGGTTAACTGAGTGACCTTGGCCTTTAAAGGCGGTGCTTCGCTAAGTTTACACCATTTCATTGATTCTCTTTTGGACAAGGGATCGTAGAAGAGGACACCATAGTTTCATCTCCTGTAACAATGGTTTTTGAGAACTTCTCTCTCATTAAAATGCCTGACAACAGATGACTCGTTGCTGCTTTTGGACTGAGGAAAACAGTCTAGGCACCCATCTTGCACTAACCTTGTTAATGTTTAAATGCTCATGAATAATTTGAAGGACTGTTGTTTTATAAAGGCCCAACCTTGCTGCTATTTCTATAACTTTCAGCCGCCGGTCTTCCATAATTTTTCCTTCCACAAAAGCGAGCACCTCCAAGGGCCGACCAGCACATTCTTCCTCCTCAATTCTTTCTCGAGCCATTCGAAAATGTTTGGTCCATTCTTTTATGGTAAAATATGAGGGGGTACTTCCCCATATGCACCGTCCAATGCTGTATAATTCATTTGGAGTATGTCCAAAGAAGTGCTTAATAACAGCACAATACTCCATTTTGAACATGTCACAATCTTCTACATATAGCCTTCTTTATATAACTATATCTGAACTATTGAACACAGTGGTGTGGAGGTTACAGCTGCAATTATTTACTTAACAGATAAGGTATTACACCAGTAAGGCTTTTGTGAAGGCAATAATCCTTATCGGCAGGACGGAAAACTTATGAACCTATACTCGTAGATATCAGAATGAGCATGACACCTTTCTTTTGCAGGTGTACCTAGTCTTACCATAAATACTGTCACAAAGGTTTCAATAAATTGGCACGAGAATGCTGAGAGATATTTTAATATCCTAATAATACCAGATATGTGGTAAGGTAATGAGTACAAATCACACATCATTATTCAGAATGACCAACTTTAGCATGCAGTCAATCCATAAGTACTTGTGACCATTTATTAGATTGATTATGCAACACATCATTGAGGATTTCCATAGCTGACTTCATAAGAGAATGCTTCAAACTGACAATATATGTGTCTGTTCTTGCAAGCCATGTCCTGAAGCATTGATCGGTATTGGTAGTCAAAGAAAATTTAGATTCAGACTACCAGAAGTTAAATCAGTGGTGGAAATGATGAGCTGAGTCCAAATCCTGTTTAAAGCTCCAGTTCTGACTATGGAAGAGGTTGTTGAGGTTCCTGACCAATCTCTTCAGCATTGTCTTCTGGTACACTTTGCTGATGTTTTTACACCTTTCTCCCAGAAATGGAGCTCATTTGTGCCTTTGTAACTCATACACCATATAATGATTGATTGCAGGATGATGGCCCCTCTAGAACCTTGGAGGATTTTTACTAGCTCCTCTTGAACTTGTGACATATACTCTGGCATTTTGGACATTGAAAGCCTCCTCAACACTGAAACCTTTTCATCGGTTAAAAAAATTTATCAGTGTCCATTTGCTGCATAATGCTTATGTAAGTGCTTTGTTTTATGAGTCTCTGGCACTTCAATTCATTTGCATGGAGGTATCCTTTGCATTGTTTGTAAGCATGTAGTCCCAGGTCATTGCTTAACATGTGAGACAAGAAATTCTAGATATATTTAGTTCACGGTGATCACTGACTGTTACTGGATTTTTGAGCACACAAGCCATTTGTGGAGTTCATATTATGTGGGGCCTTTCTTGCCTGTGGCAGTCTTTCATAATTCTAATTTCTGTGAAACACTAGATAATGCAGTATACAAGCTCTTAAATATTTTGAGCTGCTGGAGCATTTGGAAAATCTTAACTGCTGATTTGGCCACATTATGCAGTGTTATGACAGCTACATTCTTTTCATAATTGCCCCATTCCATTGTAAGACTACTAGTAATAACTTCCCACTTCTACGCTCAATTAACAAATGAGTCAAGTCTCACATCATACTTCAGGAATGTGCTGCCCTCCATGAGTGGAAGAATAGGTACCATCAAAAGTTGTAACAGTATTTATGGTAAGACTAGGTGAATTCTACATAATAAAACTCCATTGTTATAAAAAATACTTTATTGCAATGATAATTGACTGAATATACAGAAATATGTAGCGTATTCTGTTCTAGTTGACCTATACTTAAAAGTACTTGAGATTCCTGTTAGAATGGTACTGAGCATAATTACATATGAAACTTATAATCTTGAACATTTCCTTAAGTTCATTACTAGTGTAGCTGCATGAGGCAATGAACATCAATTGATTCCTGGTCCTCTTTTCTTTATTATTGATTGCTTAATACTCTTTAATGTACAGAAAATGTCATTTTAGTAATGAAATTGTCAAAACTGTTATTTAATTTGAAGTTTTTTTAATCATTATTTATCAATTATGTCGTACCAAACACTCTTATTGCTTCACTAATTTGTGTGATATTTGGAACCGGTATCGAAGACCTTCATCTTCAGCCAAGGGTATGACTAATTGGAGAATCCAACAGCTCAGAAAAGTTGAAGCACCACCCTGGTGGTGTTGGTGTTTTCTACCTTTGGAATATCAAAGTTCATTAATCGATCTCTGTATTTATGAATGTAAACTTTTTCCAAGCAAGTTCTATATGTCCCTGAGTCTTTTTAATAAAACCACCTTTCGTGGTTTTTTGTCCATAAATGATGTGCCACAGCTGATCTATCAGTCTATTTATATTTTATGTTCCTGAAATGCTCTTCTAAACATGTGCCTATATTTTTCTTTGTTTTTCCAATATAGATCTTTTCACAATCTGCACATGTTATTCTCTAAATGCCTGCTTTTTTCTCTAGTGGGGTCTTTACAGCCGTTTTATCTTTCAAGATGTTTCCTAAATTAAATCTGTTGATGGGTTCTAACTTTATATTGAAACCTTTAAAACTATTTTGAAATTTTTTCATTGCTTTTTTATGATATGTAAATTTTTTAAAAATTGTTTTTTTTTATATCTGCTGATAATGTGGTGGTATCTCTGATAAGTTTTTTTCTTTTAAATCTTTCCATCTTTTTACGTACCAGATCTTTATTAAAGCCATTTAAAATTATCATTTCTTCTATTTTGTTGTATTCTTTTTTAAACTCTTCTTTACTAATTGGTAAATTAACCAAATGATATGTCAAGTTGTTGAAAACTGCATGTTTGTGTGTTAAAGGGTTAAAACCATCTATTTTGATATGATTATCTGTATGTGCATATTTTCTATATATCCCAAAGGTCAGATTCTCATTGTTCTTCATAATTTTAATATCAAAAAATGGTAACGTTATCATTTTCTATTTCACATGTAAAAGAAATGCTTCAGCAGCTTTAAGGCATCATCAATCAAATTTTTGTTTACTATAGAAAAATGTCATCTACATATCTGTACCAAATCTTAAAAAATTGTGGAAAAGCAGAAGTAATGTGCATCTCAAATCTGCTCATGTAGAGGTATGCAAAAAAAGGTGATAAAGGGCTGCCCATAGTAAGTCCTGTTTGTTGTTTGTAAAATTTTTGTGAGGTTAATATATTTATTTTTATATATCTGATTAATTCCAATCTTATTTAACCAATCTAAGTAAAGTAATAGTTTTTCTTTTGGTATACTTGGAAACAATGATGCTACATCAGAAGAAATTAATGTATCAGATGGTAATAACTTAATGTTCTTAATCTTTTCTATTAGTTGCAATGAGCTCTTTATGCTTTTACTTGGGAAACTTGGTAACATATTAAATTTATCAGTCAACCATTTTGCTAAAAGATATGATGGTGTATTGATATTATTGATAATAGCTCGCATACTTTTTCCAGGTTTGTGAATTTTTGGTAAACCATATATCTTTGCTATAACTGGATTATTCTGTTTTAATTTGCATTTTGTTGTGTTAGGAATAACTGTGCATGTTTGTATGGCACCATTCACTATTTTACTACATTCTTTCAACGGATATGATTTGATTTGAACAAATTTCTTTTTATTGAGCAACTCTTGCATTCTAGAAATATATTTGTCCTCATCCAGAATTACTATTTTGTTTCCTTTATCTGCCTTTCTATACACTACCTCTTTTTCATTTAGTGATCTTATAATGTTTCTGTATATATTAGTTATTGGTGAGTTCTTTATACTGATTTCCTTGAAAGCTTTTTCTTATATTCTGATTCTTTCTTTTTCTTTATTATTTAAGTTTCCCATAGTAACTTTCAAATCAACTATGTAACCCTCTATATTATTGGAATATTTAACACACATTTTTAAACCTTTATTGAGAAAGGCTAACTCTTCTTTATTGAAGCTTTTTTTTAGATAAGTTCAGATAAGTTTTTTGTGACAATTTGATAAGAAATGCATTGGGACACATACAATTTCAAGTAAAGAAAAAAGTTAACATCATGAAAGAAAATTTGGGAATTGGAATAAAAATCGGGAAAAATTAAATATTCGGGAAATTCAAAACCAAAACAGAACCATGTAGTTAGCTAATCTAAAAAAAAGCTTCAAAACAAAGAGCACTGCCAGTATTTAGATCTATGTAAACATTCAGAAATTAATTATATTTCTTTATATTGTAACACATTTTAATGATGAGAGATGCTGCAGAAGCACATGCTTAATCCTTGCTTAAAAAGCTATTTATGCTTCATGAATTAAACATATCAGGTTTTTGAATTGTACTTAAATGGGATAATTTATTCTTTATGTTTGGGAAAGGCTTATTCTTCATTACTATTTTATTATTCAGATCTTTTATTTAATAAGCCTACTTACCATTAAAGATACATGTGACAAGACAGTGATTTATTGTAAAATAGATATGCATGAATGTTTGGTTACTGGCAGCAAATTTTAATGCACATAATGTGTTTAGTTACCAACATTAGTAATGTGTAATGTTGTTATGGAACTGTAGTTCCTTTGAGCTGTTAAAATGTATATAAAAATGAAGTTAAGTGTAAGCAAGAAAAAAATTGGAATGTAATCAGTGTTTTTTCAGACCACTTACAGCTTATTGTTATATTTCTAAACAAACCCATCGAAATTTCAAAAGTTTTATAAACATGAAAATTAAAATTTTGAAATTTGTAAATAATCAGTATTGCAAAAATATTTTAAAAGTAGAATTTCAAAAAAGCAAATAAATAAATTGCTAAAAGCAAAATAAGGCTCATTTGTATAAAATAAAAAAGAAGCATAATAAATAGGAGAACACAAATGTATTTATATATTTCTTTGTTTGTTTCACTTGCAGTCTGCAGCAGAAAAGAGGCAGTCCTTAATTAAACTGCATACATTAACTGGAGTAAAGATGCCAAACATAAAGTCACCAAACTTCCTGAAATCTGTGTTTATAAATGGACAAAAAGTGTATGTGCAGAATGCTAAAGGAGCTTATCCACTTCTTGTGGCCTCACCAAAGTCTAATGGAGGGCCATCCACATTGCTAAACACCTCATCTGTTATCTCTTCAGTACCCATAAATAAACCAGGAACCTCTACCAATTCCAGCAGTGCCAGTGATCGTTTGAAGTGCAATAGTGAGCTCTCAAGTGCATCTTGTTCCAGTTCAATGCCTAAACCTTTATTTGTTAGTTCCTCTAATCATCCTGGTGTTTTGAAAACTGAAGTAACAAGTAAAGTGAGTACTGCAAATAGCTATTCTGTGAGTCCATTAAAGAGTGGTTCAAAGACATTTTTGATAAAGGGAAACCTGGCTCAGCCTTTTATGGTACAAGTTGTGAATACAAAAAAACCCACAATTGTGTCAAAAGCACCATCTGCATCAACCATGTTAAATGTCAATGATGTTAAACAAACAGTCAACTTGAAGTCTCCAGAATTTACACATAGCTCTCCAAAGACAGAAGAAATATCTAAGGATTGTACAGAAGCTTCATCGTGCTGTAAAACAGACTCCAGTAAATTAATAAGTGAAATGCTAAATGATGACAGCAGTGTAAAGGAGCGTGTTAGTGGAAAAATGTCTAAAATCATTACTGAAAGTGTTTCAAATATTTCTACAAAGGTTACAGAAGTAGTAAAGGAAAGTGAACATGGCAATAACATGAGAATGATAAATACTGAATCTACAACAGAGGATACTTCCATAAAAACTGAAAATAGCAAGTCAAAATTTCCCAAGTTAGACTTACCAGAAGCTAAGAAAAAATTAAAAGTAAGAAGTGGTGTTATTACAAGACTTGCCAAGCAAACCAAATTGAGGACAAAGGGAATGACAACAAGAAGTAGTTTAAAGCAAGTGAAATCATAACATGATTGTAATGCATACTAACTGGTGCATTATATCTGAAAAAGCTTTCCTCAGTTGTCATGCTCATGATGCATAATGAAATGTGTTATTACTGTTCAGTTTGTACATATGTAAAAAGCGGCAGGGAAAATTAAATGCCATTTTTCTACTTTTTCTAATTACAAAGACTGCAAATTTTATTTGTTCATTTAAATATCTTCATGAAATTTTAAGATGAAAGCTGGAATAATTCAAATGTAATATAGAGCAAACAATCTTGTAATAGTTTTATTATATTCACTTTGTAATTAAAGACTTGAAAATTTGTAGCATAGAAGTGTAATATGTGAGGTTATGTTTTGAGCTACTATGGGATAGGCAGATGAATGCAACATCCAGCTAATAGAGCTGAAAAGTAAAAGTACACAATAGACAAAGGAATTACAGAGAAAGAAATTCAGTGCTGAACTTAACATTTACATAAATAAAAAGCTGCTTTAAAAGGGGAGATCATAGGAATGAACGTGCTTTCCAGAATTAAAATAATGGAAGAGAAAGAAAATTAATGATATGTCATGATAAACAAATATTAGTCACTTTGGTGGTCAAATTCCTTGAAATACTGGTATTGCTGTTGCTGTTGGTAAACCAATGATATTATTATTATTATTATTATTATTATTATTATTATTATTATTATTATTGAATGACTTTGACAGATCAATTCTTGTAACACTGGCAGATGAGAGTAAAGTAAATATAACCTTTAGCCAGCATTTTTATATAAATGATCAGTTCTCTAATGGAAAACTGAGAAAGAAACTATTTATTCACTGGTGACTGCAACAACATCAGCAATTTTACAAAGTGTAGAGTAAAACCTTGACTTGAAACTGATTTTAAACAATTTAAGTAAAAATAACATGTGACATTGTGCATCTTGAATTTGGATTTTCATCAGAATACAGAATGCTGCTATTGTGACCAAACCCATAAGCAGCATAATAAAAGAATCTTGAAAAGTTGTGCAAAACTGTGGTGTAATTCAGGGTTTGATGAATTTTTATTTTGTAATATTTGTTCCATCCTGATTTCAGTAATGTTTTTAATTTCTTTTATTGTTTTAATTTATTAATAAGTATTATCCATACTTCGTGCATATTACTGTTTGTTTTCAGGTAAATTTGCATAATGCTAATAACACTTATTTGGCTGTGCTTTCTTTTATTAAAATCAGTATTGAAGAGCTGCAACTAATGACTTAAAAATAAGTAGCTTGTTTACTCTTTCTGCATATATATAAGGAAATTCTGTGTAATTTGGAACACTTAAAAATTTATTTTTGAGAATGAGAGATTATTACTAAATATGGGCAATAAAATAATGAATATTTATTAATTTCATGCATGTTTTCACAGTGAATTTAATATTCCTTATAACTTGCTGCATGTTTAACAGAAAGTTTCCACATTTGACATCTAGTCTTGGATTTCATTTTCCTCACAACTCTTAATTTAACATTTCCAGCATTTTTGTGAGAAGTTTTGATCAGGGCTACTGCAGCTGTTTTATCATGCTTGCAGCCCATTTCATTTGGAACCAGTTGAATAGGCCGAAGGAATAGAGAATTCTTTGAGCAAATATTATCTGAACTGTATAATCTTCGATTGCATGTAAAATATCTAAATATGAGAAGGTAGTTGCACCAGATAATGTGAAATCATCCCGCTGATTTTCAGCTGATTTGTGTCATCTTATTGAGCTACTCATAATTATTACTGATTAGTAAAAGTGTTCCAGTCTGCTGACTATAATCCACAAGCTCAGAACTCATTAGTAACTGTTTCTATAGTCCCTGCTCTTAGGAATGTTACAATCTCTGTTATCAGGAAACTCTCCTCAAGGTTTTGATTGCAGATTCTACTAATTTTTAGTGTATGAAGAATGTCAGGTATATCTAACAGTTGTAATCAGTGAGTAAAATGTTAGTGGCAACATTATTCAATGATTATTGATAACTGCTAAATTTGAATTTGTGCTAGTTTCCCCATTCAAGATCAACATTAATTTATTTATTTGAAAAAGGTTAAATCCATTGGAAGAGGCTTCTGGGTCCCTCATTCCTTACTTTGACAACAAAAAATTGTGCCCAGGGTTTCTCCAAATAAAAAGTATTCTTTCATCCTCCTGGTATTGGCAGGCCATATAATCTAAACCTAGGCAATAGATTACATTCCAGCCACATTTATTCTGAAATCTGTGCATCTAATTCACAACTTGTGATTGTTCTGTTGTGGATTTTCAGGACAGTGCTTAACTTTACATGAAGTTTTGTCCATTGTTGAAAATTCTTTCAGCTGTAATTTTATGTTTGTCTATAGTGTTCTCCAACACATCAAAAAATATCTGAACTTTCCCCTTGTCAAAATAAGCAAACATGAAATAGAAACTTGGCTGTCTTAAAGTCAGATCAAGATAATAATATATAGTCTTCAAATCTTTCCTTATTGACCAACATCTTGTCCATACTTGCATCTTTGTTTTATTTCTCTTTGCTATTTAAAATGCAATTGCTGTGTACTTTCTAGTCAGCCCATAAATAAAGAAGAAGAAGCTGAAGAAAAAGAGTAACAATAATAATAAGAAGAAGAAGAACAAGGACAAGAAGAAGAAAACTATATACAGTAGAGGCTGCGGCAAACAGAAAATATTATTTGATTGATAATATAAAACAACATTTTTCAGTTGTAATATTAAGTATTATGGCAAACTAAAAATATAGTTACTAACTACATTCAAAATGTTTACAAAAAAACATGTTCTCCATGAGCAGTACATGTTAAACATTGTCTTAAACTGTAGAAGACAACTGCATGGATATTTGATTCAAACATTTGGTTCTGTTGTATCATTCTATATTATTTTTAATATATTGTGCCTCCTTACTAACTTATTTATAATTATGTCATTGTTGATAGCTGCTTAGGTAAAATTTCAATCATCCTTCCATTTACCTTATGTCTTTTCTTTTCGAGTATTTTCTTTAGTTGTCATTTGTAAAAATGTGGTGATTTTGATATCCATCATATAATTTGTGTTAGAACTTAAATGTGGTGTAATTTTTGCTGAGAGTTTTTCAATAAAAGAAAGATCTTACAGTTTTGTTTCAAAGAAAGTAACATTTATTTTCAAGAGAATCTGCTGAAGTCAACAATATGCTTCTGTGCAACCTAACATAAATTTAAAGATAGCTCAAACCATGAGATATCAACACCTCCGGACATAGCTGTTTCCGCTTGAATAAAGAACACTGACAGAGATAAATCCTTCACATAATCACCACCCATCCAAAAACTTATGATTGTAGTATCTTTCAAACTTGTACTAAAATAACTAATGGTTTAATGTAGTTGGTTTTCCTTATATTTAGATAGAAAAAAAAATCTAACACTCTTTGTAGCATTTTTTGTTGTCTTTTATGTATTTCATTTTTTTATAATTTATTTTCTCCTTTTGTGTATTAAATCCATTTCCTTAGGTTTTTTCACACATAACCAAATTTCTTTTTCCTCCATGTACTCATTATAATGTGGATTGCCATTAAGATAACAGCTGCCTTCTTTTCTGTAAAATATTTCTCTTTATTCTTATCTATATGAATAAAATTAAAGAAATGTTTGCTAAATACTTTTCTGTTATTAATTTCTTAATATAATTATATCCCGTTTGAAACTCACATTGGTTACAGAGACATCATGTGATAGCAGCTAAATGTAAATTTGTAAAGACCGTTGTTAGAAATTCCATGGTTGTGTACATGAAAAATTTAAATATATCATTTACACCCCCAGAAGAATCATTTATATATTTAATGTATGTATTTGTAAATATGTATCTAAGAATGTGAAGATAAGGTACAAGAAAAGAGTGGTAGCTCACAATAATAACCTTAGTTGTTTAGCACATATTATATACATATTTTAATAAAATTCATATTCTTAAAGGAATTTGAATATTTTTTGTTACAAGTTACCTGGACATTGTACTTGTCTGTGGAAAAAAATGCAACTATGTAAACACCTGAGTATTCATTTTTATATTGTTATATTTAATCATTATTCTTTGTGATTAAAGTACAAATAAATATGATTTATATTTATGTGTCTGCCAAATTATTTTATATCAGTGCATATAGAATTGGAAATTAAATGTTTATTAACAAGAATAAAATGTTATTTATAATTCTGTAAAGAGTGTGAAAAACAGGACAAGTCCATTTTTCGTTGAAAACGAGTTATTGGCATTCAGCAATTCTCCATGAGGAGTTTTACATAGTGAAAAATTGGGTAAGTCTTAATTCCACATAGTTACGGAGATATTGCTCTATGAAAAAACATGTAGAAAGCGGTTTGTGGTAACATTTTAGGTAAATCGACCATGATTATTTTTCACCAACAGAATGCAGATGGGAAAAAACATGCAAGCCCACATGAATATTGCCTCCTTGTTCTTCATTTTGGTTGCGTGAAAATCTGGTTACTGCAGGCATTTTCCTCTGTCTAAGAAAATAAGGGAAGCAGTTAAGTTGTTTAGTTCTCTTTTTTTATGATGAAAACAACTTTTGGCAGTATTAATTTTAAGATTAATACCTGTTAACACTGATTGATAGCATTTTCCATGACTACTATAAAAATTTAAGATTAGACAATATTCCCATTACTGACCCTGATTTGGAGGAACTAAATGAAGATGTACCCAATGCAAACTGCAACATGTAATGAAATTAATATAGCTAATGTCTTGTGTTTTAAATTTTATGATAAGAATTAAAAAAATGCATGTTTGAGTTAAAAAGAGGGGAATCTTAGGAAACATGTGAAATTAAATATTTGTAAATCTATTTTATTTCAATTTTTAAATTTTTTTAAAACATTGTTAGATGTTAATACTAATACTAATACTCCCCTGCTTATAACCTGGAACATTTTCCAACAAGAATGAAAACAAATGGTTAATGTTTGACTCAAATTGTGTTGTTTAATATGAACATAAATAGGTTGTCATCTAAACAGCTGTGCAACAGATGGGAAAAACTACAGAGCATGGTGAATTGTAAACATTTCTATTTGAAAGATCTTGTTTATCCCCAGAAAACCTTTTTTTAAACATTAATTCTTGATTTTGGGGCAGTTCCAAACTTTGTTTTTTCTCTCCTGTAAAATTTGCTTTTGGAAACTTGCCTGGTTTTTCATGCTTTCTGCAGAACTTGATTTACAGACATTTAATGTGGATAAATTCACTGTTTTCAGAATTACTGGAATAAATATAAGTATATCATTAGCAAAGAATGAAGGGCATATGTGTGCTTTGTCATTGCTTTTGTGCAATTTGTCTTGCAAAATATTAATATATATGGTATGCTTTTGCATTTATTTTTAACTGCATATACAGAAAATGACAGAATATTATCAACAACAAAATTGTATCATATATTTCAACAACATATTGTTTGCGTCTTGTGCACCATGTGCATTCTCTCATTGTCATCTTTTTATTGTCACTTACTTGTGCTGCTTTCATGCTGCTGAAACGTGTTCCAAAACCTAGTGTTCATGAACTTCAACACAGTGATAATTGAGATAAAAGGTATTTCAATAATGAAATACATTTTGTTTTGGTAGAGTCTTGATAAGATGTGTGCTGGATGTACCTCTCGCCAATTACAACTAATATATGAATGTTACACAATGGTTTAAAGACACAGAATCAACATTGAAAGTATGATAGGTGTAGTATGGGTACAGTACATTTTCAAGCATCTTAACTGAATTAGTTTGTATATATACTTATGGAAACAAAGAACTGCCTTTTTTCCCTCTCCGATTAATATCGCTCATAACAATGCAAATGTAAGGGAGGCCGCATATCGGCAGGCATCAAGTCAGATAAATTTGATCCCTTCTTGTCTCTTTAGTGATTCAAGACATGCGGCTGCACACTGAAGCATTGTCTGCATCAATCTTCTAATCCATAGAATCATAGAATCCATTAGGACATGGCTTCTTCAAGTGAAGATGATGTTTTAATGTACAGGTGGCTGAAATAGGGCAGCTGGAGGAAAAGAAAATGGTTCATTATTTCAGTTTGTCTTGTACTCAACATGTTACCTATGTTTTAGCATGTGATCTATTAAAAGATTCTGCAAAGTTCCAGTCCTATTATCAGATGTACCCAGAAACATATCAGAACTTCTGCAAAGGATGTCTCCACTATTACATTGGTAATAACCAAAGTGAATAATTGAAGTTAGTCAGCAAGTCCATGTGATGATGCAATCCAAATAGTACTATTTACCTTATGTATATATGTGATGAAGAAACGAATAAGCAACAGTATCAAGCCCATCCGCCAGAATTCTGCAAATGATTTGTAAAAGTAATCACTTTAGACCAAATACAAAAAAGAAAACAGATTTCAACTAGACAATATTTTATAAAGACTAGATTTCCCAATAGCAACTAAATCATTAATTTTCTAACTAGACAGTCTTTCAGAAAGACCAGATGTAGTTGGAAACTAAGTAAATTGCTGTAAGAAATTATGTGCAGAATGCAGCTGCTGAATCTTGTGAACTCATCTCCAGTGTGTTGATGACATCATTGACATTATGCAAACTGGTGTGTGGCAGATATCGTATTTGCATTGCCTTCCAAGCTCCATTTCTTTGCATTGTGTTGCACAATCGATAATGTCTTGCATGACTTGACACATTCTGGTGTGCAGCCAACTTAAAGAGATGAATGAATATTTAATGAAATGAGTGTACAAATAGCCTGTTGCCTGCAATGCTTAGTTATTGGGTATTTGCCTTTTCAGGAAAAACTCTGTTAAAAAAACATTACCAAGCAACTGACCTTATGGGATTCCAGTCTGGGAACTCTTGGATTTGCCAGCAGATATGCTGACCACAAGATCTCAAAAGCAGTCAATATGCTAAGAGAGATTTTTACATCCTCAAAGTATTTTGGCAAAAAAATGAAAAAGGCAATAGTAAAACTCTTTCTCTGTGTGAATGTGATGATTTCTTTTTGTTTTCAGTTGCTGGAAAATATGATGTATTCTATTGTGCACAATATATGGTATGTCTTATACATGGTGTTCCCACTTTCTCAATAGGAAGAAGCACTATATATATTAAATGCCCTTAATTTTTTTAATGATGAATCCATGATAACTCTTAACATGAAAACAGACTTGGGTCCAACACTTATACACCAGTTCTGATTGTTTACAGTTCTAGGTTACCTAATTGCATCATCCATTACTGTCAGACAGCCTATACTTGCAAGGCACACATTGCAATCAATGGGATATTTATCCAAGCTTTAGCAATTATCAAGCAGATGGTACCTATTCATGCATACAATGAAATTGCACTATATACCTATGTGTATTGGGAAGTAGCTTCCCCACTGTATAGAAGAGTTATTTCATTACTAAAACTACACAGCTGACATCATCTCTTATGCTCTAACATATACAACAAAAGTATTCATTTAATTGAAGCTAAATAGAAAATTTGAGTATTATTAATATAGTAATTATTTTCAATACATTTGAATTACAGATAATTAGTATTACATTTCTAAGAACAATTTGAAAAATCTAGGACCTCTAGGATGCCACTGCCACTTTAACTAAAAATTGCAGATTAGTGTTGACATGCAATAAATTCAATTCAAGGATAAAGAGAAACATAGAAAAAGATTTGGGCATTGTTCCAGCATGAAAATTTAAGTTTCAGGAGTTCCAGCATGATAAGCAAATTGTTGGCATGTTCTATTAACACTGCAGAAGAAATTTTGAAAAATATGCCACATCATCATGCTCTAGGAATAAATTGTATTTTTAGGGAGTAAAACATTTCATTGTGTCATGGCTTAGGAACTTTCAACATGGACACATCACCACCAGCAGGCAACAATTATTATCTCAGGCAATTATGAACAGTAATTGTTTTTGCAGACCAAAATTATGACAATGATAAATAGTAATTAAAGTAATACCAACTAAGGAAATTAGAAAGCCTATATCCAAAGATGAAAATGCTTATCAATAAAAACAAAATTGGGAATTATAAACAATTTATAAGTTTCTGCAGGGAAGACAAATTGATCATTAATTGATTACTTCATATTCTAGTCAATCTTGAAATATCTACAGAGAAAAAGGCAAAACCAATAAAAAACATGACAATTTTCTATCTTTCATTAATGAGGCTAGTAGTTGGTAATAGTAAAACTATTACGCTTCACTTACATATTTAAAATGCAGGATATGTTTCAGGAGCATGCACTCCAATCCATAGCTTCAAGATCCTGCCACTGGACTGTTTTAAGTGAACTTAACCTGCTATAGCTAGAGGATGTTGGTTGGCCTTCAGCTGAGGATAGGAGCACATAATCTTGAAACAAGTCCAGTGTTTTAAACACATAAGTGAAGCATAATAGTGTTATATCACTGACTGCTAATCTCATTGATGAATGATATAATGCTTCACTGTTAAAGACTTCTGCTCAATTCTTTAATGGCAATTCTAGTTTTATCTCAAAGTTTTGGCAGTATATAAACAACTAGTGCTGCAAAAGTTCTGATGCAAAGAAAAATATAAAAGGGAAGTTAGTCGGATACATGCCAGAACTATTGAGCAACTATGTAAATGCATTGCATGAATTGCTGCCTTAAAATAATGACATGGTGATTAGATTTGAAAATTCAATTGGAAAATATGTGTCCAAATTCAAGGGCATCATCAACAGAGTTTATGTGAATAGTGGCATTAACAGTTTTATGTTGGGATGTATATTTTATTAATTTATGGCATGCAGTATGCAAATGCACGAGTTGTTTTTTTTTTTTTTTTTTTTTTTTTTTTTTTTTTTTTTTTTTTTTTAATGAATCAGTTGGGTGAACCAA
The DNA here is from genome assembly GCA_030762175.1 of Metallyticus violacea. Classification (NCBI taxonomy): domain Eukaryota; kingdom Metazoa; phylum Arthropoda; class Insecta; order Mantodea; family Metallyticidae; genus Metallyticus; species Metallyticus violacea. Next base: position 70,780,878 of record CM060842.1, read on the forward strand.
CCTATATTGGACCCCTCAAGTAGTTGGTATCTTTTTTTTAATTCATTATAATAAGAAAATACAGTAATTGCAGTAGAGGTTTGTACCGCAAGGTGGCAACACTAGCACATCTGATGAGTGAATGTTTAAAGCTTCATGCAGCTGGGTAGATGTATTGAGATCTATAGTACTTTTCATGATACTCTGTGTGTAGTGTGTGGCGATTTTACGATGGATCCAAGATTAGAACAGAGATTGTGCATCAAATTCTGTGCAAATCTCGGAAAAAATGCTACGGGGACCCTCGCAATCACTCAAGTATTTGGGGGACAAAGCATGAGCCGAGCACTTGTGTTTGAGTGGCATGCTCGGTTCAAGGCCGGCCTTACAGCTATTGCTGCTGATGCTTACACCGGTAGGCCCATCAGCTGCACAGCGCCTGACATTGCTACCAAAGTTCAACACTTCGTTCGTGAAGATCGACGTCGAACCATTGAAGACCTTGCTCATGAAATGGGAATTGGTTATGGAACATGCCAACGAATTTTAACTGATGAATTGGGCATGCATCGTGTTGCCGCAAAATTTGTGCCAAGGATTCTAACTGCTGATCAGAAGGCGCAGCGTGTTGAAGTTTGCACAGAGCTTCGCCAGGCCGTATCCGATGACCCAATCTTCTTGTCCAGGGTCACCACCGGCGACGAGAGCTGGATGTACGCTTATGGCCCTGAGACAAAACATCAATCCTCCAAGAGGAAGAGCCCGAATTCACCAAGACCAAAAAAAGTGAGTCAGGTGAAGAACAAAGTCAAAAGCATGCTCCTCGTTTTCTTTGATACCAAGGGGATTTTGCACAAAGAATTCGTCCCACCAAATCAAACAGTGAATTCCACCTACTACTGTGACGTTTTGCGATGGTTCTGTGAAAATGTGCGAGACGAGGCCCGAACTTTGGCGACAAGGGAACTGGCTGTTGCATTACGATAAAGCGCCCTGTCATAATTCCTTGTTCACCAGGAGCTTTTTGAAGAAAATTAACATGACGGTTGTCCCGCACCCACCTTACTCGCCTTATTTGGACCCTGCGACTTCGCTCTATTCCCCAAACTGAAAATCAAGTTGAAAGGACGTCGACACGACACAATTAAGAAGATTCAAGAAGAAATGCTGTCTGTGCTAAACACCCTCAAAGGACATGACTTCCAAGATGCACTTGGAAAAATGACTGAATCAGTGTATACATGTGTAAGAGAACTATTTTGAGGGTGACAGTAGTCATTAGTCTCAAAGTAAGTTTTTGACCAGATGGCAGCACCAGCCCTGAGTATTCTGGATACTGCCTCGTATTTTTGACACAGATTGTTAATATGGCTTTCATGGTTGCATGTCATTTGTTTAACTATAGCCTGCTCATTGGTGCATATCATTTGCCTAAGTAAGTGTAAGAAGAGGGCATTGCTGCATAGGTGTTAAGGGGGATTGCCCCCCCCCCTTCTTGGGTCCTCCACTTTCAAGGTGATTTTTTTTTCTTTTTTTTAATGCAGTTGTTATTATAATTTTCAGATATATAGAAATAGGTTTAAGGTATAGACTTTGACTGAGAAAACATGGCAAGTCCTAGAATTCTAACTTAAGTTTTAAGCAAGAAAAAGAGGTGCCAATAAATGGTGCACTAAAACATATATTTTCCATTTATTTTCATTCAATGGCAACAATCGAAATTTTGAGTATAATCATTATTTTTAATGTAATGTTCTGTAATTAAGCACATATGTATTGTAAGTCACAGTAGTAGTTTCTATTTAAACAATAACAATATCTACCAATAATTTAAAAAACTATTTTCCAACTACTGCATAAAGTTTCCGTTCATTTCTTGTATTACTCTTTTGTAGCCTGAGAAAGTTTCTCTCAGATATACTATACCTCTCTGGAATCTTTCATCCACCCCACCCCACCTCTGGAGGAAATTTCAGGCAAATGCTAATTTTTTCCTTATTAGATATGATGAAGAAAGTCAGAATATTTATGTTTTGTTGCATTTAGTGCTTAAATTTTATAGTTTTATAGTACACATAAATGCTTGCTTTGATGTTAGTGCTTATGCCTATTTCTGCATTTAATGCTTAAAAGATGCATATTTACATTTAAAACTGCGAATGCAACCAAATCATATGAAGATGATAACCTGAAGAGCTAATTTGCATTAATGTGTGTGATTCATTTATAGTTCCTCTTTACTTAAACACTGAAATTTCTAATTCACACACACAGACATAATATATATACAGAGTAAGGCATTTATAGTGTTGTGGTCATTTTCCTCCGAAACAAAGGGGAAAATCAAAAACTGCTTCAGGTAAAATTTGAAGTGTTATTAGGGGAACATAAGATAGAGACTTTAACTCGTCTCAATGTCATTTTTTTCAAATGCCAACAGAAGTGAACAAATCCAATACTACCAAATAAAGCCTAAAGAAAATTTAATAAGAATTTAAAGTTTCTAATTATAACACTAGGAAGGCAAAAGAACCAAGAGATATTATCCACATCAAACTCGATAAACCAGGAGGGACTTTGAGTTGTGATACTGTTATCTTCTTTACAATTCTATATCAGTAATTATATTAGTAGATGGATGCCTGGGAAAAAGGATTTTATATTGTAAAAGAAGATGACATGAGTACAAAAACAAAAGTGATTGCTCCTGATTAATTTAAATTAAGCATACGCATTCTTCAAACAGCAGCATTCACATACTAAAATAGTATTTTTTAAATAAAAACCAAAAAAAGTAATTCTAACTGGGTATTTGTTACTCATACTACTTGTGTTTGCACCACACATCAAAACATAAAATTAATGTTATTAAATGTTATGCTTATGCTAATTCAGAAATACATTGAAGCTTGTATAAACACCATTTGTCACATTTAATATGCAATCTTAAATGTGCATTGCACATTTGCACTCTGCATTGCCAGAGTACTATCTTGCAAACTATAAAAACTGTCGTGCAGAAGAAAAATTATTAAATGTTCTTTCTAATTTGTTTCAATTAAATTCCATTGATGAAATAACTTATAAACAGTGGATATACACAGACAAATAAATTTTAGAAACGACTACTTATTCAGCAAAAGAATGTTATATTTTGTTAGTAAAATTGTATACTTTGCATGCCATTCATTCATTGCAATACACACTGCCATGGGTGGCCGAGGTCGTTAAGGTACAGACTTGTGAGCAGGAGGTCTGTGGTTTGATTCCCACCAGGTCCATCCTCCCTGACTGGGGTTATTTCCAGGTTTTCCTTAATCATAACTGGCAAATGCTGGGCCTAAACTTAGGCCTGGAACGTTTCCTTCCTTTAAAAAAAATCCTTTCCCAACGTATCATTTCATCTCGTGTATCATCAGTGTCCACCGCCTGTGGTGCCCCAGTAGTAAAAACGGGCATTAAACACTACTCAAAAAAAAATTGCATTACAACTGTCAAGTTTACAGAATTAACTTAAATTATCACTCCACACAAATGAATGGTTTATTTTGTGTAGTTCCTGAAAGTTATTCTTTTATACTTAAGGATGAAGTTCAATCACACTATGTAATAATGTTCAAATAATAAACCATTCTTTTGGTGTTTACTTTTAAGATACAACATTTTGAATAACACTAGCTGTGTCATGATTTCAGAATGCTTAATGCATTACATCATAGCTCTATATATTTTGCTCTTTCTGTGTGAAAATATGGAAAATTGAAACATTTATTATATTTCTGGTGTATCTGTGGCATAATAAAAATAAAAAGGAATTTTATTACCTGTGTAGTCATGATGCAAATTTTGGAGTGTCTGCAAAAAGATATTTCTATGCAATATTGTATGGCAGGAACACTTAATTATACATACTAGCCTCCAGTGACCCTGCACCAACCAAATTATGATGCTTCCTCAATTTTATAATAGGTGTGTAGAGTATATAAAATGAAGTAATTTTAGATATGTTATGACTAAACACAATAACAAGAAAAACTTATTCTGTAGCAACTTACAAAATGACAAACTTGGCAGGAACTCAGAGATTTCACACCTTCATTCCAGTTAGTTTCCACAAATTAGCAACTAAAGGTTAAACAACACTTCGAAGATATTTCAGGATTTGTTTCTTGTTGTTATGATGATAAATGGTGAATTGGATGTGTTCTGAGTTTAGATGAAGAAAGTGACTTTTAAAGAAATGTTCCTTCATTGTAATAGACTAAGTTTCATATTATGTGTACCCTACTAAACCAGACATTTGTCAAATTCTTAGGAAACCTATTATTGCAAAAGTTAATGTGCATACCACTACTGAAAGAACCTATAATAATACTGCTGTTGAGTCCATGAAAGTAATAAAACAATATAGATATATCCATAAATAGGTAAGGATTTTTGCAAATCACTTCTGAATAATTTATGGCTTGTCATAATATATTTAATTCCCCTGAATGTATGTGAAACTCATACTGCAAATTTGCAGAATGTGATATTATATAGGGTTATTAAGTGAATTTTTTTTCTTAATTTTAATCTTGTAGGTTTTTGACAAACATTCCAACCAAGAAAACATTGTATTGTTATTAGATATTTTCATGGCCACATGGGCTTTTGTAATTATCACACTTAAGCTTCATGAGCTTTAAAATTAGTCCAGATACAACCTCCTGCCTTAAAATAGGTTATCAGTTATTAAAATATATGTAATCACCTGTACCTGAAATTGTAGTAGTTTTTATGATAGTATAACATGAATTATAATGAGCTATAATTTGAAAAAATAATAGGAATATGCCTTTAATACAATACATACAGCCCACATTATGCGAAATTTCATTTAAATCTAAAATGATAAGCTTAAAAATTGCACTTTGTCTTGTTAATTTATGATGGATAGCTTCTCAGCTGCTGGAAAAGTTTGACCCCCCTCACCATGATAATATATCCTCTACAGAGAATTACAAGTATGATCCCTGAAAAATAGAGCTTAGGCAAATGGTGGATGAAATCAGGATCAGGATTTATTATTAGACTACATGTCAATGTTTTATCTATTTATCATTGAAAATAAAATTACACTTTCAGTTATGCTGTTTGTAAATTAACATAAGACACACCTAACTTATCATATCAGCAACTTCTGTAATAATGCTCATATCAATGTATCAAAATGCTATTAGAATCCTTCAGCCTATACATTTTTCAGAATTTAAACTCATTAGACACTGGAAAAAGCTACAATGATCTGGAAAACAAATCATCCCAAGAAACTTGCAACAAAAAAGTGCTTCCATTCTTTAGGAAGTTTTAGAAAACAAGGAATTGGAAAATATGATTAAAAGTGGGTTCAGAAGATCTGTCTCTCTAAACATGGAATCCAGATGCTTTTGACTACACAAAGTAGTCAAAAGTGAGTGAGGAAAATAAGCAAAGATGGCAGAAATAAAAAACAAAGAAAGAAACAGAAATGTAATCTCTTCCTTTATAATAACTTCATATGAATTTTTGGTCATAAAGAATTCAGAAATTTGAAAATATGTACATACTTATAGAAAAGAAGAGCATATAGAGGAACTCTTCATCCTTTTCAGATTATATGAACATTGCCATGAATTAATGATTATAGAAACTAAACAAAGTACAGTAAAGCAAGAAAAGAGTGACAATCTCAAACAAGTTATCCTGTGGTGCACTCTTGTGATAGCATGTCCCCTACAGATGTCATAAACAAAAGAATTCATGAATGCCATGATCATGCAACCTTTCTCAGAAGAATCACATTTGAATGTATAATCAAAGGATCTCTACTAAGGAAAACAGAATGTGTAAAATATTATTTTTAAGAAATGCCAAAAAGGAAAGAAAAAAAATAGAAACACAAAGTGTTCGCTTTGCCCTACTATTAGGAAAATGGAGAGAACTATACATTCAGAAAGAAGAAAGAAGCTCAAGAGACAAGAACAGCAAAACTAGCTTAAAGCCAAATGCATAAAAGAACTCGCCAATAGCACAATGCATATGAAGAGTATTGTATCAGAAAATAAGAGAAAAGATAATTTGAGATGTATTTTAAAGGCACAGACTGTTTCATCAATGAAGAAATGCAGAATTTCGGATTGCAACAAACTTTACCATGTAGGTTATATATCAGATCATCATAAAAATCATTTTCCTAATAATTCTGGTAGGACCTGTTCCTTTGCCATGAATATTTTACAATAGAGCACAATAAAATGTTGCAGTTACGATGACTGGGAATGGATGGAGCATTCAAATCTCGAATAGTCTGAACTTTTCAGTTTGCTACAATGAAGACCAAATATTTTCTAAATTTTCATTAAAATGAATGTACTCATTTGTAAAAGGTTTGTTGAAAAAATATACTTTTTGCTATAATGTGGTGTCAAGAGCTGCATGTTGATGTGTAAAATATTGGGAAAGGGGTGCATATAACTGGCATATAATGCCTCCTTAACAATATATAGCCACATTTAGTGAAAACTAAATGTTATTTGATACCGTCATTGTATTAAGCAATTTTTATACTTTGTGGCATATTTTTCAAGTTTCAATGAACAATATAACTTGGTTAAACATTTAAACATTTCTTCTCCATTGTTGTAAGATGCCAATGACTGGTATTTTAATTTTACCCTGTGTACTTTTATTTGTTGCTAGTTTCTTTTAATTATGAAAATAGGGGAAGAAAATATTATTCTTCAAGGAAAGGGAGTTGGATATATACAGTTCTTGCACGAACTTGCCATGAGCCCCTACCACATTTCCCCTTCATTGCACTTTAGTGTTCACGTACTCCAATAGAGTGCAGCGGCTTCGATATATCTTGATGGCAGAGTTAGAACGAGCAGCATGTTTAAAGTGAACGACAGTGCTTCGGCAAGCACATTTGGGAGCGGTGTATAGAAGTAAGTGGTTATGTTGCCGAATGTGGGTTAACCGTCACACGTGAAACTTTACCACGTGTGTAATGAAAGTAGGGGTTTTGATGTGATTGTGAATAAGGAATAGAAACAATAAGTGCAACACTGTGTACCTGACAATACGAGCAGTTTTATTAATACATCATTTTACACGAATTACAACTGGGCGTGTTAGAACATTAAACTGTCAACGCAGTTAAGTGTTTTCACGTCATGAACATGGATTTATTGTGTGCAGAAATAGCTGATTGTCGATTTGCAGAAAGAGACCCAGTTCTATTTCAAGACATGAGAGTGTTGCAAAATTTGTTGAACTTAGAACCAGTATACACTCCATGCTGTAATTATTTTACCATGGTGCAGAAAGATATCAAACCCTTCATGCGGAAAGTGGTGTCAACATGGATGTTGGAGGTAATAAAATGCAGTAAAATTTTCTCCTTGAATAAGAATTGGGTAATCTCTAAATATATTGTATCGCAATAGATTGTTGACTCAATTATCAAGAACTCTAATTGAATTTTAACGGTTACTGGTCAGTTTTCCATTTCTATTCAGATTTGTCTGTGTTGTTTCCCTTATCAGGCACGTATTTATTTTGTTTATTTGTTAAACGTGTGGGAATAACCTGCAATTTGGTGCTAGAAAACACCAGTTTAGTTTATTCTCGTGAAAATTTCGAGGCCAAATGGAATTTTGCTCAAGTCATGGTTTTGCTATTTTACCTTGTATAACATTCTTTTTAGCATTATGCAGAGTAACATTTAAAAATAGTCGCATTATTCGTTCGTTCGTTTGTTTGTTTGTTTGTTTGTTTCTTTTTTCCCTTTACAGAATGGTGATTTCATATATTGTCTGTATCCATTATTAGTGGTCTAGTATTCTGGATTTTCCAAAACTTGTATGCATTCAGAAAATGCAGCAGTTTAAAGTGTTGCTGTGCTTAGTAGCGTATTAATGCATTTTTTTTAAAAAAAAATAATCTGAATGCAATACAAAACAATCGAATGGTCAAAAGACTCATAATAAAGTTTATTACAAAAGCATAGCTCTTATCAGTCTGTGAATATGCTCGTTGTGTTTTTCACTTCATTCAAAATCGTAACAGTGTTGCAATATAATTTAATATAACCTTAGTCCTTGAGTGTGTAAATCTATCATTCACCATTAATGTGCTAGCCGGGGCTTAGTCGTTTGAAAGAATGTCATTGGTATTGCTGAGCGCAAATTCAAATCTCTGCACCGAGTGTCCAAAAAGAAAAAGATTTTCTAAGTGATGACTCGATATACCTGGTTACAATGTTGTTTCTTTTAAAAAATTGAAAAGTTTGTGTTATAATAATTAATAGAGAGTTTATAGATAATTGTTTCATGTTTGTTGAAAAATGTGATGCTCCAAATGCTTCATTGAACTTTCTGTAAGCTGGTATTGAAAGAAATTCAAAAGCTGTAGGTAACAGCCTTTATGTGCCCTTCAGGAATAAGAAAGGGGAAACATTTATTTCATAAACGCTTGTTTTTTTTTTTTTATTATTTATTTGATTTATTTATGGACGCTCTTTAACAGCTCAGGTCATCAGCGTCCCATTCAACTCAGGGGGCGTGAAATGGCCGACAAATTTGCTCAGAGGCCTCTCTTTCAGGCTTGAGGTTCTTTTTCGTGCCGTAAATGTACGACACGGGACCCACGCTTTACTTCCCTTCCGAAGGAAGCCATACTTAGGATTTCTACGCCCGAAAAAATCCATCGATCCTGGCCGGGTTCGAACCCGCGTTTTGGGCGTAGGAGGCAAGTATGGTAACCACTACACCACCAGGACCGCTTGTAAAACAGTTAATATATTTTCATTATGCAAAGTTCGCGATAGCTGCAGAAATGCCCGAGAGAAAATGCAGTTTTAAAAAACAGCATTAATAGACACACACCTATGTAAATATAACGATAACTAACAATATTGTAATAGATGTACAAAATATCTGCAATTTAACAACAAAACAATTTCCAGGATTTATAGTTAATTTTTAGAACACAAAGCAGAAGCAATGCCATTGCATACATTGCATTGCATACATTTCATTAACAGTTAATATATTTTCATTGTGCAGAGTTCGCGATAGCTACAGAAATGGGCTGAGAGAAAACGCAGTTTTAAAAAACAGCATTAATAGACACACGCCTATGTAAATATAACGATAACCAACAATATTGTAATAGATGTACAAAATATCTGCAATTTAACAACAAAACAATTTCCAGGATTTTTAGTTAATTTTTAGAACACAAAGCAGAAGCAATGCCATTGCATACAAGCCAAGAATGTGTTCTTTACACCTGCCCGATTTGGTAGCCTAAGCTGTTCTCGTTCCTTTTTAGATCTCCTCTTTACATCTGAGTGGAAATTTATTTTGACAATCAGGTACACTGGACATGTATACAAAAGGATGGGAATGTTTAGCAATATACTGTGACCTGTCACGAGTTAGTATCCGCAGTGCAAATCCTTATCCATCTAACGAAAATACCTCCGAGCAGTTTTATTTTCCCCCGTGGTGTTTACCTACAGCCGAGCGCGCTGCTCGTTTGCCAGTTAGTCAGCCACCCGGGTCTCCGTGATTAGCGGGAGGGTAAAACAATTGTTGATTTGGTTTATTTGCGGACGCTCTTTAACATCTCAGGTCATCAGGGCGTGAAACGGCCGATAAATTTTGCTCAGAAGCTTCTTCTTTCAGGCTTGAGGTTCTTTTACATGCAGAATGTACGGATTTACTTCCTTTCCGAAGGAAGCCATATTTAAGATATTTACGCCCGAAAGTGTAAAATGATGAAACAAACCAGTCATACAACAATACAAAGAAGCTCATTAGATTACTTATCAAATATTCAAATGAGGTGTTGAAACTGCTCGCCTTCATTCTCCACACTTTTTTGGCATCTCTATAGGAAATTATTTGTTAATTACTGTAGAATCCGGCCAATTGCTGACTAATATTATCTTGAGTCCTTGTGTGATGTACTAGTTCGTTTTATACACGACATTTTTTAATTTATTCTAGAGATAATGATCGCAGGCAGTTAAATCGGGTAACCGAGGGGGCTACACATCTCTGCTAATAACTCGTCTTGTGGAGACATATTGTTAATTCCTCTCATCAGAGTTCTGTTGAAAAATGTATGAGCACGCTCCCTGTCGGTTAATTCCCTGAAAAAAAAAAAATAGTACGGTATTCACATAAGTAACAGAATCAACTGTATGCTAAAAAAATGGTCCTATGATTCTTTCACCACTGAGTGAATCGTACATAAGACACACTGTGCCGTTGTAAACACACAAAGCATAATGCACTTTATGTATACTGTCGAATTAAGAAACGAACGCAGCACACCCGGGAACAGCTGCGCTACCATTGCGACAACAAGTAAGCAAGCAGGCAGGCTTGTTATCCCCTCCAAGGCGCGGCAAACGACTGGGCGGGGGGGCTCATTCATTAAAAATCTAACAATGAATATCTTCTAACTAAAAAAATAAAAGATAATAAAACCGGAAGAAAGTTCAGAAAAAAGAAATAAAGAAAAAATTTTCTGATACAATAAATAAAATTATTCCTCATCGTAAGGAAAAACACCACGAGACGTGGTGGAAAGCATCACTGGTCGTACGATATTACCGTATGAATTGTCACAAGACTGCCACACGAGGTGTGGATGCCATATTGGATTACTGAGAAGCTGTGTTGTTGTTGTTGTTGTTGTTGTTGTTGTTGTTGTTGTTGTTGTTGTTGTTGTTGTTGTATTGCACAGCCTATCGTACTCTGAAAGTATTTGGACTGTCGTTTCATTCCATGCAGGCGATTTATGTCAATGTTTAAAAATGCTTAGAAAAACAGGGAACCTATCTAACGCAATACAAGATTTCATAAAAGAGAGGATAAATGTTGATAAAATGTATAATATATAATATAGTTTCCAGCAAGAGAAGCCCTTCCCCCTCGCCTTGAAATCTAGAGCATGCAAATTCCAGTGCCCTAAACTATTGGGCGGTTTTACGCACGCACGCACGGAAAATGATCATTCTAGCCTGGTTAAAATGTAGCACAAATAAAATTTCATTTGACCATATCATGAAGAGTTCAGCTATTCTCAGTGCTGTTTATCTAGCAAATGCCTAAAATTAGACCTGGAACTTTTCCTTCCTTAAAACAACCTTTCCCAATCTATCATTTCATTTCATGTATCATCAGTGTTCACCGCCTGTGGTGCCTCAGTAGTAAAAACGGGCGTTAAACACCATTAAAAAAAAAGTGTTGTTTATGTAACCATCCAGAAATATTTCGACATTCTTAGCAGGTGTTCTATTATATGTAAGTAGTATTTAGTATATACATGGAAACTGTTCTTTCACGAAGCCTGTGAAGGGCTTGGTTGGAAAGAAAGAATCCTACTTGACACCTAAGGCCGAAGTTCTGGAGATCCTGGGTTCGAATTTCGATCAAGTCAATCTTTTAGGGTATTTTTTTTCTTCTTCTTCTCCCCCTCCTGAGAAGTTAATTCCACATAACTTTAAGGAGCCAAGGACTCCGAGCTTATATATGCCATCATTAATGCATTTCTTTTCATTCATCCTTAACAGAATTACACCTATAGTATTCAGTCCACAATATCCAGACTCGTAAGAAAACCAATGTAATCAAAGTGACAGTAAATAAAACATTTAAAAAACCTAACTGATATTGATAAATAGCCATTGACAGTTTAAGGTAAGCATTACTTGCTATTCCGGCTGTTAATAGTTTGGTTTATTTAGTGCTGCTCTTAAACATCTCGGATCATCAGCGTCCCATTCAATTCAGGACGTGAAACGACCGACAAATTTTACTCAGAGGCCTCTTCTTTCATCTTGAGGTTTTTTAATGTGCCGTAAATCTACCACACAGGACTCACGGCTTTATTTCCCTTACGAAGGAAGCCATACATAGAATATTTGCACCTGAAAAAATCTATCGACCCCCAATCTTGGGTCTAGGAGTTTAATGTATGATAGAATACTGTTCAATACCAGCAGTGTTGCCACAAACAACGCCAAAATGTATCGAAAAATATCGATAAAAGTCAGTAAAGTAAAGAAGTAACATACGTTTCGGCAGCGCTTGAGAACAGGTTGCCTTATTCATTTGTTTTTATTACCCAGAAGGCATTGGAGTTCCTCGAGGGTTTGTTGGAGTAAAAAGCTGGAGTCAAATTAGAATTTATATTCGTGTACGGGGATATCCAAAAGAAACGGAAATGACTGTTCCTTAATGAAGTAGCCGAGCAATAACAACACTGATAAAATTTGACGCAGCTGTAGATAAGCGCTAAATGAGCGCGGCGATATTACTCACGATTCCGCGAAATTAATTGTTAGTAGTCTCTTACAATAATTTGCATTATTCTGCTTCACTCTCTGTTAAGCTGCAAAGGAAACAAGCGCTTTATCTGGCAGGCATTTTCCTTTGTTTCGAAGGCAGTATCTTCACGAATTCTTGTGCAGAAATACATTCATATTTGCATTGTTTATGGCATGCATTTCGAGTGTCTACAATATCACCTAAATTCTTGCCTCGGTAAAATATTCTAACTTCCCTTGTCTTAAAAAGTAATTAAAAATTACGGTCACCATTCCATGCACTCTGGTAAGACTTTCTACCATAAATCTAGATGTTATTGACTCTAGCAACCCCCCCCCCCAATCAACATAGCTAATTACCACAATCGCGGCATCAAAGGCTCCTGTAGGAGCCACCAAATATATCACAAAAGAGCTGTGGTCCCATGTGACATGTTATCTACCTCCAGTGCTTATGTAGTTTTAGGGATTTACAGCTATACACCGCAATCGCTGCATGAATGGTTACGTGTTGTTAAGCCATGGCGCTAGCTTAGTATTCTGCATTCTACTCCCACTATGTTAAGAAATCCACTTCCTGTGTATAATGAAAATAATTTGTGTTTTGACACTAGTGGTTCTCTATATGCGATTCGCTTCTCGTTAGTGGCAGCTCTGGGAAACAAAAAACAAATGCATAAGGCGATCTATTCTCATACATTATAGCATTTCTATTAAGTAAAAACAAATAAATGAATAAATAAAATTAAAAAACAAATAAATGAAAATATGTTTGAAATCGCTAAATGGATTTCATACTCGCCCTGCAGGGTTCTCATATCCTGCGTTATTGTATAGATCAGTAACTCAAACTATAGGGGAAACACACGCATGTTTAGCTATATTATGAGCAAAACAGAATAGTAGTGTTTCATTTATGCGCTTAAATATATCCTTTCTTCTTCTTCTTCTTCTTCTTCTTCTTCTTCTTCTTCTTCTTCTTCTTCTTCTTCTTCTCCTCCTCCTCCTCCTCCTCCTCCTCCTCCTCCTCCTTCTTCTTCTTCTTCTTCTTCTTCTTCTTCTTCTTCTTCTTCTTCTTCTTCTTCTTTCACGGATGCTCTTTAACATCTCAGGTCATTAGTGTCTCAATTCAAGGCGTGAAATCCGATGAATTTTGCTCAGAGGCAAGCTTGAAGTCCTTTATCTTGCCGTAAATGTGCGACACGAGACCCACGGCTTTATTTGCCTTCCGAAGGAAGTCATACTTAGGATTTTTACGCTCGAAAAATCCATCGTTTCTAGCTGGGATCGAACCCGCGATCTTGGGTTTAGGCGACAAATATGATTACCACTACACCACCAGGACAGACAAATATATTTCCAGTAAATAAGAACATACAACAACAGCTAGGCAATTACTATAGAGCTGGAAGTTGAATTAACCCATATTTAAAATGTGTGCATTATCAATACAAGATTCACGTTTTGTTTTGTTGGAATAGAACGATAAGTAAAAGTTTTCCCTTTGATGTGAACGCTGCATCCGATTTAGCTAATATTGAAACTAAATAAAAAACTAGAAAGTAAAAATATGATAATATTTTCCGTTTGGTTATTACGATAATGAAGATACAATTTTGATACTTTCACTTTTCGGTCAAAACAGTTGCAATGAATTACCTTTGAATTGGTTGTTTCATTCATTTCTGTAACCTCTATGACTTTAACCACTAATGGTAAATCAGAAATGAAACTAAAACGTTTGAACATTACGTTGTTAGTCTTGTATTACGCTTCATATTTAGTGGCACTTCAGTCGAAGTTAATTTATGGTCCAATATGTAAAAAGGGTTTATGCCTGCTTTAAACTACAGAGAATTTCGGAGGCCTGGAAGAGATAGATGCTGAAAGTCTGATACAAAGGCAAAGGGAACACCTCCAAGCGATTGATTGATTCGTTTTATTTAAGGACGCTCTTTAACATCTCAGGTCATCAGCGTCCCATTCAATTCCGGGTGTGAAACGGCCGACAAATTTTTCTCTGAGACCTCTTCTTTCAGGCTTGAGTTTTTTTTATCGTGCCGTAAATGCACGACACGGGACCCACGGCTTTACTTCCCTTCCGAAGGAAGCCAGAATTTTTACGCCCGAAAAAATCCATCGATCCTGGCCGTGTTTGAACCGCGACCTTGGGTTTAGAAGGCAAGTATGGTTACCACTACACTACCTCCCTCCTCCAAGCGAGATTACTAGAGGGACAATTTTAGAAAATACGGAATTTCAAATATTCACTTCCATTCTCACCAAGAATCTAACAGCACCAGTTGACCGCTAGCTACCTGAGGAACAATTTGGGTTCCGCAAATGTAGATCCGTCAGATCTGCAGATCAGATGTTCAAAAATCTGATGGATAATATTATGGAAGCCTAAATGGGAAAAAAGGGGGAAATTATTTACAGTATTTGACTTCAGCAAAGCCTTTTATCTGTTGGTCAGAAACTTGATCAAGGCCAAACTAAAGGACCTTATAGGACAAGAATTGCTCTAATAATACAAAACATCATAGTAACCAACTTTGTCATTGTTAATGACATCAGAATTTCAGAAGAGATAGCCCAATGGTGTGGAGTCCTTCATGGGACTTGGCTAAAGTAACAAAAGGGGGCAATGAAAATGTATCTCTACACTGATGACATGATCATCACAACATGGGCAAACCAAAACAGTCAAAATCAAAGTCGGATGGTGGAAAGCTAGGACTCCATGACAAGAAAATATACTCTTCTGGAGAAGATAAGAAGTAAAACAAGGGCGTAGACTGCAATCATACGGAGATAATCTTCACGAAACACCGCAAATAATAATAATAATAATAATAATAATAATAATAACAACAACAACAACAACAACAACAAATGTGTCCAACTTTAGGCATGGATCCAAAGAAGTAAGGAAAAAATGGCACACATAACAGCAAGATTTCTACGCATCAGATGCCATCCTATATTGGGACTGGACCAAAGCGAACTATGAGTTGAGACATGTAGTGATAAGACTCAGTGTCCATTGTTTTGATCACAAATCGTGCAACATTAAAGTATTTTATGAACCCGGCAGTGAATCTGTCTACGCACCGTGTGGTGGGGAGTGTGGAAACTATCACGTTCAGTAGCGTACAAAAAGGACAAAATCCTTAACAGTTTACAGTAGTGAAATCTTGTGCAGGCAGTGAAAGCGAGCCAAGGAAAAATTACTTATCTATGCGCATTTTTTTAATAGTGTTTAACGCCCGTTTTCACTACTGAGGCACCACAGTCGGTGGACACTGATGATAAAACGAAATTATAAATTAGGAAAAGATTTTTTAAAGGAAGGAATTGTTCCAGGCCTAAGTTTTTAGGTTACCTCCCCGGCATTTGCCATTGATGAGGACTGAGGAAAACCTGAAAAAACCTCACGAGTCCGCGCCTCTACGATCTCGGCCACCCGTGGCGGTATATGCACATTCGTACGCCTCTCTTCCTGTTATTAAAAAGGAATTTCGATTGCTGGGACAGCGTAGATAAACCAATATTACCATCTTCAAGAAAGGTGCAATGCTATCATAAATCAGAAAAAGAAATTATTACATTTTCGTTACAGATTAAAAGTACTACACATTCAACAAACATTCCATCCTTAACATTTTAAATGCTGAGATTTAAGATAGAAATTTGTAAAATGGGGCCAAACATTCTGTAACTCTGGTTTTAACAAACGGCAGTGACCGAATATGAGTCCTACGGCCAAACCTTCCACGTTAAGAATTAAGCATGTGAATTAATTACTATACTGTTCAGTGATGTTTTAAGAGACAACGGCAGAGATATCAAATATGCTGAACACACACACATACTTTGAACCAGGTATTCATGTAGGTAAAGGAAGATAAAAAAAATATATCGAAAAGTCTCAATAAAGACTCGGAATTATTTGTTTTTTCTCATCACACAGTGGAGATTCGGTGGTGAAATAAATTTTCATAAGTAGAATAGATCTCACATGATTGGTGGAAAGTATTGTAAGCACGTAACGCTAGTGCCAATCGGCTGCTAAAATGAAATCGCTTTGTAAGGAGCTGCTCTGAAATGTTGCTTCTGTCTGCAGAAATTCGGTATGGAAGCGTTCGCGACGTTACAGCACCACCTGACGATGATGTTCTGTCACAACGGCACTTCGGTGAATCAGAAAGTAATAAGGCCAACCGTGTTTAAACAACAAAGCAGCAGTCTAGGTGCTCGAACCCATGATTAACTGCTGCTGTCATCATTGTTCGGGAAGATCGACGAGTAACAGTGTATAGACTGGCAGACATGTTACAGATTTCCTGTCATTCTACACTATCGTTTACGCATGAGCCAGATGAGTGCCGAAATTGTTGACGCCTGAACAGATGATGGACTTGTGTGGTGGACCTTCAGAGTCTGGTAGCAGAGTATGGCTAGGCATACAGATGATGAGACTTGGTTTCAGCATTATGGTCCCGAAAGCAAAAGGCTAGCTCAATGCGGAAATCACCTGATTTGCCACACCAGTGAAGCCAAAATTGTTCGGTCGGCAGGAAAGGTTATGGCGTTTTCGTTCTTATACTCTCCTGGAATGGTTTTTCAACATTAAATCCCTATGCAAACAACGCTTAATGGGGAGAATTAAAAGACCCAACAAATCCGATGAAAACGCCGTGAGTTGCATTCATTTGGTTGGCGCCTTCGCCGTGACAATGCCGCCCTCACGTTTGCAAAGTTGTTACTCAACATTATTCTAGACAATACATAGAATGTGTGCCCCACTCTCTATATAGCCCGGACATGCCTCCTTGTAACCTTTTTCTTTCTTTCTTCTTTCTTTTTTGTTCTCCTGTTCCTTTGTTCCAAAAACGAGTTGCGGGGCCAGCGTTTTGGTTCATCAACGGCTATAATGAACAAGGCAGAGACTTTTCTGAAGACTATGCCAAAGAACTAATTTCCACGACTGGCAGACACTTTGGCCCAAGACGTTCAACTGTTACGTCTACTTCGAAAAAAGACAATATCAGTTTTGACCATGTATAGTGTGTTCCTAAGTAAGAAAAGTATTCTTAGTTTTTATTGATAGTCCTTGTAATTTCAAGTATTTTTTTTGTTTATTCTTGGATGTTATAAACTACCATAATTAAAACGGTTGCAACAATAACACGTTCTCTTTCTTTCTTATTATCAGGGTTTTTTTGGGGGGGGGTCTGCAAATATGAGTAAATTAATTACTTTTCTTTCATATATCAGAGTAATGTATACATATAAATATTGCATTGAGGTGTGTGTTCTTCTTTAGAGTTATCAACAAAATTTTCAGCTCTGATAGGGTATTTACCATTCTTGTGTGAAATTATATTATTATTTTTTCCCAATAGCAAACTTGACTTGTCTTTAATTTCATGTAATTTAGCTATTTTCATAAATATATTAATTCGGTGTGCATTTATGAGGCGTTTAAAAGTAAGGTTCCCCAGAGGGTTGCACGCAGACAGGTTAAACTTTAGATCCGGTTTCTTAATGCACTAACCCCTTTTAAAGGTTGTCTCTTCCTCGAGGTACCCTCTACTGTTGTCTTTATTCATGTTCCCCAATTGTGGCCTCTCGGAATTTATTCCATAGAAAGCGAAGGTGCCGTTTCTTTATTCTAAAATTTCTCTATCTCCCGTTGTTAACTTCGTAACTCTTGTAAAAGGGCCCTTAACGAAGAACTAACCACTGCGGTTTTCAAAAGCGCAAGGGAGAACCTGGGATGGGCAAACTCAAACTCTCCTCCACCCAGCTACTTGTTGTATATAGCTAAAACATGACAAATAGCGAACAAGAAGTACAACAATTTTCAACTCCTTTCCACTTCATCCAGCGGAACGCTATAATACCACAGTTTTGTATCGCTTCAGTAACTGAACGAATGAAAGCAGGGAGCTATGCCAATTTTATTTTTCATGTAAAGCCATATACTTAAAACACACATTTATAGCTGTAAACAAGAGGCACTGCAGAAAATGTTCTCCAAGAACAATAATATTATTTTAATTTTTAAAATATACGATTTAGTTAAATATTCACAGTTTGCAAAAGAAACGTTAGGTATCTACCAAAGAATTTCTCCAACTGAAAGATGCTATGATGGAGGATGTTGTCAGTTCGCAGATTCGAGAATTATGAGAGGATGAAACCTACATGTTCTTCAGTAGCTTGCGAAGTGTTCACGTCGCTTTATCATCATTTTTTAAACAATCGAAGAGATGAAAATTGATTCCAGCTGTTAGTGAACTTCTAATGATATACCGACAATTTATTTATTGTGTCTGGACTCACTTTCTTGATTCTCATCTTACTTCTTCACATAAAATTGTAAGCATTTTCACCAGCACATTTCAGCATTGTAAACAATGTATCCGGACAAGGCTTGCTGTATGTTGTGAGCAACGTGACAGATGCCCTGAAGTGGAATATAAATGGAAGAAGAAAATACTCAAGTGAAGAGACAAACGTTTATGTTCACCCAAGTCTCATCACTTACACTGTTCCTAATTATGTTTCTATTATAACAATATATTGAACGCAGTACACACCAATTATATGTACAATGTTAGTGTGTTATAATAATCATACTGCCGCCACGGGTGACTGAAGTCGTTAAGACGCGGACTTGTGGGAGAGGTCTGTGGTTGGAATCCCGCCAGCACCGTTCCCCCTGACTGAGGTTTTTTCCAGGTTTTCCTCAGTCCTCATAAATGAAAAATGCCAGAGAGGCACCCTAGTACCCTAAACGTAGGCCTGGAACGTTTCCTTCCTAAAAAAAAAAAAATAAATAAATAAAAATCCTTTCCCACTTTATCATTTCATCTCATGTATCATCAGTGTCCACTGTCTTTGGTGCCTCAGTAGTGAAAACGGACGTAAAACATTATTAAAAACATTGTTCTGAATATTTTTTTTCAAAGAGGGATTCTAATCTAGAGCTAATTAAATATACCCCCCTTTTCACATTTTAATACATAAAAAGCAACTGGACGATAGTATACAAATGATCCATTTTACGCTAGAAACGGCGTATTTCAACATCTCTTTCTTTTCACTGCAATGAGTGAGCTGTGGTCTCAGACATTTGTCTGTTCGCTGTTAAATACAAAAATGACAAATGTGAGGGTTTTTTTATTTATTATTTTTTTTTACCATACTGTAGTAGAATTGATAATGACTACTGTTGGTTGTTTCAGGTGTGTGAAGAACAGTTGTGCGAGGATCAGGTGTTTCCCCTAGCAGTAAATTTCTTGGACAGGTTCCTCTGCTGTTGCCCAATATCCCGGTGCCAGCTACAGCTGGTTGCAGCAGTGTGCCTGCTCATTGCATCAAAAATCAGACAGTACCGGGCACTCTCAGTAGATCATCTGTGCTACTACACAGATCATAGCGTCACGCCGGATCAAATGCGGGTAAGTTACATCTTAAAATGTATATACATATATATTTAAATTTAGACTCTTAATAAATAATTCTCGACATATTCCTTGCCCCTCTTCCACAAAAAAAAAAAAAAAAAAAAAATCTGTATTTATATTTTATGAACATTTTGAATTCTGAATCTTTTGTTGGCCAAAAATGTCAAATGGTCTGTGTGGGTTTTATAAACTCATAAAATAACATTAAAACATTTAAAAACGAAAAATTCACACAAATATTTAACCAATTCCTTTAGGTAGTATTTTTTTTGAAGGGTGTTTAATGCCCGTTTTCACTACTGAGGCACCACAGGCGATGGACACTGGAGATACACGAGATGAAATGATCAATCGGAAAAGGATTTATTTTTAAGGAAGGAAATGTTCCAGACCTAAATTTAGGGTACCTTCCCGCCATTTGCCAGTTATGAGGACTGAGAAAAACCTGGGAAAAATCTGTCAGGGAGGACGGTCCTGACGGGATTCGAACCCTAGACCTCCCGCTCACGAGTCCACGCCTTAACGACCCCGGCCACGTGCCAGTCTTTTAGGTAGTAATTTTGTTATTTTTATGTATATATATATATATATATATATATTCGTATTTGCTATTCTGGAATAATCAGGTCATCGAATTATCTGATGACCGGTGCGGCAGCGGGGGGACCTTATCGCCCACGATCGCTCAAAGCCAACCGAACTGCACGAGTCGGTGACTTCGGATGGATTTAGCGAACCGCTCCTTGAGTCTCGCACTATTCAGTCGTTTTAACAGGAAAGAACACATTTTTAATTCTAGAATGAAATTACTAAACCATTTATTCCATAATGAATGTTTATTTACATTCATCTGTCTGTGTCAATTCCGCTTTGCTGTCTGGAGATAATGAAAGAAATTTCCATGTGATCCATTTCCAAGTCATAACGCGAATCATAAATTAGTAGTATACACACGCACTTTAGACGAACTAAAGGACAATATCCCTCAAGAGATCAATTTGATTTCTCGAACAGGATTAATAAAAGTAATAGGTAATTTCCTAAGCAGATGCCAGAAAGTGTAGAAAATGATGGCAAGTAGTTTCAGCATCTCCTTGCGTGCAAGGATGAGTACATAACTTTAAGTGCATTAGAACAATCTCTCTGCCACTTCTGTCATCAAATAATTGGATGACCCAATAGTGCTACTTAAATGTGGAATATAGAAAGTTTACTTTACACTAAAGTTTATTCTCCTGGGCACACTTAAGTGAAAAAGAAAGTTAAATACTCTGTTCTTTTTGGAAATATTAAAAAGTGTAGCATTAAATGCCTAGCCCAAAAGTATTTATTCTGTCTGTATTTCGTGTTACATAATTAAAAGTTTTACAATAGAATGCATGTGTTAATTGTGAATCACAGTGTCACGTTCTTTTAATGTATACGAATTGGTACATTCCAAATGCATTTGGCTTTCTTTATGGACCTTATGGATGACCTTTCTGTTGCAACTGCGAAGAGTGGAGAGTTTTCTACAGCATGAAAGAACAGAATTATGAATGAAAGTATATTATAACCATAAGAGGAAGAAGTTGCTGACACTTTCTGCTTCCTTGATTCTTCCGTTCTTTTCTTTGTTGTGTAGTGTGTGTTTGCGACAACCTGCATGAAAATTCCGGTAACAGGATTCAAGGTTTGTGCACTTCCAGAGGAAATGCTCTAACCGCGCCAAATCTTATGAGACGCGCATAGAAAAAAAAAGTTTCACAACGGAAATACTGGATATTAAGCGCACTTCTACCTTTTCGTACTCACGAAACAGCAAAGAACTGTGGTCCTTTCTGTTTATACATATTTCTAGAGACAATAACTATTCGGTCCCCGCCAGGACCTTCCTCCCTGACTGAAACTTTTTCCAGATTTACATAGTCCTATAAAGTCATGTATTAGCAAAGCCGGGGAGGTACCTTAAACTTAGGCCTCTAACGTTTCCTTTCTTAAAAATTCTTTCTCACTTTATCATTTCCTCTCGTGTGTCTTTAGTATCCATCTGCTATGATGCCTCAGCGGTAAAAACGGTCGTTAAACACTATATGGGGGGATTATATTTTGTAAGCGTGAAAATATTTCACAGGTGAAACGTCCATATTGCACAATATTGTCAGAAAATAAGGAAAAGAAATCTGTTATGTGAAAGTTGTGATTTATCTTGTAATTAGAGGTCACAAGTTGCACTTTCATTGTTCACTTAGTTGAAATACATGTTCTCATATTTGACAAAATTTTCATATAAACTTTGAACTGACGAGTTTCTGTTTTATTTAAATTTATTGAATTGGGTTAACTATTGAGTTAATTGGAGACGTTGGCACATTGGAATCTTATGTGCTTCATCTTTGTCGAAGCAAATTCATTTCCTAGTACGGAATAATTTGATTAGTTTAATACTTTGATCAACGTTTTAAAAAAAGTGATGCATAGCTTTCATTAATACACATTTTACAAAAGAAAAACGATTCAGTGCAGTTCTTGTAGAAAAATAGTCATTTTTTATGCTTTTTGTTGATGAAAACTCCCAGAATCTTGGGAGGCTTCAGCACTCCCGTCATGCAAATATATTTCTAAGTCGGCATTCTTGAAAATAGCGTAATTTTGTAATCTTCAAGGACATTTTAAAATGCGTTGGCCGAAGTCGTTAAGGCAGGTGTGTTGTTCGAATCCTTCCAGGACTGTTCTCCTTAAATGAGAGAGTGCTCAGTCCTCGTCAGTGACAAACGCCAGGAAGATATCCTAAAATTGGCCTGAAACCGTTCTTTTCCAATTTATCATTTCATCGCACATGACCCCAACTTCACACAAAATGTTGACAATTACCGTTATTGGTTTCTAAAAAGCACCTATTTCATTTTCGCAGAGAAAACGTTTATTTTAAAAAATGTATAACGATCGAAAGAATTTGACTACTTGACTTTTTCAGTGATGCGAAATTCAACTGTAGTACATTGACGGAAAGGTCCTTATTGAAAGATACTGGTGAAAATCCAGCACAGAACTTTGAGAGAACATAGTAGCTCGACTGATTTGACAAAGGACGGTCTGTGATCGGCGAAAACGGCGGAGCCGATCAGAAAGCTGCTCTATGAAGGCACTATTTTCACAGAATGCTAACAGTTGGCTACAGAACGAAAGGTTTATTACTACTTTGATGAAACTAAGGACATATAGGCACCGGAACTGGAAGAAGACAAATAGTGGAATGAATTCTTTTTCATAGTTTGTTCCGAAATGACCATAACTACAGGAGTAGTTAGATTCTTCTTCCTTGTTCTCTTAGTTTTTCATTCATTTCATTGTGTTCTGTTCTCTATATCATCTGATGCAAACACAGTGAATTTAGCTTTAGTTGAGCTTTTATTTTGAATAAGATATATGGCAATTGATTCCTTTAAGCCCTTAAACAGTGAGGCACATAACTAAGTGACAAACCTGTTAACCTCGCTCCATCCCATCGAACTCCAATTGAAATCGTTATCGCTTTCGTTTAAACAGTAACCTACTGCATTTCTACAGCTTTGCCACTTACTTTCGTCCTTCAAAGATGAGCAGAAACTCTCTTTTTCATATTATTAAAATATCTGAGAGTGACTTAATAAATAAACGTTAATTTAATAAATATATACTCATACTTCCATACCTGATCTCTGCTAGTACTAAAATGAATTGAAAGAGATTGCAGAGATATGGCAACGTTGGTTTCATAAGCGAATTCTGATACAAAGCATTCCTCACTCATATCAACGCACCGCAAATAATCAACTGCATAGTGTAATCTTAATACCAAGGATAAAGGCCAGGCTTGTCCTGTACTATACTCAGATAAAACAAATGAATTCTGCATTCATCCTTCAAACGGAAGAAGATGTAAGGGTTGCCCAGAAAGCACCTTCTGTTAGAAGGGTGAGCACAGAATTCATTTATTTAATTTGCATTACCCAAGTTTTTAAAAAGTGAAGTATAATGGCGCCAGTAATCAGCCTATTAGTAATGCGGTGCAACCTCTGAAGTCTAAACAATGAAAAGTAGCTTAGGATTTTAGTAGGGCTCATAATGACAGTTAACCATATGATTAGCAGAATGGGAGCAACAAGAAGATTTCTTGAAAGCTACCCAGTTTTAGTGTTTTGGTATCCTACTTAATCATCCCCATTGGTTAAGACGTTGGCTTAATGCACGATATTCTTATCTAAACTATTAGCTTTGGTTAGCGATTATTTAGGTACTCATTAATTTCAACAAAGACGGAAATTGTCTAAGAAGTTGTCTAAATGTATTGGGTTGAAATGGCTGCTTAAATTCTTTTGATTTGTATCTCATGGCTGCCATCAATATTCTCAGATTAATAGTGAAGGAAAACTGAACATATATCATTCGTAGCATACTAAAAGTGATGTCACAGTTACATACTATTTTTAATGCAATTAAAGCATGCAAGACATGGGTTTTTTCTCGTGTAGCTCTGGTCAATTGGATGTTGTGACATCGCCATCCGTCCGTAATATAATCTTACGCAGCCATATGTAATTAATGCTTATGAAATCATATAACAATTTAATCTTTGTGAAGAATAAGTGTGCTGCTTTCCAAATAGAGTGGTTAAAATACCCACCCCCCGCCCATTTTAATGGATTCTTTCCTAATATACATAATATTTTTCACGAAACAGTTAATAGTTCCTTCGAAGCATGTAAAGGGTTTTAGAATAGTTATTTTATTTAGTAAGTGGCAAAGTGGTTGAATTGCAAATTATTTCGGTAGCTAAGATCTCACCGCCCTTGTTGACTTATAATCGACATATCGGTAAAATTATTCCAACATTTTAAGAATATGGCCGCTTTTTAATTGTATGTCACGGAATGATCGAAAATCCTTGAGGAGACCGCTGTTTTAGAATTTTGGTTGCGATTAAGTCATTGATGGAATTTTGGAGGAAGTATTTTGTTATTTCCGGGAAGTACTTGTAATTCACGGTTTTCTTATTAAAGTTGTGATTATATATGTTGCTGGCCTGCTTTTGGTTATTAAAGAGCAAATTCGTTTTACATTTTGTTAGACCTCCTATGCTGCATAGTTTGCCTATAGAACTGTTTTTGTCCACCTTCCAGGCTTCCCAACCTCATAAATAACGCTTTCGTTCCAATGGTAGCAATCCTGTTTTGGACCATATAAGCAACAGGCTGTAGACAAACATATATCACCACCGAAATACGTGCACAGAAACAAAGTAGGCTAATAATGTGTTGCTTTTGTGTTACGAGTTAACCGAGTAGGCGATTTGTGCTACGTCACATCCGGTGACTTTGTGACTCCTTTCATTCAGGCAGAGATCCCCCTGATCTTGCTCTTGCCCTATCGATTATTGTTGAACGGTATACATTGTCGTCTTCTCATAAACGGATACCCGTGCCGAGAGCGACTTCCGGAGGTGCGGTTTCATGAAAGACCTCCACAGTTTTATTTTATTATTTATTCATACGTTTACTCAAGTCAGCCTGTTATAGTTCGTGTGTGAGAAACTGATTTCATCGATATTTCATTCTCCCGGTTCGTGGTTTTCAGCATTGCTTTTCTTCCTGTTTTTGTTTTTATTCATACTATTTTCTTCCTCCTTTTGTTCTACTCCGCCTGATTTCTTCTATTTTCTGTTTCTCGGTTTCTTTAAGCAGCTCCTTTTTAATAACCGCAATACATTTCCCTGGTATACATTCTACATTATCTTGCTCTCTGCTTCTTTGTATTAGTTATTAGTATTTTGTTACATTTTATTTGTTTATTCTGCATACTAATAGACTTTTTGTTTTTGCTTCTGCTTTTGCTTCTATCATTAGTGTTACACGAAGTACAGGCATGTAAACAGAGATCTCAATGTTTTGGTTTTGAATCTCCTTTGATCTTAAGGTAAACTACAAAAATACCAATTGTTGTTCATTGCTAATTTTAATTATGCATACGTTTTTGAAAAGGGGAAAATGTTCCAAGTATTTCAAATTCTTTCATTTTCACAAGATTTAAACAAAGATGCTTACATTAGTGTGCTTTCAATTCCAAAATTATAGAGGCATTTCTTGGGGTGGGATAACAATTATAAATTCATTAGGGCGCCTCTCAGGTCTCTCTTCCTCTCTCCCCCTTCTTTTTGTTTTCTTTATTATTTCTTTTATATATATATATATCCTGCAGTTCATGAATACCACTCTACAGGAATTGCAATCTCATTATCCTGCATGCACCGTTTTACATTTGGTTCCTTTCCATATCGGAAAATTTCTGCTGTCTAAATAATGTACCCTTGTATGTGTTGCCATAATTCTTGAAGCAAAAATATGTGCTTTTCTCTCATGAATTCCGAAACTCAGGAAATTATATCACCAATGTACAATAGCAAGAGTTTGAGAAGAAACTATAATTGAACATTTATTGATAAATAAGATATAACAACGTTAGGCCTCCAAAACACATTATCATTGGGTCTTTTTGCCAGTTATGCTTACAGGATACAAAACCTCTCAAAAAAGTGTTAATAACTTTGGTCTAATCAAAGAATTCACTGCATGGCAACAGAAGATTTTCTTTAATTTGCAGAAAATTTTTACTGGTCTATTTCTCTTTGAAGTCCACTTGTTTTTCATAAGACAGAATATCCTCTCTATTGATGCCAGCATAATACGTCCTATTACCTTCTGAAATGTTAACACATTTAGATTAAGTAGCCAAAGATTTACACTCTGAAGTCTACAAGAAGATAACTTGAATTTGCATTGTATCTCGATAACAGTTACAATTTCACCAAAAAGTCTCTCCATTTCAATTGAGTTTATGCAAGGAAATTAATAAAGTCTGCTCATTCCTCGGCTTCTAGCCAAGAAAGAACCCGCTCTTGAATTGTTGAGAGAAACCACAGAACATTTTCACCTCGCCGAAAACAATCTCTTTATAATTTATTACCTTTAGTTAGGGTCGAACAACATAACAGATCTTAAATGCTTTTTCTATATACTATTTCAAGTCGTGTTCAACTATATAAAATAAAGTAAGTAAATACAAAAATTATTACTCAAAACGGAAAATAGGAACATTTCCTCATTTCTTCCTAACGATAATATATATGATAGATCACAACAAGTAAGTCAAAATTACAAAATACGAAAGTATGGTAATTCTATTCTTGTTGGATATTTGTTTTTCCAATACTAGAGGTATATATGGATAGTGTGAGGGAGTTCAAGTGGTCAGCAACCCGCAGATTACACGAACTGTTCTATGGTCATTAAACTTTTTAAACTTTTAAACGTTCAAAGCACGACATGTACGCGTGGTGTGTGCATACGTACTACAAGTTTACTATAAGTTTCAAGATTAGTTCCAAAATACATGCCTGATTTAAATTTTATCACCACTCCGCTCCAAATGGTTTTCTTTCGTCATCGATAAACCGCTCCCAGCGCTTTATCTACTTTGTAAAAGCTCTCTGAGCCGTAATCCCACCAGTTCTAATAAAACCTGTTTTACCAGCATTTGTTTCACAATGGTTAAATCGTAAACTTTTATCGGTCACTTGTCAAAATTACTATGTATGGACTGTATCCAAGCATCGAGAATGCTGTTTCGGGGATATTTATTACTCCGTGAACTGTTGTTGATGCGATTTTGTTTACGCGACATGTGTATTAAACCGTATATTAAAGCCAAGAAATAACATTATGTCTACCGCATCGTAAAGAACCTTTAGTATTCAAAACAAAGTAACAGTGCTGCATTTAATTAATGAGCAATAAAGAAGTAATATTTGGCCAATTCTCTGATAAAATTATGAAGAAAGACAAAGCCGAAATGTGGAAAATAATAACAAACTACGAAAGCGTTAGGGTTGATTACATCTGAGAAAGATTACGCATATGTGAGGGACACATTTTGCCAAACATCAAAAAAGCTATAATGGTGTTTTATTTTACATTAATATTCGCCATTGATATTATCTACAAATAATTGTATAACTAACTCAGTTTCTATGGCATTTTTACAAGTGAAAAAGACAATTCAAGAAATTCGGGAATGGGTGATGAATTTGAGATCGCATATTACATAATAATCCTTAATGAGCTTTATAATTAAAATGTATGGAGCTTAATTGATAGAATCAATACCTAACCTAAAATATGTACACTAAATGAAGTTCACCATTCGAGATTCACGGGTACAACTTCACTGGCTAATAATACGCAATATTGCAATAGCAAATGTTTCGTGCAACGGAACACTGATAAAACAAAATCGCATGCTGATAATATCAGTCTGCATACTAGTGACTAGCAGTTTACGATCATACGTTCTAGAAACACACTCTTGTAAAATAAACAAATAATAGTAGCTAGATTGGAGACTAGTTTTACTAGATCACAAGCTTTGTGAAACAGGGTATTGATCTCCTCTTCCCGAAACTTGTCTAGTGCTTGATCTGTCTCTGAAATCCTGCAAAGAATAACATTGACCTTGTACTTTCCTCTAGTTATATTTTCTTGATGTCAATAAGAGTTGTTCCATTTGAAAAAATGTAACTTTTTCTAGAAATTTAGATTTAAATAATTATTAACATCTGTGTATGGGCTGTAATTATGATTCCTTGTCTAAACTTCATTTCTATGAAAGCAGCACTCAACAGTACCTTCCATTTCAGAAATATTTGCGGTGCAAATTTTAGGTGATTATGCTGTGTAGAATCTCTACATTAATAAAGAATGTGTTCATTTTTACCAAAAGAAAATAAAAGTAACGAAACGAATGACTGGGCATTGTTTCTATTAGTTCCTCCAGATTGTCATTTTGTTCTGAGCGGCTTGTTTAGGAAACCTGCCAAAGGATAGACCACAATAGTCTGCAATTAAAAGAGTTTTATAGAAAAGTTGCAGACTTTTTGCAACATTCCTGCTCTGGTCAAAAAGCTGAAAAGTCTTGAACATCTAAGAACAGGGGGGTTTCCTCGAACGCCCGCAGAGGGATGTGTCAGTTGGAGGCGCTCCAGTGCTCCCGTTTCCGCTTTGCATGTTTTGTCTGTTCCGTCATACTATCTTCAGCCGCACCTTTTCTTTCTCTTTGTCCAACCGTATGCTCGCCTGGTCTTCCTTTCCCAGCCAAGAGACCGTAAACAGGATAACAGACGGAGCGTTTTATGTCGTTACTTCCTTTACACCCGCTACGCACACAGACATGCACACTAATTCTGTCATTGCAGAAAATCTACCAATAAACACTGCATTCCAGAGAAAAAAAATCATCTATAGGTAAAAATAAATGCACCTCTTTAGATATATAACGTTACGCAGAAAAAAAATAATAAAATGAAGAATAAAGAGGTACATGAATAAAGCAAGTAGAATTGCTTTCATTCTATTGTGGTGGGAATTGTTTATTAAAATGATGGAAAG
Organism: Metallyticus violacea; assembly: GCA_030762175.1. NCBI lineage: Eukaryota > Metazoa > Arthropoda > Insecta > Mantodea > Metallyticidae > Metallyticus > Metallyticus violacea. Next base: position 70,810,160 of record CM060842.1, read on the forward strand.
GATTGATTGATTATTTGATTAATGTTTCATTGGTTGATTGATTAATTGGTTGCTGAATTAAGTGTTACGAGGGAGGCGATCAAGGTTAACAGGTAAACTTTGGAATCTCAGGGATGACTTGAAGAACCTCCTTTTGTTTCCTGCGTCCTGTTGGTGTTTTACTCGTCCACGGCTTTTGACCTCAGAATACCAGCTGATTTTTTTTTTTTTTTTGTGATAAGTCAACTATCACAGGGGAGGAGATGATGGAAACAAACAACAACAGTAGATTAATCCTCGAGGATCCAGTTATCACCATTTATTAAAACGTTTTGCATACCTTTCTGTCTGGTCACGCTAGAGTGTGGAAAACGTCTGGTCCTCAACTGATTAAACATTGAGTCTGCGTCGAATAACAGCTAAGTCGGCATATCCAGCGCTGATTCTCTTTCTCTGAAACTGTCACTGAATCTCCTAAGTCTCGTGCAGCTTTCCCCAACCTTACTTCAAGAAGTTCTACTTCTAAAAACTGAGTCTAGTCTGATCCTCTCACAGCCAACGTTAACACACACTTATTTGCTCATTATCCTGTACTCACGTATATAACTGAGCTGAACTTATCCACCTTTTACTCTGTGAGCATCTATTTTTATTAATTCGTCCCTCCATCGGTATTGGATGCTATAAACAACATTCAATATGACTTTTTGACTGTCATGCAATTTTCTGTTCCTACTCCTATCTTTCTATTGGTTGGATCTTGTACTAATTTATATATCATTCTCATTGGTTATATTCTAAGACTTAGTTCGGCCCGCCCAATTTTTGTTTTTTGACCTTATTAATAATACCTACACTTTAAAGGAAGTCGTATCTGAACTTTTATGATTCTGTGTACTTATCGCGTGAATTTCCTCTCGGCAATCATGACAAAAGAAACATTTGTCCCCTAAAGAAGCCTTGGGATAGCTTTTGTTCCCGGTTTGACCGTTTTGAAGGGCTCGGCAAACCTGACCGTCATAAAGAATAACAAAATAAAACCTTTTAGCTAAAGAAATTACAATACAGGCTATTTGCCCTAAGTTTTCGGTAACTTCTCTTTTATATTTGCTGTTTGACATACTTTCCTTAATTCCTGTAAACAATGCTACATGTGTGTGTGCGCGTGTGCGTGTGCGTGTGTCATTTTGTAATGATTAACTTTTTATATCTTATTTATCAGCGGGCCTGGGATCGAGGCTAGAAATTACTGACCCTAAAAGTAGTATTTCCAGAACTAAGCCATTGACATTATATTTCTTTTTTTTTTTTATATTCATTAAATACTTAACATTTATCGCTAACATTATTTTCGTTAAGTTATCTTATATTAATTAAGCCGAATAGAGCAATTTTTGAAACTTATGATACATTGAAGTCCTTATTTCACAAGTAATGTGTATTTCAGAAGCAGCTAAGCAAAGTTAAGGAGACTCCATTATGTTTCTCACCCCGCCACTGGACACTTTTATAGCACAGTTGTTGATCGTTATATCTTAATGGTCTTTTATTGCACTCTTTAATTCTGATGTTCAATGTGTGTGAAGTTCTTAAGGAGTCCCATACACTATAAAGACTTCTTGTTTTATGGCCTTAGTTTCAATTTGTACATCGTTTGCATCTTCACTCAGCCGTTCTAGCACTTTTTACTACTAAGATGGTTCTTAAAGTGATAAGTTCATTTTTCTTGGAAGGGCTGGTGAGAAATTTTGTTTCTTAATCTGCTGATCTGTTGGAGGGCTCTCCATTGTACTTCCGCACAACGCTGTTCATGAATGTATTTCTATATTTACTCTTATATTTCATGTCTTTATCGGAAATATATAACACAATAGTTTTAAAAATTTAACAAACACGAAAATGCCGAATCTATATTTTTATTACTTAAAATTGCAGAAATATTTCGATTGTACATTTTGATTCATATTTCCTTGGCAGCAGTCAAAACTTTTGCTAAGAAGCTACATCGTCATCAGTTTTCTTTAATATTTTTATACGAGTTCTTAAATAGTGTATTGTAAATCTACGTAGAGATTCAAAAGAAACAATACACAATGTTACACCTCTTTGTTTACGATCAAGCAATAATTGCAAATTCATAAATGCTTTTTAAAAGCACGAAAATAATATCGAATATGCCAAAGTCGAGACATTTAAAGGGGAAAAATTAGGTAATGTTGCTCATTGTATTAGAAAAGAATATTGTTGAATGGATAAAGAGTTTGTTATTTTTAGGATGCAATATAACGAGAATTATTTTTGTCCTGCGTTTGCATGTGTGTCCGTTGGGCCAAAGGTCGCCCCAGTTGAAAGTTGAGAGATCAGTATTAATTAATATCATCGTGTTATTACAGACTATTGGCGTGCCAGGGTTATTCATTAAAATGTAATTGTAGTGTATGGTCTATAGGTACAAAAAACTGCCATACGCTAGAGGAACTTAAACTGTTAGGGCAGGCATTGAGATTTACGAGAAAAGGGCTGTTGCCATCGACCGGAAATTTCATTAAAAATATCAGAAATGTGTCACTATGTACAAGAACTACACCAAATGGCTTCTATAACACAAGATGCTACTCATGAAATAAAACTAATAGTATTATATGCATGCTTTTATTGATCAAAGCTGTGCAATAGAAATGCAAAGGGAACTTGTCCATCAATTTAGATGACTACTGGCGCGATAGTGCCACTGTTCAGCTTGCGTTTGGCTGCGAACGCAGCCAAAAATACCCTTATGATAGTGCATTTTGAAGAAATTTCTATTAGAGGAACTAGAATAATTTAACTATTTTAACTATACAATGAATCTATTTGCGTTACGTATCAGGAGAAGCCAGGAGCCAAGGCTACATAGTACATATGCAGGTAGCAACTTGTAGTTTCTTTTAAGGGCTTTGTCATTGAGTGGTTGTGCTTTCATGTGTTCCTCAGTTCTTTTATTGTATGATAATTGTTCTTCATTAGTTATGCCACTACATAAGTAAAGCGTTTTATATACAACGCATATGTTCATAAGAAAACACGCTATCAATCGTGTTCTAGGTAGAGCAACTGTTTGTCAACTGTTCAAATGTTACTAGAGACAGGGTTTCTTATTGACAAGAAACGTGTCCCGAACAGCCGTGTTCTTATGGAAGAAAAATTTGATGAAATACAGGAATTTCCAACGCTTATCCAGCAATGTATTGCCACTGAGGGGCATCGTTTCAACATCTCGTATAACTCAGATTAGTATCTACGTATTATCATCTTCAGTTTTAAATATAGTATCATTTTACGCTTTCAGTAAAAGTATATATATATATATATACATATATATATAAATATATATATTAAAATCATAATATTAACTTTACGTGTGGCAACTTTCTCGTTTTCCGGTTGCGGCAGCAGCACTTCTCCAGAAGCACCCTCGCGTAGGTAGCCCGTAACTCAAATAATCTCACTGCACACCCGGAGAACATTATGATGGAAAATTAAGAACACCTCAAAAGTTATAAATATTACTACAAAAGTTATTCTTGAGAATATTAATTATAAAAATATGTTAAATAAAATAGAATTCAGGGCACTAATAAGAAAATTTTAAGGAGAGTAGTACAGTGTAGATTAATCGATAACTTAAAACAGAATTCTTTGGGGTAACACGGATTTACAATGCGCATATTATAATGGCTAATGAGAAAATTTGGGAAAGTATTAAGTAATACATATCATCAGGGAGAAGAGATGTAAAAACATTAACAAAAGTAGAAGCAGCAGACAGCTATAGGAGAATGAAAGCTATAGAAAAGGAGAAAGAAAATGTTCACCAAGTACAATCCTTATTGAATTGAAACTTCTTTGAACGATGTGTAGAAATTAAGCACTAAGAATGGCGAAAAAACAATAAAATGTCAGCTGGGAAGCTTTAATTTGGAAAGCATTGTGTATTTCTGCAGTTTTCGTTTTCTCTCCAGGAAACTGAATCATATCATAACTGACACCTTTATTTTCCTATGTTATGTTACTATCCCTTTCTGTTTTAATTCTGGGGGAAATAAAATAACTTCTTTAACTTGAGCTAGAAGTAGGGGCAAGTTCCGTGGCAGGAACAAACAAGACTAATCTCTCTTTCTGATCATCATTGCTCTCGTTAAGAAACTTTCTTTACATAGGCGTTTAGGGCCGACAGATGTTTTGCCACCCTTGTTTTTTCTCCTTCCAGGCCACATTCCCTGACTGTCCTCATTAAAGCTAAGTTCCTGCTTTACTGTCGAATTATCTCTTCATTGCGATAGATCTATTTTAAGAAGTGCTCCGGAAGAATGTCTACAGCACAGTCTGCTTTACTCAATGGGTGACATCATAACTTGATGGGGTCAATGCCAGGAGAAGACGTTAGAGGCACTTAATGGTCATAAAGCATTTGCAAATCAACACCCTCGCAGCTGAACTCGAGCATCTTGGAATGTGAATGATGTTGCTAACGAAGCAAGAGTTTTCTCGGGCAACGTGCCCTCAGATAAGTTGCTCGTTTCCAGCTGATCAGGCACTTGGAAACATTCTTTGTCTATCAACTTTCTTATGCATGGGTCTGTTTAGAGGCAAAAAGAGATTTGTTTCAGTCCTCGATGCTGATGCATAGAAAATCGATTTCTTTTACAGGTAACTTCTTCTAATAAGTTTATCGTATCTATACATAATGCATACTTTTTGACTTAAAGCTGACAAAGAAAAAGAGCTGTCTTTGCTGACATAAGCATTTGTGAAGCCTTTCTGTTAGATTTTGTCTTGATGAAGAGAAGTGCATACTCCCATCGAATTCAAGCATACAGGAAATGCAATAAAAGCAATCACCGACCTTTGTTGCGCGGCACCTCGGCATCATTCTTTCTTTGTTAGTTGCGAGCGGGATTTAGACAGATTCGGGCAGTTGTGTTGTGTGTTATTAAATAGGTAGTAGTGTTGTGCAACTTCTTCGTTATATATTTATCTTCAAAACATACTTCAGATACAGAAAATAGCGTGGCAGAAGAGTCAGACATTTGCGTGTAAATATCCTATCAACCTGGTTCTAGCAGAAAAACAATATTAACGTTAGTGCAGAAATTGAATGAAACGGGTTCTGTGACTAACCGGAAAAAAATCGAAGTCTGGTCATCAATCCATGACAAAATTGCGCCGTATATTTGATTCCAAAATTATTGGCCCTGCTTCATGGACTCCTTTTCTCCCGCAATTTACTGTGATTTTTATCTCTGGGGAACATTGAAGAGTATATTTGACCAACCCTTACACATTGAAGGAATGTGTCGTTCTCATCCCTGAAGATGAGAGCGACACGTTAGCTCCTTCCAGAATTCACCTGGGTGATAGCCCGAGCTCATATCGCCGCCAGGAAAGCTTTAAGTCATGGTTCACACTGAAGGAACTTAAAATAAACGTTCAATTCGAAGTTAGGTGTATTAATGACGGTGAACTGATGCGTGTTAGGAAGATGTGAACAGTGTCAGGAAAAATGGGCAACATTTCCCGCCCCTATTGTCAGAGGGATGATATTTAATATGTTATATCTAAGTTATAAAATGGTGAGACCGTAAGTCTGTGCAAGAAAATAACCGCCGATAGGCTGAACTTTTAAAATGCTCTCATTGTACTTGTAGGATATATATGCATGTTCTTTCGAAATTTTAAATTGTTGTTAAATATTTTTGGGGTATCTTTTACTTTTATTCTACTTCTTATAAACGGCGATGCTTTCAGTAAAACAATAACACTTGAATTACCGATATACAGCCTGACTTAAACCAGCCTGTAAGTGTTTGCCAAACTAGGACAACGAAACATCATCAATGTGGAGAACTGCGGTTCAAACTGAGTGGTGTAGTGATAAATGGTTTACATAGATCAGTTAATCGGTAAAGCATCAACATCTGGATGCCCACAGCACAAACTAGTTTTTTAATTTGTTACCACTAAGCAAGTTAGCTAAAGGCTAGCTTTCTATTTCCGGGGTAGGCCAATTAAATGCTTTCTTCTTCTTTTCAGTGGTTTAATTTAGTTATGAGGGTAAATCTTATGTTCTTACCACAAACGAAATGCATGATACAGGAAGCCGTTTACGCTCAAGAGTGACTTCTCTGATTTGTTACAACTATTGCTTAAACCATTTTTATGAGTTAAAACAACGTCTGTAGGGAACGTTACTCTTGGTTTGTAGTTACTGTGCACACCAATGTCTCTGTTCAGAGGTGGGAGAGGGAATAGAGAAGCCTTGCCAATAAGAGCCATTAGGTGTATGCACCACTTGAAATGTTACTTCTTTATTTGAAATCACTATTAGAAAAGTCTAGTGAAACAGCAGATATTTAAATAGTGGATAATATTGTTTCTAACAATGTTACTTTTGAAGTAACAATACCCTCGTGCACACTTTCTCCATCAGCGATAATCAGGCGATTCGTTAGTAGTAAGTTGTTGCTGAATCCCAGGCTAGTGCAGTTGCGCATGGTTACCTGAAGTAATGGCTTTATTTCGTTTTGTGTAAAGAAAATGAACATTCTATACATTCTAAGCCGTTTTCTTTGCGGCCCTTGAAGAAAAAATTAAAATTGAAAAACTGCCTAGACCAACTCCTAGTATTAATTTGAGTCAAACAATTGATTTAAAAATATGTAGAGAGAAACTTTATCGTGACTTTGATTAAACGGCCATGACAAGTTTACTGCATGAAAACAAGAAGAATGATTTTTTTGTTTAAGTAGGTGCATTACTGGGATATTTTTATTAAATTCTGTATTTTTTCTGTTTTGTTTGTGCATATGAGTGGTATTTCTTATTAATTAACGTTCCAAAATCTTGTTATCTATTTTTAACAATGCAGTAAAGAAGTTGATTTATGCTGCCGTGAGCAGCCGCTAGTTACCCTTACCTAAGTGGAATGTCCAATAGAAAATGAACTGAATACTACTGTATTTCAGGATTCACCTATCATAAGCAATAATGTTGCAATTGGAATTTTCTGTAATATAGACAAAGTCATTTTTAAAAAATTAAACATTTTTGTCGAGAATCCAGCTGTTTTAAGAAGGAAAATGTTACTTGCGCATTTCTGAGGCGAGCCATTCAGTTTCAGAAAGACTGAACCTGCCCCAAGATGCTTAGAGAGCAAATGACGACCTCATATTCGCCTTTCTTAGTTAAGGCATGAGAACTGTTCCGTCTTCCAACTCTCGTGTAACTTCCCGATCGTGTTGCGTTGATAAAAGGAGTCACGGTGGAATGCGCGCGTCTGCCATCTTGAGAAGCAAAACAAAACAACAGGTTGCCTACGGCGGTATCGTCGTCCTTCTACCCCAATTCTCCGTGCAGGGGGGTAGTGCCACCGGGAACACTTGGTAGGGTGGGAAGAAGCGCTCTGAAATTAGTTCCGCCATTAGAGCTTCTCTGATGTAGCGAAATTAATTAGCATCCGCATGCGTAATAGGTTCGAAAAACGTAACAAATGTTTTGTCATAGCCATACTGCTCCTGAGTAGCTTGTAAACTAGAAGAGTTGCAACACAACTTTATCCCTTTTGCATGGTATTCATCAGCATGAAGTGTTTCGCTTCTTTCTTCTCGTCTCGTTAATTGCTGCATTATCCTGCCTTGTTCCTTTGTTTCTTCAATTGTGTGGCACTGCCGTAATTTGTTGCCTTGGCATCCAAATGATTGAGAAACCTCTTTCAAACATTTAAAGCGTCACTCATCTTGTAGAAATATTATTAAACATTAATCAGAAGAACAGTCTTGTTTTGATTACTTTAGTTCCCTCTCTCCCTTTTCCAAATAGCTTGTGCCTATTTTGTTCCCAAGAGATTTTGTACATACCTAGCTTTGTCATAAATATTGTTACAGACTTTTGAAAGGAGCTGTGTAAGATAACAATCAGATTCATTGTTACTGTCAGACACTATCACTTTCATTGTTGACTTCACAATACCTTCAGAGGCAGCAGAAAGAATTACTTGAGAGTTAACCATAGGATGGGGAGATATGCAAATCATACTACTGTGATGAGTCTTCATCGTAATGGAAAATCAATTGAGGTTTTCAGATTCTTAAAAAGCTGGAAAATCGGCAGGATGTTGGTGCACTTGAGATTTGGATGTCCAGGCTCTGTGTTTAGCGAAATCCAGTTCAGAAACAGACAGTAATGGCACCTGAGAAGAACATACCCAGGAGATCCATTTCCAGGGTCTTAGACAAGTCCTTGGACTGAGGACTTTTATCGCAGCACTAGGTCATAGGTCATTAATCGCTCTTGTTGTCCAATTGCAGGCTTGGGAAGTGCTGGTATTGTCTAAGCTCAAATGGGATGTGACTGGAGTGACCGCATTCGACTACATAGATCACGTCTTGGAGAGGGTTTCATGGTCAAAGGAACATCCGTTCATACGTCGCCATGCTCTTACGCTAGTTGGAGTCTGCTATACGGGTAAGTTGCGTTGCCAATTAAAAGTTTGTTTTGTTGCAATTTATAAACATTGTTTCACTTTTTCCATTTCTTTGATCTCGTTAATGTTTGCTCGTTAAATGAGTTTAACTTCTCTAACTGGGGGTGATATTCAGAAATATATAGCAAACATTTTCAAACCTACACCTTTGACCCCTCCTCCCAAAAAGGAGTAATTTCTTGAACGCAAAATTCTTATGTCCTCTCGTTACAGTGAGCGGTTCACAAGGTATACAGCAAAGCTGTGTAGGCACTGCAGCGGTTGTGTTATATGACATACACTAAAGACGCTGACTACTGTGGAGTACCGTTAGCTCTGTGGCAGTGTGTGCAGTGATGCCGTGGTTAAGAGCGTAGGTTCACCTCCCGGCATTATTTTTATTTCTTTTTTAATAAACCTTTGTAAAATATGACAAATTAGTTTCGTAATATTATTTCCCATACACAGCAAGCTTTAACGTTAACATATTATATATATACATATATATACATATATATAATGAATAATATAATATTTATTTCAGTATTCTATCTAAATACAATTTGCTGCACACGCATTCCTTGTGCACAAGAAGGACAAAAGATAACTTATGGGCACAAATTCAAGAAGCCTGAGATATTCTGCCCTCTCATCCACACCACTGTAGAAATCTGACAGCATGTGTGCCCCAAAGATTGAGGGCAGTAATCATGCTGAGAGTTCATATACGATATGAATTTGTATTCATTTCTGTGTTTTCACTTTAGAAGATAAAGGTTTCTGTTCTTGTGTTTATTTAATTATTTGTAAAGAATACATTAGTTTGTGATTAGTTTTTGTGCGTGCACAAGTGATACCATAAAACTCAAATGGTACGTTAAAATATAATATAAAGCAACATGATGTTCTACATATAAAACCAATTATAAAAAATAAAAGAAAAATGTTGTTACATTTACACAGAGGAGCAATAACCAGCCACCGCTACTCTACCCTAATGTTCTTTCCAGATGCTTATGATTGTGACCATCCGTTTACAGGCAAAGCGTTCAATGCAGTGTGCACTCGCTGCATGAGCGTTGGAAATACAGCTTTTACAAGCTTTTCCAAAATTCTCTCATAGACACACAGAATCTTGGTATGACTCATTCTTTTTATCAAAGGGTGCACATACTTACGTTTGGTTAGAATAAAATAACTGCTGTTTAACCGGTAAAGCTGAAGGCTCCAATTCAAGAAAAATGATAATTTCTGCATAATCGGGATAAATTGGTTACAGCATTAGATAAAATCTTTTTGAAAGGATAAGAAGTTAAAAGACATTGGCGATTGTTTTGTGTAAAAGGTATATTCTTTGCCTTATTATATGCTATATGCCAAATTCTGCTGACTTTTATCACAAACCATTTTTGGACTATAGTAAAATTTTGTTCGTTTCTGACTCGTACCGCTTTGGAAAATTTATTTCTTGAACATCTGGATTAGCAGTCGAGCAGGTTAAAATACTGCTTATTGACATGCTAGAAACTCTGCCTAAAACATATACATAATAAATTTTAATAGTTGAACCACGTGTATATGCCGGAGAAAACTTTGGGAACCGGTAAATTAAGCAGTTCCCGCCGGCATCTTAGGTGTTATGCAAATGTTGGATCGACATTGTGAGATATCTAAGGAAGCAAATAATTAAAGACAGTAGTCAACTGTATACATAGTTAAGGTCGAAGACCTGGGAACATGTTTTGAAGATATACGGGCACATCTGGGCAGCTAAAAGGAGTGTGAATATGTGTGGGAATGTACTATACGGGATGTCAAGCGGGACAAAGAAACACTCGCATTAGCGAAACCGCGGTACATTCACCAACCAGCACACCTTGCGGGTGCTTACCCCATATCAAGGCCGCGAACGGAGTAAAGTGTGTGCTGAAATATGCTCGTGTAAAGGAAGTGCAATGAACTATTGAAGAACTTCACACCTCTCTGTACAGGGTTGTCCCAGACAGTGTCCAGCTTATTTTCGTTCTTCAGCACTTGCCTTTGAGTTTGCTTTCATTTTGGTTTCAAATTTAGATATAAGTCTTGTTTATTCAGGAAACGCAGCCAACAGTAAAGCTGGTAATTAATCCATGAAATTCAAGTATTCTAATCCCATGCAATTTGAAGCCCTTTGAGTGGCCTAATTGCAAGTGTGTCGAGCTAAACATGAGACTGACAGTTGTCTTCAATAATCGCTTCTGCGGAACCTACCTTTCTTTTCTTCCCTCTCCTCCAACAGCTGCTGTTCTTCGACCAGTAATCTTAAATCACCGAAATGGTTTTAATATTTTCCAAACTTTGATCAGAACCTGAGAAAACAAAATGTAGAAGATACAGACGACTGTTGTGTTGACATTTCGATGTGCATTGTATATTTTTCAGTTATAAAAATATTATTTAACTAAAACTCGGCCTCAGTGAACTAGGGATAACGTGTTCTTTTCTGCACTTCAGGTTTTGCGAACTTTTTTTTTTTTTTTTTTGAAAGTGTTTAACGCCCGTTTTAACTATTGAGGAATCACAGGCGGTTGACACTGATGATATTTGAGATGAAATCATATATTGGGAGAAATATTTTTTTTAAAGAAAGGAAATGTTCCAGGCCTAAGTTTAGGGTACCATCTCGGCATTTGCCATTTATGCGGGCTGAGGAAAACCTGGAAATACCTCAGTCAGGGAGTACGGTCTTGGTAGATAAACCCGGTAGCAATCGATAGATTTTCTTGAATATAAACACCTCAAACGCATGTCCTCCGAGTGAACATTTAGCCGTCGGGGATTTACGGCACGTTAAAAGAACTGCATACCCGGAAAAAGAGGTCTCTGAACAAAATAACCGACCATTTGTTGTCCAAGAAATAAATTTTCGTCCCACCAGATGCCACTTACGGCGATAGGTTGGCCATTTATCCCTGTGACATATGTGAAGTGTAATAGCTAAAAATGTTAATGGTTCATATGGTGCTTCAAGTTCAGCTCTTAGGTCTAGGACAATGGAAATAAAACTACAACCCGCTAAAGTTGATATTGATAGATCTTTCATTTACGTAATTGACTACTCCACTAATAGTGTGCTTATAATGTTATACTTTGTCACACGTTTGAATATTTAAACGACCGAAGTGCGTTTCATACTTTTTACGAATACAATAACAATATAAAATTATTGTTAGTAAAATAAATGCCTTATTTTATTATACTCATGACGTCATTGTATCGATGTGGATTATTTAGTGCGTTTGTCAATTGTTATTGTTAGCGAAGATGCATTTACCGTAAGATATTTGTTGGAATTTGGTGTCGGATTCTTTTCTCTCTGGCAAACAAAACTAAACACATGGTGCATTTTAATGGCACTAATTGTTTAACAATTTTAATGAGTGCAGTGGAAGCTAGTTCTACTTTCTCTAGAACTATATAAGTACAAAACATTTTTATATCAGGTATTATTTCATTAAATACCGTTAGTAAAAAATGTTAATAGGAAGTGAAACTTGATCTTCGTTTCAAGTTGGGCTCTCAAATTGGAATCATGCAAAGGATTGCTGCAGAGTATACCTATAAATATCAGCATAAAATAACTTATTATTATATTTATTTATTTTTTTCTTTGTAATACCTCAGGTTCTATCCTGTTGCATATGGTAAAATTCAAGAGAATACTTGTCCAAACTGAGAAGCACCCTTTCCTTCTTTTTTTTTTTTTTGATTGATTTATTTATGGACGCTCTTTAACAGCTCAGGTCATCAGCGTCCCATTCAACTCAGGGCGTGAAACGGCCGATAAATTTTGCTCAGAGGCCTCTCTTTCAGGCTTGAGGTTCTTTTTCGTGCCGTAAATGTACGACACGGGACCCACGGCTTTACTTCCCTTCCGAAGGAAGCCATACTTAGGATTTTTACGCCCCGAAAAAATCCATCGGTCCTAGCCGGATTCGAACCCGCGATCTTGGGTTTAGGAGGTAAGTATGGTAACCACTACACCACCAGGACCGACCCCTTTCCTTCTGGTAGTCACAACATTAAAAATACAGAAACGCAGTAATTTGTGAAACATTGACGTAGATGAATTAGGAAATGTAGGTAATGTTGATATTTATGATATCAAAAGACAAGAGCCCGAGAAATTGTCATAAAAACAACTGGTGTTTGAACACAACTATGAAACGTCAAATTTTTAATCTATCCAAAAAGAATAAAAGACAATAACTTGTAAATATGTTACAGATTAAGTGGGAGACAAATTTTTATAACCTCGCCCCATCATACCGAATACCTATTGTATATTGTTATCGCTGATATACCACCGCCACGGGTGGCCGAAGTCATTAAGGCGCGAACTCGTGAGCGGGAGGTTGAGTGTTCGAATCCTGCCAGGACCGTCCTCCCTGACTGAGGTTTTTTTCCAGGTTTTCCTCAGTCCTAATAAATGGCAAATGCCGGGGAGGTTCCCTAAATTTAGGCCTGGAACGCTTCTTTCCTTAAAAAAATCCTTTCCAATATATTATTTCGTTTCATGTATCATCAGTGTTCACCGCCTGTAGTGCCTCAGTAGTAAAAACGGGCGTTAAACACCATTCCGCTCTTCTCTTCGCTGATACACCTTGTAATTCTGTCACATTGCCACTGTTTCTTTCCTTCGTCTAGATTGAACAGAAGCGAAACATTTCTTGTTTCTCATATTTTAAGAATATCTGAGTAATAAATAAAATATTTATTCACCAGAATACAAACACACATTGCCAGAAGATCAGATGACACTGCTTGGCACACCTAGATAAAGCATTCTTTATTGAATATGTGCAATATACGTTATATAAATAATTGAGAGGGCAAAATGTGATATGCATTTGCCTCTGGATAGTTAATGGTATGCCACAGAAGTATACTTTTCAGAAGCTCCATTGCTAGCAAAACGTTCATTAACACTTTGAAATTCACCGGCAAAACTAAGAAACACACCCCTGTTTACTGCAGATGGTTGATGTTTTCCATAATGTGAAATGCTTGTTGAAGGCGATAGCATTGCCTGATGGATGTAGAGTAAGAGAGCAGGCTCCACTTCCCATGTGGGGTCAGGTGCGAATTCTATACAACAAGACAACTTTGCCATGTGTGCATGTGACGTCATTTGAAGTATTGTCCCCTCCTTAGCTCTTTTCTTTTGCAGCCATTCTCCAAGGATGTGTTTCGACACTATAGGGCTGGGTATTTAAAGCAAGTTCTAGGCATAGCTATACCGAGAGATTTGAGCCGTAGGGATGATGATGAAAAGACGAAAACAGAGTAACTAGGTGCATTAGTTGTCTTTCCGTTCACTGTTTATTTTGCATTTTAAATATGAATGTTTTCCATTGTGATAGGAAATGGAAGTAGTCAAAGTCCTCAACGCCAGAGTCGAGTTTCCGCCCTTGGCCTTAGGTATTTTTATACCCCTGTTCGTTTTTAGAAGAAAGTGTACGTAATGCTGTCCACATTGCTACTGCTGGCTTTGTGCCTGTATCAAGTGCTTCCAGATGAACTATAGTTCCACTACGGAGTATTCCTTCATCCTCATACTTTAGACATCTTCAATTGAAAGAGGCGTTTCCGTCACTTCAGTCTTGCTCATGGACTGGCCGTTTATGCCTATGATCGCAGCTCCGGGAGGAAGAAATGAAGTGAGGGAGACACCGAAGTCCAGGATCCAGAGGTGGTGGTGAGGCGCAGGCATACACTTTTTTTTAATGGTGTTTAACGTCCGTTTTTACTACTGAGGCACCACAGGCGATGCAGGCATACACTGGGCCCTTAATGTTTCCATGCAGTACACCCCGATGCCGGCGGCGATGTTCCCCTCCACACCACCAGGGCCGAAATGTTTCCAAAGCGCAAGCCACCTCACACCGCATACATCTCACTCTTCCTGGCATTTTCAGTCCTATAACAGAACCATTGGAATTAAAAGGAAGGAAATGTGAGATAGAAAAATAAATATCCATCCCAGCATACGCCATAGTGACCAGGGGAAACCTCTTCCCCCCAAAAAGATGGAAAAGTCAGGTGGCTGGTCCGGGATTTGAACCCAATACCTCCAGAATGCGATTTCCAAGCGTTACCATCCCGCTCTATACTGCAGGCATCTTAACGGAACAAATAATATCCTTCTTACCTCTGAATGAGAATGAATTAGTTTAAACTTTATTCAGTAATACGTTTATGATTCAATCAGTGCAGCACTACCGTTTCTACTGACTCAGCTTTCGATACCTACCAGTTGAATGTATTTTTGGAAAGTACACGCGCTCCGCAATTAAAACAGCATTGTTCAGTTCTTTATAATATAGTGTATACATTTTATCTTTCCACGTTGGCATATGACACCTGCGTCAGTAGTAACTAGCTCCCTGCACTGCCATTCAGGGACGCACAAAATCGCTGAAAGGACTGTTGTACAGAGCAGCAAGTCTTACTCTATGTAGTGTCGAGGCTTCATTTGCTCTTTGATGCTTGGGAGATTTAACATACTACAAAAAGTTTGCATTTGCTGAAAATTTTTAGAAATAGATTCACTTCAGTTTAAAAGACTGTATTTATATACGTATGTTCGTATATAAATCCAATCCGCAAACATTGCATTAACTGTAAAACAACATAGGAGAAGAAATGTCCATTTCAGAAAATGCGCCGCAGCGTATGAATCAAAATCTGTTTAGACGTTACAACTAGAGACATTTTCAGCATCGTTTTTTTTTTGGGGGGGGAAGTAGTTCAGCAGTCGCATGACTGGCGGGAGGTGTACAACTGCGCTGTGTAGAGGGCATTTCTGCCTTATCGTCTTTCTTCATGTTTCTCTCTTTTCTTTTTTGAGTCTCTTGTTCTCCCTGTTGCATCATACATTTCTCATTACTTTTTATATATTTCTTTATTGCTCTTCTCTTTTCCTCCTTTATTCCCCCCACCCCGGATCCTCGTTTTCTCTCGATCTTCCTTCATGCATCCTTTGTCTTTGTCCCTTTGTGAAGGAATTCAGTATTTCACGTAATATTTAACCGTTGAACTGGAGCAACTATTTCTATTCTCTATTTTTATATATCGTATAGTCAGCGATTTAAGAGAAAACTAAGTCCTAATGGTTTACCACTAACATTTTAAAGATCGCTGAAATATGCCCTTCACTCAGGGCCTACATTACAAAACATTTTTTATTGTTTTAATTAGTATACAGAATATAAGTCGATATATGGCCGAAAAGGGATGTTATGATGTCGATAGTGTTTAGTTGGTATCTATCATATTGCTGCGAGACGCAGCTGTGACGTGTGACACAATAGGGGGAACCCCGATGCAGCTGCTCTGAGGGCCAATCAAAACCCGCACATTTCCCCCCATGTGTGTATTTGGAGGACACGCACTCATGTACCGAGGTGTCAATCCATATGGGTAGAATCGCGATACATGCAAAAATACCGCTACTTCTCAAGCATCCTGCCGCATTTTCCTTCTTTCTTAATTCACATCGCACTTTAGGTTTAGAAGTAAAATCATTCTGACTGCGCAAACTTTTTTACTAACTTTATTGAAATGTTGAGTTATTTTTGCATGACTCCATTCACACAGCATTATTGCTAATGGGTTCCTCATTACCTGAGCCCGAAAGTTAGGCAAAATGCCTCTGGATGGATCTATTTAAGAGTCAGATAGAAATGAACAATTTTTCGTACATTTGTGTTTGGTACGGACAGTTTTTATTTTACAGTTGCCTATTTTGAGGTTTAAAACCTTTTTTTGACCTATATTGGATTGGTAGGGATTTTTTCTGCGATTATTTACTTATTTTAAAAAATATGTAAAGTATTTCAATATATCGAAATGAAAAAAGTTATAAAAATTAAATGGCATGTTCACTTCACAAAAGTATCTATTGAGAATTTTGTTACTCGTTTATTTCTTTTCAAGCAGTCAAAAACTTTCTCCTCAACCCATTACTGAACTCTTTAGTGAATCTTCATTAATGAAAGGAACGCATGGTTATCTCGGGCATACGAATACCAAGAAATAGAGAGGATGAGGGAAATACTGTACCTTTGAATAGTCCTGGCGAATGACGTTTTATCAATCTGCGCGAGACAATTCTAGGAAATTTGTGGTGGGGATAACTTTTCGCTGCATAAATGTAATTAACAATTGCAAGTCAGAAAGATGAGAGAGGCACAGTTATGCAATAAATCGTCCCTACAATGTGTTCATTACGGAAGTAAGAGAGAGTCTGATTCCCCTATAAACGCATAGACAGAAAATGAACTCTACCAGAAACCACGGTGCATCATTTTTTCATTCTCCAGGACTGTTCAAAACTACTTTACTTTGTCTTGATCAACCTTTCCATAATGTTCTGAAAGGTGAATACTCTGTTGTAACTGGTAGTCCTTCTGAAATAGCTTGTTTTAAATATACTCCAATCACTTCAGTGGAAGTAGAACGTTCTTTTTCCATGAAGGAAAATGTTCTGTCTGACAAGTGACTGACTGTGAAACTTTAAACAACACTTTTTTGTTGCTTGTAACCAAGAAAATTCCGCTTAAGTGCTTTAATTGTGTGATAAAGAAATTATTAAGTATCTTAAATGCCTATTTCTATTAATAATGAGTGATATTACTCTCTGTTTTCACTTTAATAGATGCCTATTTTAATTATATTACCGCCTATTTTCAGTATTTTAAGTGTCTTTTTGCCTGCCCCTTTTAACCAAAATAAATACCTCGACTCTGGGCTCTGCTTATTCCATTCATTGGTTAAGACTGCTATCGCAAATCTCAAACTAAGTTTGCACATTTAAGCTATATTTTAAAGGTATTTATTTATTTACTTTTTCTTTAAAATTCAGTAATAACATACTTAATGGTATAGATAATGAAATTAATATTAGGTATACATAGAGACGGACCTCAGATAAGACAGCTTAAAAGAAAAAGTTCTGGAGACCAAAAGAGGAATTCGCTAGAAGAAAGCTTGAAGTTGAAGATAGAAAAGAATTCTAAATTGGGTGGTGAACTTCAAACAAGACTAGTGACATTAGGGAAGTCTTAATATAATTAGAATAATTTAGGATGAAAAAAGTCTAAGTTAATTGCTTATAAGTTGATTTGAAGGAAGCGTAAAAAACCTAAGAATCCCTTAGTAGTAATAGATTAGGCAAATTTTCACAGGCTTTCTCGAAATTAGTCCTCTAAAATGATAAACAGAGCTTGGTAACTGTTGGGATGAGTAACGCACTGCATTAAGTTTATAAATGCCTCAAGAACTAAAAGTCTTCGATTAGATCTGCCCACAATATTTGGAATGTTAGCGGAGTCCCACCATGTTGCAGTCACTCATGCATGACGCAACACATTTGTCTACGGATCTCAAACGCAAAACCGGAAGTGCCTCGTGGCACGAATAACGCAGGGAAACATTGTTAGAGTGAGACCAGAACTTTTGACTGATTGCCTGCCATCGACAAGCCTAATAGTTGAGTAATATTCTTTAGACCAGGCTGTAAATATCGAACTATAAACCTTCTTAATGAATGCCGGATTTAAGTATTCGTGGATTGCTACGTATCTTTCTTTTTTCTTCGACGAACTAATTTATATCATTTATTTGTCTTCATATATCTGGAAGACCTCGCCGCAGTGGCCATGGGACATCAAAACTACAAAAAGGTTTCATTAGAAGGCTCATGGATTTTTACAAAATGTATATTCCTGAATATATATATCAACCTGAGAAAAATAAGCAAGTTTCATGAATAATGTTATGAGCACAATGAACAGACTATATAGCGCTTTTAAAAAAAGAAGACAAATTAATAAAACACGCTAAAGCATACAGCATTTCCAGCCATAGCCCTTTTTCAAGAACAGGCATATTATAGCTAAAATAACAAGAACTGGAGAAGTAGGAATTGATAAAACACTTAAATAGCAACAAATATTGTAATAATTCAGCATCTGATGTTCTTCATATAGTACCCTTTTATTAAGTTTGCCGATTTTGGTAGAAGCATTGCGAACTATTTCAAACTGTTTCAATTGGTGTCTTACTTACCACCATGGCCCGTAGCAGAGCATAACGTCAACCATGTAGGGATGGCAGAACAAAGAACAAATTTGACTGCGTTGTTGATGGGCATAAACATAATATAAAGCTATCACCAATTACGTCTCTCTTACGTAAAAAAGACAAAACCCTTCCATTCTCCTATTTTGTTATATATCTTATGACCGCATCTGTATTTCTGGTATGTGCGTCTGCCTGCGAATCCAGAGGTTCGAATCCCGTAAGTAATTTGCCTTGGTAAGGTTTTTTTCCAGCTTATATATATACACTCCGAAAAGTTGAATGCCAGTTAACTTCAAGCGTTGCGGGCTTCGGGTTTGTTTGTGCATTCATTTCATCACTCGTTCGTCTCTTTAGACCTTACGAGGAGCTTTAAACCGTAATTTTAATAGGTGATCAAGTTTATTCCGACTTTATGACCAGTCAGTTTGAAAGGATGACATAACTGCTAGTTCAGCGTACATTCCCTTGAAGACTATCTGCGCTGAGAGTGCGGCACTAAGTAACCTAGCGAGAGGTTAAAGAACTAATGTGACCGCATTTTGTAAACAAACTGATGTATAACTAGACTGTCCTTATCCCTCCAAGGCACACTCCCGCCCTTCACAGAGAATTCTGAGAACTACTCGACGGTTATAGTGATAGAAACTATTCCGCAATAGTGACGTCATTTATTTAAGATGATGAAATCCATGGTAAACACAGAGACTGTTTCAAAACGAACCTTAAAAAAATGTATAATAAAAATAAAGTAAGCAGTCTGATGCAAACTGGTGTATCTTGCAAGCACAATTAAATGACATCAAAATGTGTGGGACGCAGCAAAACACATGGACTATGTTTAAAATAGTATGTGTGATGAATATAATTTGTCAGTTTACTTGAGTGATCTGTTATTTCCTTGTGAAGCTTGAATCAGTTCTTTCACCAGAGAAGAATAACAAAGGATATTAAAAGGAACTGGAAGAAGACGAATAAATATATACAATGAATTGAAGGCAGAAAATTGGAATGAACTAAGAACATGATAGAATGTAAGTAAGCGGAGAGGAAACAGAATAGAAAAGGAAAGTAGAAAATGGAAGGTTAAAGTATAAAACAAAAGTGAGGAATAAGGAGAAAGAGAAGAACATGAACACGCAAGTTAGGAAAAGAAACAAGTCACAGGAGCGAATGAAAAATAAGAAGAATGAGGTAAAGGAAGAAGTAGAAGGCACACGAAAAAAGAACTCAAGGTCGGCTTGAGTGAAACTGAGAGAAACGCTTAGCTCTTCGTAAGCGTCTGAATTCCAATGCAGGTCAGCCTTTTCTATTCGCTTTATTGCAAAGCAAATCTAAAACAAAAGCGAACCAGCTCTCTTAACAGTGTTTGAACTCAACCCCTTTTAACGTTTCAAACAATAGGCTATTTCAGGCGTCACTCCGCGGTGCCTTGGCAGTGATTGTTCTCTCACAACAATGCCAGTTTCAATTATGTAAATCTCTACCCTGGTGTTCATTTGTACAAGCATCGGTCACTAGCACCGAGGGTTAAAAGAGAGTTTGGTATATTCTAAGCCATATTCCCCTCGTTATAACTAATGATGTGTGTTCTGCTTTCTACTTTATTGTAAGCCTTTATTCACAAATAGAGATTAGGAACCGGTGATGTCATATCAACGCCAAATTCAAGTCAATGGATGAGACAGCAATTACCTGCGAGTTGTTTAACAAAGCCACAGATCGCTGTTCATATGTTTAGAACGTTTCCTCGTGTTTCACGATCTATGGTGCTTGTACGTTCGATTAAAGTGGCAGTGCACATAACTGCAAATCACCTAACAATTGCTGTATTAAATGCAAGGCTCTATCTAAAATATTATTTTTGCTGTACAGCGCGAAATAGATAAACTCCTACTGCCATTAGAGTTGTGCATGACAGTTGAGAAAAAGAAATTTAAATTTTTGTGAGTGTGAGTGTGAGTGTGAGAGATATGAAAGTTATTTTTGGTCGGCATTTTCAATTAGCAATTTTGGAATTGAAATCAATGTAATAGTTTTTAAGTGTAAGCAGTGTACATACTATTGAGAAACCTTCACCATGCCTAACGCTGCACAATACAACCAAACTATCCCCTCCAGTGAGTACAGATTTAGCTATAAACTGTCCTATAATAAGTTGTGTTAAAATATTTCATTTCGCTAAGCAATCGGACCTTGCACACAGTAGTGGAAATGATTTGACCTTCAGTGAACAAAATTGGATTAGATTTAGTTCCTCTGACACAGGCAATTAAGCTTGCTTATTTCGTTTTTATTCCGCTTACTGTTTAAACTGCATTTATATAGGAAGTGCGTATTAAGACTGTATACTATGTATCTGTACATTGTGGAGTATATCGAGAGCGGCATATAGGGTACAACAGAGATTTATGACTTACATAAAAATCGCCAAGTACTGTAGGAGAGATTTTCCTCCTAAATTCCCAGAAGTGCAATTTTCAGATTGGAGAGCAAAGCCGTTTTCATTGAAAAGGGACAAAAAAAAAAAAAAAAAAAACGAGGTTGAACAGAGGAGGAGCTTGATGAAATAGGCTAGCCATTAGAAACTTCTCAAAAGCATTTATCAGAATTAGCCCAACAAGTTGGTGTACGTGCGGCAGTGCGTATAAAGTTACTCAGCCGCTGCATCTTCATCCGCATGAAATTACTGTTGTATGTGAAACAAATGCTGTGGAGGTGCAAATAATAACTTGATAATAAATATACTCGGAATGGTGAATTGCGGCAAGCATTCAGGCATGTCTCACAGCGGAGGGCAGGTGAATTTTACTAATAAATAACAAAAGAAACAACATATGTATTGTATGAATTCGGACCGCGCGATATGGTTTCCCTAGGCAGGTGGCGAGGCCTTACTGAATAATTTCCGATTGTGTAGCGGGATACTGTAAGAATTATGTAAGGACGCTATATTTGTTCATCATATGGAATAAACAGTTTATCTTGTGGAAATAACAGCATTTGCAAAACAGGGTTACAAACGTATAATACTTTTTATTAAAAATAAAGGTAAACTTTTTTAAAAACCTGATAGTTTAAATTAAGCAATAGGGGTAGTTCGTAGTGGAGTTCGCAAACTATTATATCTGTCGGAAGAATAAGTACAAGAACTTCATATTGACAAAGAGACTGTAAATTTAAACATTATTTACCGGATAAAATGTATTTCATAATAAAACACAACTGCAGTAATATGTCTGCTTTTTTTATGAACAGCTCGTATCTATAAAATGTAACAAGAAAAAATAGATGAAATGGAGGAAAAAATAGTCAAAGTTTGATCATCTGCTAGGCTGAAAGGTTTTAGTGGTTAGTTTAACGCAGAAATGTGAGAATTTTATTGTTGGAAACCTTCAATATATATATTTGACTTATCATACAAGCCATTTATTAGGCTTAACTTTGCAGTTTTAGATTAAAAAAAATACTTGAACTCGAATATGACCTACTCGTACCCGTGCTTTGTCGTCCATAACCGCGAATTTCCCAACCTCATCTGTATACCCTGAAGACCTCAGAACATCTCATTGCAGAGAATTTTATCCTTGAGAGGAGAAGACCGAAACCTTCTAGAAATCTTTTGCTGTAAAAATACACTATATAACAACATTCGACTTAGTTTTTATCTTAATTTTTAGTGTTTAATAATTAATTTTGTAATGCTCATTATGATGTTTCTCTGATGTCCAACTTTTGGATGTAATAATGAGTTATAATTTTTCTTTAAAATAACGTTTATTAATAATAATTAGAGACTAGAGAAATCTAACATACAACACATTCTTTAATGGTTTAAATAAGCTGATTAAAACACTAAATTTTTAAGGCAACAATGCCGTTGTCCAAAAATGTTCATCGGAACGGTTTTTCCTTTGTGTGCCTTTGACCCCTTTGTACGTACTACGACCGCTTACATAGTCTCCCATCATCATAGCATATTCCCAAAGTCCCTGATATGTACCTACCTTCTTTTCATAAGTGGAATGTCCTGAAAAATCCTCCACCATGTTCCTCGCTTATGTATTATAAAATTTATTTAAGGAAATCTATGAGAAAGCAAATAGTACATTTTGACCGACGTTCTACATGACAGCTTTATATCAAACTATCAATCAGTTCATTGTAATTCTCGTTTCTTTAGTTGCTCAAAATCCATTGCACTTACATTCTAAAAGCTTCCTAACCATTACATTCGTAAGAGTTGTTAGTCAGTACATCCACAACTCTTTAGATTGTGAACATCGCTCTAATCTGTGTCCAGACACCTCCGAGTTAATACCCAAAGCTTGGATGAATTGTTTAATAACTCTAAGTTTAATATAGGGTGCGGGTAACAGAATCTTTCATCTGAACACAAGGATTCGTTTCTTTTCTTACATTGTGTGCGTCTGAAACCAATTCTTCTATTGTGGAGCATTCTTTTCCAATGTAATGCCCTGTTACACCATAGGTAGAAGAATCAAGAATATTAGGTGTAGTCTCCTTGAAGCCCTAGAAAAACCCCCAACATCTGAAAATTACCACAAAGGTCCCACTGGTAGCATCCTTGAGTTTTTTCAAGAGCAGCTTGACATTTTTCAAAGTTTCTTTGAGATGAGCAGAATGGAAGGAAACTTATTCTCATTGTGCAATAGCTTTGAGACTTGTACCTGACGTGTCTGAAGTAAAGACGCTTCATGGGAATGTGTAAATGTTCAAGGAAACCATTTAATGTTTTACTTGTTTAGATCTCATCTAATGTATACAAATAAAATAAAATGTGTCTACTGGCAATTTACAGTTTCTTAATACTGACATTTTTATAATCACAAAGCTCCAACTAAATTCACAAACAACAAGAAGACATTTGTAGAAAATATTGATCACTTGTTAAATGTGTTGATATATGAAGCCTTGTGTGTGCTAATGAATTTGGAACTTTACCTAATTATTGTTATAATAAAATTTACCGCTCCTATAGATTTGCTTCAAATTTCATAACATATACTGCTAACCTCTTCGATTGCCCCCCCCCCAAATACAGTAAAATTAATATTATTCAACAGCCACAAAATGTTCAAAAGTAGCAACATTTAGAAAAACTAATTTATATTCTTGCTCAGTACATTGATTTTAACCAATAAATACTAAGAAAGAAACGTAATCAAAATTGTTATAGTTATTTCCCTATGAAATAACTAATATGCACTTATTATTTATTACAGTAACCTCCTTTTTTATACTAAAAAAAGTTTATTAGCGTATGTGTATTTGAATGTTGGAATCCTTTTGACAACGCTACCAAGAATCGTGTCCACATGTTCAGTCAATGTGTTACACGTCTGGATGTTTCATAGTAGGGTAATTACTTGAAGTAAGAAGACCACAGGCCTGCAGGAAACAGCGCTATAAAAGGCTCACTATGCACTGTTGACAGGCCATATCTACATGTTTTGTTGTTGGAGGCATGCACTAAGCTAATTGAATCAATTGAAAGCCACAGGTGAATTGACTGATTTGAGGACGATTGACGTGTATTCACCACCAAGTACCTGCCTGCGGTGAACCAAATCACGCAAGCGGATGTTTATTTTCTCCTGTGCTGTGGGTTTTAGAAATTACAGGTTTCGGTGCATCTTAAAGAAGACCCCTTTATACCTGCCCAATTAATGTGATAAATGGAAGGGATTGCTGGCAGCGGCTGATTACCAAATTATTGCTTGATAAACTAAATGAAATCCATCAAGGTTGCTTTTTTTGTAGTACATTTGCGTTTCATCAGAGGTAATTTTGAGTGAAAAGTAATGTGCATTTAGTACAGCTGTCTACTGCACCGAAGATAGCATTTAGAATATAAGTTGGTCATTAAGGGGCTTGCTTAAATAATATAATAAAAAATAATTTATGATCGGCCCCTGTAATGATGTAGATCAGTATTATCTGGATATTTTTTATTCTCTTGGTTACTTTAAGAAGTTGCTTCTCTTACTCATCACTTTTACGTTCTTTCCTTAACTTTGATATTTTCCACCCGATAGGCCTCATCAGTATCAAAGCAAACTTTCATTTCCCCTAAAATGAAAACCAAGAGGGAAATGCGAAAATATTTTAAAGTGTTTTAATACTTTTAGGATACTAATAATAAACAAATTTAAGGTACGAAGGAACAAGAAAATAGTAAATTGAAATTAGAAATAGTAACCTAAGAAGAAGCGTTAAGTGAAGTAAAGTTGAAGAAAGTTGAATAAATTAATAAAGGAGCAGGGAAGAAATGAAGGAAAACGAAAGAAAGCAACTCATGGGATATGAATTAACAAACACTATATTTCGTTATTTTAGCAGGTTTCTTTGAGGCAATAATTAATATTTTACGTTTGGTAATACATGTTATCCGTGACTTGTTGCATTTATAGTGTCGCAACCCAGCAGGTACCAGTGAACTATCACTCTGGCAATAAGTTACAAAATCATTGTGGAACAAATATCTGCAGTGAAACATCCTTACATCATCCACCAGGCTCTATTTGGTAGTTTGCAATGCGGGCCAATCAGTGGTCAGGTCAAGACAAATCTGTCTTACGTTTCTGCCAGAGTTTTTTACCAACATATCAGCCATTAGTGGATTTCGAACTGGATCAGTGAAGTTTTCGTTCTCGCGCGCGCACTTGTGTAATATGACGTCACCGACAAAATCTGAGGAATGGTGGGTCACACAGGATAATTTGTTGTCAGTGAGCATATGTTCCTTAACAACACCCTCCTAAGTTATGCATACGTATTAGAAGTGCATTTCGCGCATGAGGCCCTTATCCATGTTAAACTACTATAGTAATTTATTGTTGATCTGTGCGTTGCGCATTAGTCGCTCTTTCCTATCACACTGAAATCGTACGCAGGTTTGTTGTTCTGTGTTAATGCAGCAAACGCTTCCGGCCCTAATCGACGATATGCACAGGAACACAGGGTTTCAACATTATGGAGCCCCACCGCACTTCAACATTGATGTGCTCGCATGTTAACTGCAGAAGTCGGGGAACATCGGATAGGAAGAGCAGGATTTATTCCATGGCCAGCGCAATCTTCGGAAGTTTTCTCTGAGGACACGTTAAGGTATTCTTGTACGTCATCTCAGTTGAAAATAACGTGAAAGTGATTGACGAAATAAAAGTCCAATTGTAAGTTTTCTATTGCGGAGAAAAAGTTTGTATTACATTGTCAGAAAATGTATGGGATTTGAACTTTGTTTCTGCAAAACGTTTTACTGGTAGTCTGACTTTTCACATTCCTTACTGACATGTTAGTGAACATATGACACCTCCTGTGTGGCCTACAATTCCCCAAAGTTTATCGGTTAGGTCCTGAGTCGTTTAAAGCCTTGACAATTGACTGCTGAGCTCTACTTTGGCTACAAATAATAATAATAATAATAATAATAATATGGTTAATTTTATATTTGTCGCAGGTTCTGTACTACAACCCTACTTGAAATAGGGCTAAAGATGCATGCAAAGCTAAATCATTTGAAGCATTTTTTAATCAGAACTTTGATGGAAAAGTATGGTAATTTCGTAAGATCTCTGTTCAGTATGAAAAAAACAATAATCGTTAGGTACTAAAAATGTATTATTGACGGCACTGTCAGCATTGTCGTGAAACTCAGGATTTCTGGTCTCCTTTATGACGTCGTACTGAAGCACATCTATATTCGCGGTGATCTTGCCTTCACTGAAAACCAGGAAAATTGCCCAGCAATCGCAACATATTATTGCCATGCTCTTGGTGGACTGAGTGTCCTTCAGATGGATCTATCAGACATGGAGAATCTGGCTGCAGGTTCATCTCTTGTACCTATGTATTCGTTTGTTACAGCATGACGTTTTCGTATTCTTATTGGAAACAACAGGCCAACATATGTTTGTTGCACGTTTAATTCCGAAGGTGTTACGCCAGTCCTTTTATAATAATACCTTCTTTACACGAAAATTGAAAATTAACGGCCGATTTGCTCACGCAGCGACCCTTTTCAAGCTCCTGGCATAGAGGTCATATGCCAGATGATAGATTAAATAAAGGCTTTAAAGCATGCGCACTGGGCTTAAATTCCAGCAGGTAAAATAGCGAAGAAAATTAAAAGATAGGAAATTCTGCTTGTAGTAAAAACATGGTATGTTGTATTCGATAATTTATTTTGTTATTAAAATTTTCTTGACTCTCGTTCTCTGTGCTGAGAAATGCTCGATCTGCGTCCTTCGTAATTATCTTCTGTGTCTTCCTCTTTTTAGCTAATTCCGAAGGAATGAGATGTTGCTGTTGTACCCATGAAAAGGTTTTTGAAAAATTTTAATTCTACATCGATCCTACTTACCAGGAACCAATAATGACAATGGAATATATAAATATCTGTGTGTGTGTCAACGCTCTAGCAGCCGCAATTTTTGTTTTTTCTCAACGAAACTGCTTATAACATTCAATTAAACTATTCATGGAGTTCAAAAACCAGAAAATTAGACCATTTGGAATGCAAGTGGCCTTTAAATATCGTCTTTTAAATTAAGGTAGATTTCCCTGCAGCCCAAACATTTTCAAGCAAGCAATTGACATCTAAGGTAAAATATGAGATTTTTATTGGTTTACATCAATGTACTGCAGGGAAATTATCTTAATTCCAAAGACGATGTAGGAGGGCCACCTGGTATATTAACGCTATATCGGCCGCAAATTTTCTTTTTCTCAAAAACTCGTTATATGCCATTGAAACAAAATAAGAAAAATGAGTGAAATGAGACTATTAGGGAGTGGGAGTTTTCCTGAAACCAAAATTTAAAAGTCGCTCAGAGACATCAATATATATTTTTTTTCACAGTAAAACTCTGTATATACCGTTTAAATAAAACAAGAAATAATTTCTGAAAATACGGGTAATCGGACAATCGGGATTGGGGCATATCTGAAACCCGAAATTTAAAAAGCTCTCTCGCGGCACCAATTTATCTACTCTAGCACTCCGTAACACCCTTCACGAATTCGTCTTGCTGAGAAATTTGCTTTGTTTACACAGTTCCTACGTGACGGACTTTCTTCCTCATCCTCTTTTCCTTTTTCTTCTTCTTTTATATCCTTTCCGCTTCCTTTTCTCTTCCCTTAATTTTCTTATTTCCTTAACACCTTTCTTGTTTCTTTTACTTTCCATTCTTTACTTCTTTCTCATATAGTACCACAACCTTATTTATTTATACTTCCTACCTTTCTTTTTGTTTGAGCGCGAACCCTTAAAAGAGAGGCAGGGAATGTTTGCTTAAGTGGAAATACGTTAATTAGTTTTTCTTAATGTTCCACTCTATAGCTGCGCTACACTCAAGTTTTTTCTTCTTCTTTCGCTGTATCTACCCCTCATTGTAGAACTTACCTTACGGCTCACATACCAATGTCCCCTTTGTGGAGCTATTTACTGTCGACGTACATAGAGTACACATGCACTCTGAGGGATGAGTGGTCAATCATAAGTCAGGGGCGGCTGGATGACATCGGAAACACAGAAGACGCACGTACAAATACATGAAATAAAGATGAATAATAAAATAGAGAATACCTAATTGAACATTTGTCCTTTCTTAAAATGGACCGAGGAGAACCGCGGAAAACCCCAGTCATGTTTGAACTATTCCCTCTGGAATACGAGTTCCAAGTATCCCCCATGACGCCAAATTATACAAGAATACACTATTTTTTATTTATTGCTGATAAAGCATTGACCGTGTAGAGGCATAAAGATCTGCTGACATTTGCCCTTCGAGAAAATGCGTATTAAAGCTGTCTAATGCTTTATATACTCGTGTACACAAAAACCATGTAGCTGAGGTATACGTTCTGAATATAATGCGAACGCTCTGTTATAAATGAGGAATTGCTTTATTCTTAATAACTCTTGAGTACTTTTCAGTGATGCGTCTGTTGCTGCCCACATCGTAATATGTTAAATGAAAATTGCTTTTAGTCTTGGACATTTGTATCAAACTATAACATAATTATATTTCTGAGATTACTTTGCTAACTCGTTATGTACGTAAGCAAAACATGCTGCATCTTCATACCGGCTCTTTCTGTACAATAATTTACACATCTCATGCGCGCACGCGCCGTAGACACCTAAATATGCCCCTCACCCCTTGCCTTCCTCGCACGGAAGGACCTTCCGTAGGTCTTCGCCCTCCGTTTGCTCCGGATCCAGCTGGCGGGGACACCGCAACACCAGGCTATGACGGACATCTGCTCCCACTCGCACTCCTCCCCCTACCCTCTCTTTACAATTATTGTCTGCAACTATAGCTGCCTATAGACTATACAGTGTGTCGGATTGACACAATGCATGTGATTGCCATTGCTTGTTACAGTGTTGTATATAAATGAAGTTTTTATCCCTTGAAATATACAGAAGCAAATGTGAAAATGCAATTCCATCACCTAGTATCTGGCTCCAATTGCTAATAAATATATTATATATTTATTTTGTTACACGAGTGCATGCAAGGACTTTATACAGAACCTCAAAACAAACTGTTTAACCAGAGGAAATCAAGAAAAGGCTTGATAGTATAATGGTTTTTCAATATCGCTGTGCTAATACGTACCGATCGACTAGAAACTTTCACACTTAGTTTTAACTCTACTGCTGAAGTTTTGCTTATTAATTGAACAAGGAAGTGTGTTTTATTTAAGAGAGAAAAAGGTTAATCTTATTCACTGAACACGAGCAGAGTCTTGATATTCCATGCTGGCTTCTCAAAGATCTTCAGCTAGACCAAACATGAACTGAATTATTTTAGGCAGGAAGTGAGTGCAATATCTGCGATGATAAACTTTCTAGATTCGGACAAAACCCACTCCACTAAACCTTCGAATGACTTTCACGTTTAACCGGAGCACATTGTATAGCGTAATAGTGACATGTCGTATCTTCAGATCGCAAGAAATATGTTCAGTGTGTCTGAGGCAAAGAGTTTAAACTTTTTTGGCAGGCGATGTTGACGATAAAGTTGGTCAAGGACACCAGCTGTTCCCCTCGTAGCAATTGTTTCGTATACAAATGGACATTTTCGCGTAAGTAAGTTCTTTTTTTTTTCTTTCTTTCTTTCTTTCTCCCGCCCCTCCCAAGAACTGGGTCAAGTTGCGTTCTCGCATTTGGCAGAAGAAGATGGAAACGGATACATTTGAATTTTGGGAGAAGTGAGGGGGGGGAGTTCTTAGAAGGAACAGCATACGGATAGCAGACACGTGCCATGCAAGAACAAACTAAAAATCGCCCCTTTTGGTGATTCGCGAACCTGTTTTAATGCAGTTAAACAATTGGTTTTAATTGTCCGGCTGCTTATTGATCGGTAATGCGAGGGAGCAACGAAAAATGTTTAGATTTTAATCCCTTATTTATAATAGTCTTTATTATTTATTAATATATAGACTTTGTATAGTATTGTGCAATAAATTTGGTACGCATTTGCCCAAGACAGTTCCCCTCTTGCGTCAACGCCTTTGCAAAACGTTAACTAAACCTTACTTTCTCAAGTTGCGCCTCTAAGCACTGCCATGGGTGGCTGAGGTCATTAAGGCGCGAACTCGTGAGCGGGGGGTCTGGGGTTCGAACCCCGCCAGGACCGTCCTCCCTGACTGAGGGTTTTTGTAGGTTTTCCTCAGTCCGCATAAATGGCAAATGCCGGGGAGGTACTCTAAACTTAAGCCTGGAACGATTCCTTCCTTAAAAATAAATCTTTTCCCAATATATCATTTCGTCAAATGTTCATTAGTGTTCACCGCCTGTGGTGCCTCTGTAGCAAAAACGAGCGTTAAACACCATTAATTATTTGCACCTCTAATGAATCCAGTTTTTTTTAATTAAAGAAATGGATACCTTTTGCACTAAACCATATGAAACATTAGATTATTGCAATAAATATAGATATCTTTAGAAATATTATACCATTCAGAATTTACTCAATAAGCACTCTTTGATTCAGTTTAAATATTTTACTGAAATTTATTCACTGGCCGAACAATGTATGGTGGACAGATTTGGAACCGTAAGATCACGAAAGTTTACCTTACATCGTCTCCAAACTTTATGTGTTAACTAAGTTGATGTATATGGTTTGCTCAAATGAAAGTGAGACTCTTTTGTTTTTCTGTAATGATTTGTTGTCTGGAATATATGAACATAAAGGAAGTAAGACATCCGCTACGCGTAATCGCCTTGTCTGTTCAAGCAAGTGTCCCAGCGCGTCACAAGGTTGATTGCGGAACCAATCTTCAAAGAAATGGACTATCCTTTGCTTGAACGCAGCAGATGCTCCATGCAAGCACCCATTTCTGCCCTTCAGAAAGATGCTTGGAGACCTACTGCGTGCAAGCCTTGTAGTAACCCAACTGTCTATGGAGAATTGTGTGAACATCCCTTGCTCAATGACAATCTTCCTGTAATCTCTCGGGTGATGATCGCGTTTCTCCCTTACAAGGTTTTCTGTGGCTTCTTCAGTGATGATGAAGAGAGTTCATGAGGTCTAGGCATGTGCTCAGTGCGCTGCACGCAGACACGTTGTTCATACAATAAATTTCGGTTCCACTAACGCCTTCTATCTTATGCCTTCAAAAATTAAATTACTGCTCGCTGGGCCTGTTTGGACGAATCCTGTTCTCGACGTAATCAGTCCAAAGTGTTCCTGCACATGTAAACAACACACTGCCAGTCTGTTTACTACGTACAATGCTACCTACCAGAGCAAACGCAAAACTCTGCATTTTAAGCTACGACAAAAGTGTTAGATTCATTAAACAGCCCTTATGGAAAAGGAACTAAAAAGCGCTTTGTACACAGCACATTAATGCACCTAGAAATCATAAAATAACCTGCATCTCATCAACAGCAAGCCGCGCGTTTTACTGTGATCTTTAACCAAACTGAGATTGGGATGAAGAGACGCCGAAGAAAAATGAATCCAATTTTCCAATAAAAATACAAAATCTCTAATAAAAATCTTTGCTTTAATGTTTAAGTGAATGTTAGTCGCGAAATAGCACCCATTTATCAAAGTGAGTGTGGGGATCAATCATTAATTTTACGAGCTTCAACAATGTGAGCAGTCAGTCGCTTTCTTACTTATATTTAATGTGCACTTAATTAAATTTTGTTACGGAAGCTGTTGGCGTTCCGCGAGTGAAAGACTTTTGATGTCGTTAACTGCTCATTTGGTCTCTGAGCGTCATGCTGCATTTGTCAACCGAACTAATCACTATGTGCATACCTAAAACTATTTACAATTGCCTCTTTTAATACTTTGTTCCGTTGCTGGTGGTAAGTTTTCGGGCTAAAAACAGTCTTTAAAAACAACGTGCATGAGAATCTTGCAGAGTTTTTCATTTTTAATAGTATAAATAATTAAAAGCTAATAATTAAAAATGTATGTGTCCATACACTGATATCTGTTAAACAGAGTTTTTCTTTGAAACTTGATTCGTGGCTTTTGGTTATAAAAAACAAATATATTCTTTAATTGAATCAGAAATTTTGATGGACTTGAGGTGTAGGATACCCAGGAAGAAACTTTATTAATTAATATTTCGTATGTATTGTTTATTTGTTATCTAAAAAACTGAATTCATATCTTTCTATTTACCCTTTCTACATTCGCAACCGAACTACAATTATGAGCATTTCTGTTACATATAATTGACTACGAATAAACTACAGTGAAAATAACAGCCCTTACAGAATGAACAATTTACCGTAAAATGTTGGAATTGCTTTCTGGAATTTATTTTAGTAGATTCAAAGAAAAGAAGCGCAGCGTTCTTTAAATAATGGCACAAACAATCAGTAAGGAATTAAAAATAATACTTTTTTTTTCATGAATGTATATTACAAGGAAAAATCTTCGAGTTCAAACAAACAAAACTGCAACAAAATTCAACAATAGGTCATTTACCTTCTTCTGAATGCAATAGGAATATTCATTTTTTTTTCTGTAAAACTCTAGTTTCTCGCTAGAGGGATCCGTTTAGTCGCCGTTCTAGTTCGAAATTCAATCAAACTTCATTTACTTATCTCATAATTCAATGGTGATATTCCTTTTTATGTAAAACGCCGCATTTGACAGTAGTCGTCTCTGAAAACAAGTGCCGCTTCAAACCATCATTACAAGCACCTGCAACTGGCTTAGCAGAAGGCAAACAAAGTGACTTAACCTTCAAGTGATCAACTGCGGGGTTTTACAGAAGTGAATATCACCATTGAAGACATAGGTAAGAACGAAGGATGACTAAACGGAACTCTTTTGTTAGCAATTCGAACGTTTTACGGAAAACAAATATCACCATTGAATTCAGAATTAATAAATAAAGTATAAATTAAGATATTCTCACTTCCACACCTGATCTTTGTTAGCACTAAACAAATACTGAAAGAGATTGCAGAGACGTGACAACGTTGTTTTCTAGAGAATTCTGATGCACATAATTTCTCGTGCGTATATAATAAGCAGCTGGGTAGTTCACCTTTGTTCTGGGAAAAAAAGATAATTAAGACTTGTCCCTTACTATACTAGGCTAAGGAACTTCGAAGAACAGAACTCCCATAGAAAGAGCAATGGCCATGACAGCGATACTAAGGACAAATGGAGAAAATGTTTATAATGTGATAGGTTTTGTTTCTAAGGTTTCAATGAAAGATTATAGCATGAGTATAGGAAATACGTCTGATAGGTTGCGACTTGAGGTGTATGGCGCATAATTCTGATGCTACAGAACTAAACAAATACAAATTAGAATCCATATTCTCTTGCAAGTTTTAAACACACACAACTGTGCCACGCATACAAAGCGAGGCAAGTTGGAAGGTATGGAAGATGAAAAATCACATTGAAGGCAAATATGTAAACCCCAGCAGTGCCTGTACCATTTCTTTGTACGTACATCTTTGTCTGCAGAGAAGCTATATTAATAGGATGTTGAAGCAGGATGCAGAGCTATGTTTTCGCCGTTGTATAGGATGAAACTATTTTATACTCTGAAGGACGATGCACATTTTGGCTCACCCTAGGACCGAATAACAAAGATATTTGCTTTTCCCTGATGCTATTGACTGTTACGAATAGGGGGAGTATTGACTACATGTCCCCATTTCTCTTTGTATCGCAACTCACGTGGAACCACAGACTAGCACGAACCCTCTGAAAATTATATAGCTGGAGGTGGCAATACATTTGGTTCAGCTCTGTCGCCTGTTACAGTTCTGACTCATGCGTGTATAGATATGCTCACTCCATTAAGAGTATGCCTAGCTCATGTGCCATATTGGCTTGTGAGCATGACTTTTCTGTGATATGCGTCATCGCCAGTACGTCCTTAACAGAATGTTATAATCAGACTTCTGAAAGAGCTTTGCTAAAAATCAGCAATGCGACTTGTTTACAAACAGAACTGAAGGATACGCCTGTCACACAGCACATGTTAAGTTAACGCAGGACAAGAGAAAGATTACGTTCGTCCTATTTCCTTCAGAATGTCGAAGCAGTAATTAAGTAATTTACTTATTTGGTTTATTTATGGGCGCTCTTTTACATTTCTGATTATTAGCATACCATCAATTCAGAGCGTGAAACGGCCAATAAGTTTTGCTCAGAGACCTCTTCTTTCAGACTTGAGATTCTTTTACGTGTCGTATACCAACTATTTTATTCCCTTCTGAAAGAAGCCTTTTCTTTGAGTAGTGTTTAACGTCCGTTTTTACTACTGCGGCACCACAGGCGTTGAACACTGATGATACATGAGATGAAATGATAAATCGAAAGGATTTTTTAAGGAAGAAAACGCTCCAGGCCTAAGCTTAGGGTACGTCCCCGGCATTTGCTAGTTATGAGGATTGAGGGAAACCTGGAAAATCAGGCAGGCGGTCCTGGTGGGATTCGAACCCCAGACCTCCCGCTCACGAGTCCGCACCTTTACGACCTCTGCCACCCATGGCGCTTCGAAAGAAGCTATATAGATATTACAGCATAATGTTCCCCAGTAACGGGCGCATTATTTCTGTAGTTAACAATGCTTTTTTTAAGTTTTGTATGGTGAAAATACGAGGTAACATTAGGAAACACATATACAGTAATAATCGTAACATCGCTTGGTAATAGAAAAAGACCAAATAGTGAGAAGAGACAGAAATACTACACAGTTAATCTGTTTTTAGAAGAATAGGGGTAAGCTTTTACAGCAGCTAATATTCCACTTAGCAAAGTACAGAATGGCGTACTGCGAGAAATACGCTTCAAGATACTGTTCAATATTGCGAAGCCGTGCACAAGTGAACTGAAAAAAGAATTGGAAAAAGGAAACGCTTGGATTACAATCGACGAAACCGCAGATTGCCGTGCTGTGTCATGTTGCCAGCGTGGTTTGTAAAAGTAGAAGGTGGCCGGTAAGCTTCAACTTGAAACATGGTGATTGTTATATATTGTTAATTATGTTTCAATGTGCGAGCTTTATAATAGAGACATGAGTGTGCCTTGGTCATCTTGTGTGAAATGCAGAAATGTGCTACCATTTGTTACGGAGTTAGTGAAATCAGCGAAGAGGCTAAATGAACCATACCCTACTATGATTCACATTGCACATGCGTGCCTAGGATCACTGAGGAAGAGTGGGCACAAAACTCTGAAGTCAACAAACTTATAGCTAACATTAAAAAGTATTTTAGGTACCACATTCTCTTTCAGAACTCTAACAAGAATGTTCTATAGTCTTCTTCCTTCCATCTCCAGTTGTTAACATGAAGCATGCAAGTAGCAGCAATAATACAACTTTCCTTTTGTGAGCAATTTCTTATTAATCACTCTACTACTTCAGCTTGCTATTATCAATCCTTCCCTAGTCACTGTGTGTGTGTGTGGCGGGGGCGTATCCTGCAGCTTTGTCTGTAAACACGGACATAGCATGTCGCATTGCTGACTTTTAGCAAAGTTTAGTTACTACAGAGAAATAAATAGCACATCCAATGTTTTAGATGAACCGAAGTTATTAATTAAAATAGCTCCTTCTATAACTGTAATCCTATAATTCTGAGCTATGTTTTCACCTATTTTAAAATGAAATTCATTACCAGCATTATCCGTTGTTTCAAAATTGAGCTGCTAATTCGGGTTTTACTGAAATTATTATGAAAGCCGTTTTCTATAACATATGAATACATTGGGTAGGCTGTGGACTCTTATGTCACAATAGCAGCTTTATTCATATTTGACACTAAAATGTGAGCATATTTGTTTTTATTTAGTTGTCCAAAGAATACATAAGTTTCTACAACAGTAGTAGCTTAATTGTTGGCTTCTTCGTCGTCTTCGCAGGTCTTTTCTTAAAAGTTCGACTCCCCCCCCCATTTATAAACCTCAACCTTTCCAGCTTCCTTCATCAGACCCTTCTTTACCATTGTCTGTCTATGACAGGGGTCTTCCCCTCGCTGTTCTTGGTATACTTTTTTTAGTCATCTATTCTCATTTATTCTTTGAACATGGCCGAACCACTGCAGATTCATAATTCCTAGCCTATTTTTATAGGCTACCTCATTTCCATTCCTTTCCAGACTTCCATCTTCTCTAGTAAGCCATAAATACCCCCTCATGAAATTCAGTTCCACTGTACTTTTCTAACTTTATTTTTATTTCTGCATCATAAAACACTGAATTTTCAGCTATACTATGAAACATCTTTTCCTAGTTCTTTACTGCTGAGATTTCAAATTAGACGTGTAAATGTGTTTCTACTTGTTTTCCCATAGTAAGTTTTGTTTTAATATCTTCATCCTGTTCCACTTTTTTTAGAACACCCCAAATATTTAAAAGTAGGGCATGTTTTTATTTGTTCGTTTTGAAAGTAGCATCCATTTTCTCAGTTTTATACAGATTTCGCTCTCTCTCTCTCTCTCTCTTTTGCAATTTATTTTCAAACCCCAATTCCCACATTCTTCCATGTTCATCTTATCTTATGCAAAAATCAGTCTTTCATCTGCGTTATCCTTAACTTTTATTTATTTATTTTGGGGGGGGGGGGTTTGACTGTAACATGAAATTGAAGTTTTACACAAATTTTAATTCTTCGTCTACAGCGTGGTGGTACTTAAATTTGATCCCAGTAGAGGCGGTGTATTTGTACTATCTAATTCTTTCTAGAAAAACTTCATCTTTACTTATGTATCGAATGCTGCCCCAGTTTAGTTGGTTTATTGCCTCCCTCGCCAATTATTGTTAGTCTATACATCTTTGGAGAAAAAAAAATAGGGAGGAGAAGGTCTTCTTGGGCTTAAGAAGTGGTAATATTTCAGGACACATATCCTTGCACTTGGCTTTTAATTCAGGAGCTAATGAGGTGTCAACTTGTTTCGGATGATCTTCTGCAGCATGATGATCTCAGTAAACCACTTCCTTATCTTTCCACTTCGTGATCTATTCGCTACATTGCTACCTCAGACATTTCTGAATCTCTGCATCCTTCTTTTGTCAGGAGCGTTTTGTTGACGTTTCATACTCAAGGTTCTGACCCTCTTTGATGAAAGCATGCATTTATTAGTCATGTTAATTATTTTTATACTTTTAGCACTCTTTCTTCCTGTTTCAAGTCAACATCGTACCTTTAGGACTTCATTCTCAGCATATTTGTAACTCTGACGGTGAATTCTATGAACATTTGCGTTCTTGAAGATTCTGGACAGCCGGCATGTCGTATTGGAATTGCTGTTTTCTAGAAGTCTCTGCTATTATAATCACTGTCGATGAACTCAGCATGTCGGAATCTGAAGCTGAGATGGCCTATTCACTTTCATGGAATTTGATGGGCATTTTGGGACGGAAGCGAAGAGGAGCATTTAAACTTTATGACGATTTAAAAGCTTGATTATGCGACTCCAGATGGCAAGGTATACGCCGATGATTTCAGTCAGTACAGCTCTCTCGTCCGAAAGCAAACTCTCGATTAGGCGATGGCGTCGCTATGTCGTTATTCTCCTGTAGAGAAGCAAGGTCTTGAACCACAGAGAGTTTGTGCTTATTCTCCCTTCTGTCAAGTTCTTAACAACCCTTCAGCGGAGAGAAAGATACGGAAAGGACCTTCGCTTTATTTGTCCCCCTTGTTTCTTCATCCCCTTCCCAAATTAATATCGTACATGAAAGGAAATTTCCTTTGTTCCGACGATCAGAAATGAATAGCTCGCAAGCGCCTTTTGAAATAAAAGGACGCTGAAGAAAAAGCATAGAGCGCAGTGCAAGAGGTTAAGTTCGGTGTTCTATAGAGTGAATTAAAGTGCCAATTTCAGGGTACAGGAGACGTATTGTTTTGCGCAGTGGCGCCTTCAGACTCATTAGCTTAAGGAGAAGGGGGAAGGACGGTAGACACAGCCCTCCACTTTTTTATTCCTGCTTGCATTGGTCTTGACTGGCCTTGCTTTTGCATACTACTGGTCTAACTAATACAAAGCTCGTTCCATATTGATAGTGCCTAATAGCATTTTATTTTCGGGATTCTAGCAAATCGCGTGGTTCAGTTTCAGTTGCGCAGCGATTGGAGGACTACTATTATATTTTATCAATGATAGCACAAAGTCCGAAGTTGGGGGCGTCTAAATCTAGACTTCTCAAGACGACGAAATACTGCCACCGATTAAACTTATTCCTACTGGAAGTGAAGCCAGTATCCACAAATTACAAAGCAGATTCTTAATATCCAAGTCTTCAGTGCATAGTGCGGAAACTCTACTAGCAGTATGCATATTTGGATTTTTTTTTTATTTTTATCATCGATTTAGAAGGATTAGGCCTAAGACCTGTTCTGAATCCTAACTGACCATATAAACCATTTCAATTTAGCTACATTTAGCATCTACAGATGTCAGAAGGATAGGTGTCACCTAATGTGATGCTAAGACACTAGATTGGATTGGAGTTGGAGTCACAGGGGCATTTATGCCCTCTTTCAGTCCTAACTTTAGAGTTTCAGATCTAGAGCTTTTATGATCTCTAAAATAGTTCCTACAAGCTTAGGAATTTCACCCCCTAGAAGATCGTATCCCAACATTGTGTTTCTAGAGTTTTAGACTGTAGTAAGATGTGTTTTGCAGTCCCCATCAGACTTTTCAACAGAATTTGCATTATAGAATCTCATCGCCTTTAGTGTTTCCGGAATGACCAATGTCTATTCATCATTACAGTAGTCTTCCTGCTTTGCTTTTTATCTCTACTCATCTTTAGCCAAGGGGCTATCGGATGTTTTAGTAAGGTGTTATCCAGTTCTTTCACCTGTCTGTTTTTTCTAAATTCAGTGA
The DNA here is from genome assembly GCA_030762175.1 of Metallyticus violacea. Lineage (NCBI taxonomy): Eukaryota > Metazoa > Arthropoda > Insecta > Mantodea > Metallyticidae > Metallyticus > Metallyticus violacea. The sequence continues at coordinate 70,849,126 of CM060842.1, forward strand.
TACACTACAGTTCTACCAGTCTTCTTACTAATGCAACTGAAAGGTTCTGGTTCTATGAAGTTGACCTTAGTTCCTTCTTTTGCTAGTTCTGCTACTTCATTACAAATTATTCCTTTGTGGAAATGCTAATGAGCTCTAGCTTGGAGACATTCCTATGCAGGTCTAGAGTGGCAGAGATTTCAATGCTCTAAGAGTAAGTAGCTCGACTGTCAAAATGAGTTAACATAGTTTGTCTTCTCCAAAAAAAGTTAAGGTAGGTCGAAAGCGCAATCCTTTTACTTGAACGTGAAAGGCCGGTAATTTTGTCCAAGGACTCTGTAAGTTACATTCCAGAGGTCTTTGCTTTCCGGAAAAATGTATGAATCTCAGTCAGGTTTGAATCCACGAACCTTGGTTTCAGAGGAGAGCTCGCTATCCTAGACCACCCAGACCAACTTGTATTATTTGTTTAATTATCGATTGACTTGATTAAGCTGTAACTAAATAATCTGCCACTTTGGTTTACTTACGAACGCTCTTTAACATCACCACCATCGGTGTCCGAGGTCGTTAAGGCACGGACTCGTGAGCGGGAGGTCTGGGTTCGAATACCGCCAGGACCGTCCTTCCTGACTGAGGTTTTTTCCAGGTTTTCCTCAGTCCTCATAAATGGTAAATGCCGGGGAGGTACTCTAAACTTAGGCCTGAAACATTTCCTTCCCCCCCCAAATAAATAAATCCTTTCCCAATATATCATTTCATCTCGTGTATCATCAGGGTCCATCCCTGTGGTACCTCTGTAGCAAAAACGAGCGTTAAACATCATTAATTGATTCTTTAACATCAGCGCAATAACCTGTCACGCTTTGCGATAGACATTTGAAATGTAAGAAATAGCCGAAAGTTATTGTTCAAGAAGAGAGAAACACGTAGGATTTACCAAACATTCACAGGAAATTCAGTTTTTTCTTTGTTCTGTTCTCATTTTTGTGGTTTAATTGCGGTAGCGCTTTCATGATCGCCACCATTATCAGTCATGTTAACTAGGAACGTAACTCTTCCAAAGTTAGAAGCGATAACTTTTAGTTATTTTTCTGAGGTCTGCCAAGATAAGTTTCTGTACAGTGATTAGATTTAAGTTTTTAAGGAACGTTTCAAGTGTTACAGGACTCGTGTAAACGTTCCTTATTGTTTATTAGTTTTGTTAATATTACCTTAAGGTCTTTAGCGCATCTCAGCGTCGATTTTTCTGCACGAGTACTCATTTATTTATGAACTTTTTTCCGTTTTAGTGTTCCTGTAGTCTTTTAGAGTGAATGTATAAACAAAATAATAAATAATTTACTATCTTTTTAAATTGATTTTGTCGGTCCTTGTGTAGTGGTAACCATACTTGCCTTCTAAACACAAGATCGCGGGTTCAAACCCGGCCAGGATCGTGAAGCAATATTAATGAGACGCCGCCCCCAATTAAAATAATATAAAGTGTTAACATTCAATTACAGATATTATAATTAATATTACGGTTAGTGTGTACAATTTATTTACATTCATGTTAGTAGTTGTAAGTTATTTATGTATTGTATAATTGTTGGGTGTTTATTTTTCTGGTAGTAAAAAGGAAAAGGGTCTGACTGACAAATATTTAGAATATAAGTCAAGAGTTCGTAGAGAGGGTGTGTGTGTGTTTTGTGTACTGGACAATGAACAGATGCCCAGTCACCCTTTTTGTATGTCTCCTTTGTTAAAAGAGTCTTTTTATGTCGAAAAAGGTTCGCTTCTCTTCAGGTTTCTGGTAAATCTCAGTTTAGTTAGACTCCGAACGCAACTAGAAAATAGAAGACAATAGGGTGAAATTATGTGGGTGAAATAAACCAGATATGTGGACTCGTGGGAACGAAAGGAGAGAAATGTAAATAAGGTTTAAGCTAAGGCCAATGAAAGGTGCAATTAGGAATCGGAGAATAAGTATATGCACGCCTCTCGACGAATAGGGAGAAATTTTTAAGTGGAATAATTGTAGAAATGGGAGGAGAATGCCTAACGATCGGATGAGGAATTTTTGATAAAAGATTAGGTTTGCAAGCAATCAGCAGTACAAAGAATTGAGCACTCGGGGGAGATCGAATTGAGCAAGGCATAAGTAAGTTTGGTGCCGTCAAGGTGGAGAGAAAGAATTAAATAATCGGGCAGTGATAGTTGAGCCAGGAGTTATGAATCGAGTGATCTTGGAGTGTAGATGAATGTAATCCGAGAAAGTGAATTTTAACTATATATAATAAAGTCATTTTGAACTATAAAAAGTGAAAGAGGGGGAGTGTTCCGATAGACAACTAATGGGTTAGGCGAAGCGAGAAATAAAAACCGCTCAACAGAAACTGAGAAAGCGATCCTTTATATTAAATCAGCGACGCAAGTAAACCAACAATTCATCTCAGTTATAAGAGTTAGGTTAAAAACTGAATCAATTTGTCTCCCAATAAATAGTGTCATCTCCAGTCTTAAACTTCGCTTATATATTTCCGACTATTTCCTCCCATTGACCTGAAAAGGTAACAAAATTTCCAGCAAATCTACTGACGCTAGCTGTGGCATCGAGACCCATCGAGACAGCGGCGGGAGAGGAGAAGAAGAACTTAATTGATCCACAAATACTATTAGATCATAATTGATTAAAACTCCATCTATTTACTTCCTTCCCCCCTTCCTCCTTCCCCCCTTCCTCCTTCCCCCCTTCCTCCTTCCCCCCTTCCTCCTTCCCCCCCCCCCCCGGTTTAAAACTACATCTATCGATGGATATTTTCGGGCGTAAAAATCCTAAGTATGGCTTCCTTCGGAAGGGAAGTAAAGCCGTGGGTCCCGTGCCGTTCATTTACGGCACGAAAAAGAACCTCAAGCCTGAAAGAAGACGCCTCTGAGCAAAATTAGTCGGCCGTTTCACGCCCTGAATTGAATGGGACGCTGATGACCTGAGATGTTAAAAAGCGTCCGATATAAACCAAATAAAAAAAGTGATTTTAAGTGCAAAGCATTATAAACTATTCTGTCAGGCAAACACTAATCTGATCGGTCCAACTATTATCCTTTACTTAAATAATATACCTTGGTGCCCTCTTCAGTCTGTATTCACATCAAGAGTACCAATTTTACAGTACGTTTATTTTTCTAGCCTGGCATTCAATTAAACGTAACACTTTTGGTGATGATCGTAATAAGGGTGCCACACTCGCAAAACTCGTGCATTTTGTTCATATTATACGAAATAATTTAAGGGAATGTGATGATAAACATAAATTCATTAGAGTAATATTTCAATTTTTGAGACAGCAGGATTCAGAATGCTGTCCCGTTGTAAACGCAAAGAAAAACGCATTTTATTTGTGCATTTACGGAGTACATTCTCCTCTAAGGGTAAAAAAAATACATGGTTAATTTTTTATTTGTTAATTTGAAGCAAAATTTCAATTTTTGTTAGTGATAGAATATTTTCAATATCTACAAAATGTCCGAATGGTGAATTAAGACATTTAACTGGCGACCATAGTTGAACTAACCGCGGCCTTTCCCTAAGTAATACTTAAATTATTCATGATTTATTAGTTTAAATTACGCACTGCCCCTAAATGCTTTATTCTAATAGTAGCGAATATATTACCATTGTGGTAGACCTATTACAAATTGGAAGTAGTTCTGTATTATGTTGACTTTTAAAAATGAAAACACGTGGATAAGTGTTTTGTTTTAAGTATAATTAAATAAGTAAAATGCAATTCAAGAAAAAAAGTAAATTTAAAAATAATCAATACTGTGAAAGTGCTGGCTAAAAGAAATCTGCATTTTATGATTGCAACTACCATTAACTCATTATAGCAATCGCAAGTGTATCGCTTTTCTAAAAGTGCATTTTCAGAACTGTTTACTCCATAACTTCTAAAAAGTCTCAAGATTTGTTGATTTGATTTGTTTAAGGACGCTCTTCAGATCATTACCGTCCCATTCAATTCAGGACGTGAAATGGCCGGTAAATTTTGCTCAGAGGCCTCTTCTTTCAAGCTTGACGTTCATTTTCGTGCCGTAGATGTACGGCACGGGACCCAAAAGTTTTTCTTCCCTTCCGAAGGAAATCATACTTAAGGAATATTTACTCCTGAAAAAATCCATCGATCCTGGCCTAGATTGAACCGCAATCTTGGGTTTAGGAGGCAAGTTTGTTCAAGATAATTGCGTAAAACTTTGAATAAACATTCCGCTTATTGAGGTCAACAATCTAAATCTGTCTTTATCTAATGTTAAATAGAATAAAGTAATTGTTTGGTGTGATATTGGGGAAAACTGTATTTAAAATTAAACTTTCAGAGAAGAACTTTTCCTACATTTGCACTGTACACATTTTAACTCTTGAGGTTCAGTTTGTCGAGCTAGATGTTAAGTTCGTAATAAAGAAAGAATTGTTCAGAAAATTTCAAAAGCTTGGGAATAATTTCGCAAATGTAAAAATGAATATTTTGAGATTCAGTATTTCATATTTTCATAACTCATGGGATTATTTATTATTTTATAATAAAGATCAGGTTTTTGAAACTTTTAAGAACATAGCATTTAATTTTAATAGCTCTATAGAATCGGAAAAATGAATTGTAAAATAATACACATTTTTAAGTGTCGAGTGTATATATCGCTTGTACTATTTTTATATGTTAATATAATATATGCATGCATTAACCTTTTTAATTGTGTTTAACGTCCATTTTTACTACTGAGGTACCACAGGTGGTGTACACTGATGATACTTGAAATGAAATTATATATTGGGAAAGGATTTTAAGGAAGGAAACGTTCCAGGCCTCCCCAGCATTTGCCATTTATGAGGACTGCTGAAAACCTGGGGGAGAAAAAAAAACTCAGTCAGGAAGAACGGTCCTGGCGGGATTCGAACCCTAGACCTCCCTCTCACGAGTCCGCGCCTTAACGATCTCTGCCACCCGTGGCTGTGCTGCATTGGCGTCAAACATTAAAAATACTTGTATAGAATTGTGCAAGAAGTTAGGCAGAATTTGGTATACAAGCTAAATAGAGACTAACCATGTTCAAGCAAAATATAACTACAATGTATGTATGTTTTAAAATGCAGGCGCATACTGCAGCCCAGATTAGTTGACATCCAAAACATTGCTATTCTCACATTCTTCCCTAAGAAAGTGGTGACTGCTAAACAGTTACAAATTCTAAACATTCCTTAACATTTCAGCATTCCCCAGTTCTCGGACCGAAGAAAAATTACTTTCACCACACTAAATCTGCGATTGATCGATTACCTTTAAAATTTCAGTACAATGGTACAATGTTATTTTAGATAAAGTGCGGAACATGCCTTAGTGGCCTTTTTCCTGAAAGTGAGATTGCAATCTTCCAGTTGCTTATTTGAGCTATACTTTAATAGTGTTTAACGATTTTTTTGTTTGTTTTGTTTTGTTTTCCTGCTGAGGCATGACCACTGGTGATACGTGTAATGAAAAGATACTTTGGGAAAAGATTTTTAATGAAAGTATTCCAGGCCTAGGTTTAGGGTACCTCTCCGGCATTTGTAGGAACGAGAAAATCCTGGAAGAAACGTCATCCAGGGAGAACGGCCCTGGCAGAAATCGAACCGTAGACCTCGGCCACCCATGTTGGGATTACGTTTACGTTGATATATGCGGGACGAATGAGGTGTATCAGCGCACTCAAGAAAACGCCTCTATAATTTCTTTCAGCACGTGTTAGTGCTAACAGAGATTGAGTGTGGAAGTAAGGTGTTTGAATTTATTTCCACATAATTAATTCAAATTACCAATTTAACTATACTTGCAATTTTAATATATTCATAAGTAAGAACAAAAAAATTATGCATAAAATAAATTTCACTGAGTTGAAATAACATTTTTAAACAGTTAGTTTAGGTGTATGCTCTTCTAAAATGAATGTAGTCTTCGGCAATTCCAAAAAGTACTAGCCCCACTCTTACAAGAATGAGGATTCAGATCACTGAGGAAATGAGAGTGGTAAATAATTTTATTCTTTATTTATTAATTGAGACACCGTCAGATATTCTAATAAGTTGCTGGCCATTAAAATTACAACGGCCATAAGAGACACGTTAAATCGAACCCAGGTTTTCTCATAAGAAACGAGCATGACTCTCTAAAATGCACATTATCAGCAGGGGTGGGAATTTTATCAAGAGATAATTATAGCGTACCGAGAATGCAGGATGAAACTCTGTTGGGAAATGTGTGTACAGCAAAACTAATATTAAATCAGTGGATTGAGATAGGAGAATACACAAAGTGAAGGATCCTAACCGCCCCGTCAAACAACCGACCGAACATCATTTCCGCATGTCTACTATGAACATGCTAAATATATTCCAATTTTAATGGCCAGCAATGTAATATGAGAATCAGAAAATGCGCATTGTTTCCGCACATATGATAGTAATATTGGCAGCGCTGGGGAATTACCAAGTATATCGTGGCTTTGTGTTACTGTATAGACGAAAACAATCACTCTATACACTCGGAGTTCGGTGAGCTGGGGCAAGTTTGTTAAGCTTTGTGTCGAAGCGAACCAGCCTGTGAGTGCGAGTTTGTTTTGTTTAACTATAAACCAGTCCGGGCACTACTTGAGGCCAGCAGTTTTGTCTCTACCAGTCTAGGAAGGATATGTAATCATACACAATGTCGTTTTACCTAATAAATTTCAGTTTTTCTTACTTTTTCTTGTTAAGTATCATGTAAGACTAAGAAATCGTAGTAGGAGAGACGGAGTAAACAATTGATTCGGGGCTTATGGCATACTAAAACTATATCTATATTTTTGCTATTCGTCCTCGTGGTTGATGTTCTTCCGCTTCCCCTTTGCATAAATAAAGAGTATACATTAAAGACGTGGCTTACAAGCACAGTAATGCCAATTTTACATTTATATTGTCATCTCCTCGGCTATTTATTTGGTTTATTTACAGAAGCTGTTTAGCATCTTAGGTCATCAGCGTCCCATTCAATTCAGGGCATGAGGCGGCCGATAAATTTTGATCAGAGACCTCTTCTTTCACGCCTGAGATTCTTTTACATGCCGTAAATCTACGACACCGGACCCTTGGCTTCACTTTCTTTCCGAAGAAAGCCACTTTTAGGATGTTTATGCCCAAAAATCCATAGACCCTAACCGGGATTGAACTCGAGATCTTGGCCCAAGAGGCAAATATGATTACCACTGGACCACCAGGACCAACTTTGCTGGTCTAAGCAACCCTCAACAGAGATAGGAGCTAAGAAAATTGCGCAAGAAACAACAAATGTAAAATGGAAATTGTCAATTATGAAATGCCAATTTTGTTTAAAGCATTACCTAGAGAATTTTAGTTTGTTAAAGATGACAAACAACAACACATTAAATTTTGAAAACTAAGTTTCATAATCATTTGATAACTGATCTGTTGATCGAATTCTCATGTTGCAGCGATCTCTATCGAGTTAGAGCGCGTGACATTTAAAACAATAGATAAAGAACTCGTTTTAAATCTCCTTAGGGTTCAGAAAGGTGAGCACAAGCAGCAGGTGGCCGACTGGCTTCTGGTAGTGGGAGATGAAGCTAAGAGTGAGAGAGTTGCAGCCATTAAGGAGCTCTGCTGCTGCCGCCACGTGCTTCTTCAGCTCTTTAAACTTGTACCTCCTCCTGCAGCACCTCGCTGGTTTCTTTTGGCTATGCTCGACATTTTTGCTGCATTCTTATCGCTCCATTACCAGCAACTTAGAAGAGAAGCCTTATATCAATAACAAAAACGTAAACATAGTGTTCATGAGCTTCTCACGATATTGCATATCTCATGTTACAATGAGCCGATACGTGTGGTCCCAATGAAGACGGCCAAGTCGCACTTCAGCATCCAGGGGTTACAGTTTTAAAGGGGGAATAACTATCTAGGGATTAATTGCATGAAGTCAGGTGTGGGATATGCCCTGTCCCAGGCTCTTATTTCATTTGAAGGTGTAGGTCCTCGCTGGCCGCAACCATATCATTGTAAGTGTCGAATTTTGGCATAATCTTGTTTTAAAATGTGAATATTGTGTAACGCCAGATAAAAGTATGATTCGCATTGGTTCCCTTCACAGATATAATGAAAATTAATATGAACCAGCTGACTACTCTGGTTATTCCATTTTTGCTTGTCAGAATAATTTTGAGCTGATCACTTTCCACTTTCGTGATAGGAATAAGATAATTAAGTTTATGGAATATCATTGGAGTGTAAACTGTACGCAATAAGAACTGTAAAAATAGTGAAGTTAAAAACAATAATAAAATAACTACATTCTATATGCTTCACAAAAGTACATTGCAGTCGATTAATACAAATGAGTAATTTTAAGTGCAATTTCATTAATGATTTTATTAACACAGGTGTTTAATTATCTCAGTTTTTCGATTTTCCTTTATCAACAATGTATAGTTGCTTTAAAATACATTATGTGACCCAAAACTAAACACTATGTAATTTTTGCGATAGGGTAAATAATTTTACTGCCACATTGAATATAATTAATAATTTGAGAATTTAAGCGAGTTTTTTTTTCCTTTCTGGAAAAGCTGTTTGAGGGGCACTTTTTTTCATAATGTTACTGTTTAACATTATGCAAGTAACATCGTTATTTTTTACGTTTCAGAAACTTTATACTTTCCATTAATAAAACTGCTAAGCATTTAAACAGTAAAAAAATATCTATATCGCGATTTTGCAGTTAGCATTGTTCTTAATCCATTAAACTCGTATTTGTAGTTTTGTGTTTAGCAAAGATTATGAAAACCTTTCGCATATGCTTTTCTGCCTCGATGTCCACAAGTAGATTAAACAGAGAAAACAGTGTAGTTCTTTCCACATCAGAACGCTTGAATGAAATGTAATAAGGCTCTTGTTTAGTTAAAATTACAATCTTCATAATAAGTTGTAAAAAAATCAACGAATGAAGATAGCATTATAGCAGAAAATAGCAAAATATTTAATAATATGTAATTTTGCAATGAGAACATTATGATCGTTGTAATGTTATGCTGTAAAATGGGGGGAGAAGTGCACTTTGGAGAATAAAATATAATTCACTAAACTCTGTCTTCAAACTTTCTTAATTTTGATCTTGAAAATCTCCAAGCTTTTTGCGATGAAAAAACATAAAAAGCAAAATAAAATATAAAATAAGAAGAGGATGATTAAATGCAAAGAAGAAGGACTGAAAGGAAATAAAAAGATTTATAAATAATGTCGAGAAACAAAAGAGTTGCAAGAAAGAAAGGTAATAGGCATTGAAAGAAAAAGAAACAACAAAATAAGAAGATACCTCCCTGGGAGTTGGATGAAAACAGCTACGTACTATTTCCAGAGGCAAATGGGCCATCAAGAAGCCTTTGGGGATGTACTTTTAGCTGAAAACAAGTAAAATGCTTCTCATGAGAGGGGGTGGAAAGGAAATCCTAGTGTAAGATAACATACAAAGTCGGGTCATGTTTGTGCCCTATCCCACGATACTACAGTTCCTTAACTGCTGGGGTTACGCTATCTCAAGACAAAGAAGACCCTCATGACTTGGCCAAAGTATATGCAGGTCGAAACCTTGAGGTTTCACCTGCTCTAGTAGGAGGAGAAGAGGGCGGAAAATGTCTTACACGTGCCGAATTTGCTTCCAGCCTTTTGCCCTTTCTTTCTTCATTTGTCTTGCATCTCGAGAAGCGTTGCGTTTTACATATGCAGATCTGTCTCGGAGACACATTTTCATGTCATCGATGTCTAGTAGTTCGCGCACCAACACGCACGCACGCGCGCACACACACACACACACACACACACACACACCGCGCGGTCCCGTGGCTGCAGCTATTTAGGCTGCTTAAGATCTTGTATTCGATATCACTTTTACATGATCACTTCTTTATTTTGATTCCTTTGCCCTCATTGTTTAGGACATTTTATAATAACCGCAGGGTTGTGGGTTCTAATCCTGTTATTTTTTTATACATTTGGATGTGCTGCTCTGTTTATCCGTGCTGTTAAACCGACCCTAGGATCACAGATTCCAGTCTCACTAAGTGCGTTGTTTATTTCTTGCTGGCTTATACGGTAAGATTGTTTCAATTACGAGTAGCAAAGCGTGGAGAAGACAGTCGCCAAGGCCGTATAATAAATGTGCAGGTTGTAGCTTGTTAGTTTGCAGGAGGCTTTGCCAGCGAGTGGTTGTGTGTTCGGTGATTTGATTGTGTGTAAATTGTATGCGAACCACGGCGTTAGTTACTCCTGTATATTAAAATGCCTTGAACGTTGGCTTTCATGTACTATACATAGCTTAATATGTGAGAACGAATTATTTTAGAGAAATGGTAAGGCGATTCCCAAGAAAATATCCTGGCAATCGTGTTTCAGGTACAGAAACCGTTCGCAAATTTGTTAAAAAGGGACGAGAAACCGGGTCTCTCAGTGACAACAAACGTGTTTCAAACCGCCGTGTTTTTACGGAAGAAAAGTTAAATGAAATACAGGAATGTAGTGTTAAATGCATATAATGTTATGCTTTCAGTAAAACTATAAATAGATTCTCAAATATAGCTTTATGCGCGGCGACTCTTTATCTAACCTTTTCGGTTGCGGCGGTTGCACTTCCCCATTATTTAGCCGCGCTCAGGCAGCCCATAACTTAAATATCCTCGTTGTATTTTTTCTAACGCGTAGTGAACTTGCCGGTGATGGTCATATTGTCATTGTCCTCCACCATTGTGTATAATACTTTCAATGCAGTAAGTTTTAAGCGCATGCTCGTTATATTCCATATTTATATACCCTTTCTCAACAAGCACATCTCCCGTTAAACAAACATTTAACTGTATATTCTGCCATAAATTTGTTTCGTTGTTGTAATGTACTATTTTGTTAAGTAGAAGCTGATAAAATTATAAATGAAGACTAACATTTTAAAAATATAAAAATTGAGATTAACATTTCGACTCAATTCTTTAATTAATGTTAGTGCCCATATATTAATTTATTCATGGATAGGCACCTTCGCCTACTGTGTAGACTGCTTGCCTCCCACTGAGGAGGACCGGGTTCAATCCCAGCTGCCGTAAGTGGAATTTGTTGCGAACGAAGCGGCTCCTGAATAGATTTTTCTCCGGGTACTTTGACTTTCCCTGACATCAGCTCACCATCATTCAGTCTGCAGATTCTCTGTGCTCAAATTTACAAATGGACTACGCTATTGTCCTATGCCGGCTGTATGCGGAATTCCCAATGCCTGACCGACAAGTAATTTAGCATTAGAACTTTATGCAGCTATTCTTAAATAGATACGCGTTTTGCACTTTTAAAAAATGTCTTATTTATAGTCATTTTTCTCGAGCAATGCATATTAAAAGTAAATTTTAGGCATGTATTATTTAAATAATAACTATCGAAAATCTTCAGAAAATTATTAAGATTAAATTCTTTAAGAGTTGTAATGACTTTATTATTAGATTGAATGAGCCAAAATAAAACTTTTTACGATTTTTAAACAATGGTTCCTGTTTTTAATATCCTTAGTCTGTTTTGGAACTAAAAGATAGCTTCTATGACAATTTATAATTTATTTTACATTTTCATAGTAGTTTAACCATAAGAGAGAGTTATATAGGTCGGTTATTTTGTACAGTGATTCTAGATACGGTTATGAGAACCGAAACATGTTATTAAAGCCTATGCAGTATATCTCTGATTGCAGAGCTTTCCTTTCAAACAAGTGTACAGTATGCTATAATCACAAACAGCTAAATGATAGTCATACTAGTTTTGTAATTTAAAGAAACATAAATTATAACTATTATAATTTCTCTAACAAAATTAAAATAAGCATAAATTTTAAATTACTGATACATATATCCCCTTTTTTTTTATTTGATATAAGTATATTTGGATTTTCTGCAATTAATGCTTATGTGGTATGGGTTCGAATCTCTGTAAGACATCTCACGCTGAGAGGAGTATGAAATTGAAAATGCTGAATACATGCCTAGGGGCCAGACCTTAACAATGACTTCTGGATCGCTGTATGAAACTTGCTGGGTATTCCTTTATAAGTCGAGCAGAACACCCGCCCGATACACACACAACGATGCAATCCGGTCTCGGCTTTTGTCAAGCAGCAAGTCATGGCTAGTTGAAGGGGTCGACGGTCGCCGGGCAGCTTGTGCAAGATATGCAAGAAGTTTCCTTCCGTCTAGTTCCCACCTTCCTATTCTGTACACCCTTCCCTTGGTACAAGATCGGTCGGCCGGCCATTCTTTTAGGTCGCAGCCTCCCTCTTAGAAGTTTTTCTTTCTCAGGAGCTGCCACCCTCTTTTTGCGTCACTCCAGTTCAGACAATGCCCTCCGGTTCCAGGGGAGAGTGGGATGGGAGATTTTTCTGGTTTTGCGATCCGCCTCGGCTACACGGGGCTGCTTTAAACGCACACCTGGCTTATTTTTATATAATGCACTGTACGGGCCCCATCAGAGAGGCAATGGTGTAAGTAACATGTGGAAGTGAAAGCATCTGTCACAGACTCCGGCCACGATCCAAGTAGTTCTTTTCTTTCCTTTTTATCAAAGCTTGAAGACCTTCTTACTGTTTCTGTGGCACTGGTCTGAACACTTTCCGGAGTATCTGCTCCAGGTGAACATAGTTGCGTGTTACTTAAGAGTTTGATCTTATGTGCTCATCCCTCTTCCATTTATTTCCCCTTAAGCAAGGGAATATTTTTTAAACCTTATTTACATAACAAAGGAAAAGTTTGTAAATTTAGATCACAGTAAGATCAAAATTGTTAACCCTACATAGTGCTAATTAAAATTCTATTAACAGATCTTCCAAATTAATGGAACGAATGCAACCTTTTCAGGGCGAAGGGAAAATTTTTTTTATTTAAGGGAAGCATTATAGGGAAGAAGGATCAAAAATCATTTTTTTTTTTTTGTTTTTGTACAATTTTAAAAGTTGGAATTTTATGTTTATTTTATATGGTTTTTATTAATATTCTTTGTTTATAAGTATTTTAATAATTTTTAATTGTGTCACTTTTTTTGCATTTCGCGAGCACTTGTTCAGTTAATTCTTTGTCTCAGGGACTATTTGCCGTAGAAAACTGTGGTTTAACTTGAATGATAGAAAAAAAACTGGCAGCGTTTGTTTCTATCACTTCATCCTTTATTGTAATACTATGTTGCAGGGTTTAAAGTGGTGTTTCTCTCAAAAAGTTAGTTTATCTGAAAATAAAAATTACTGCAATTAGTGAAAAACTCATTTTATGTTTAAGTTTTCCATTTTTTAGGATCTGTATAAGCTATCACTTTGAAACCTTTACAGTTCATGATATTATTGTGATAATGCGGATCTATTATGGTAGAGCTAGGAAAAAATGTGATAATGTAAAAAAGATAATAAACAAAATGTTGGGAAAGGAATGGAGGGGGGGGGCAATCAATTGAAAATAATTTATAATTCGCTTCAGATTCATGGTATTGTAGAGAAAATAGTTCAGCAGATTTCAGTTGTGTGGGCCTGTATGCTGAAAAAGTTTCATTTATAAGCTTTAATAATGGTAGCTGAAGTTGGTAAATTTAACATTAGGCCTTTCATACTCCCCTTAAATCTATACATTTGAATCACTCGTAAAAATTATGTTAATGATGTGTGCTTTATAGAAGCATTTTTCTCTATCCATTCTGCCTTGCTGTTGTGAAATACAACAAATAATGAATATGTTGTAAAGATGAGGTAAAAGGGAGAAGTTTTTATTTCTCTCTCTCTCTCTTACGGCAGAGAATTGCATCTCCCCCACCACTAACCAAAGTCGTTGGAGTAATGTGTGCATTATCATATGTAACAGTAATTTAAAACTTCTAGCAAATGATTATCTGTACTTTCTTTTTCTTGTCTCTTGATCTGAACGTGACGTTTTAGAAAACAAGTTATAGGGTACATAGCATTTGCTTCCACGTGCTCCAGTAATGCTTGATTGGGAAAGAGAAAAATTATTCGATCTTCATATTCTAAGGCTTATAGTTTGTAAATAATTAAATATAAATAGAAAGTTGCCCTTTTTATGCCGAGCCTCGTTTGTTACCCTAGTCATAGCTATTGGAAATTTTAAAAGATTATCATTAATTAATATGGTTTAAAATCTATAAATAAGTATATTAGGGATTTAAATATTTCTCATAGTTAAGCTAATCCTCGTAATTTCATTATGAATCAAGATACGGTATCCTAACATTTAATTCTTTCCATTTATTAATTTTTAATCCTACTTAATTTTTATTATCGTATTTTCTATTACACTTATACATAGCTCTTTTATTCTCATCTGCGTCATCAGCAGAAAGTTACAGAACATTCCTTTTCACGATCAGGAAACCTCTCGCTAATTGAACTGTGTCCACAAATGAGCTAAGGCTCACATAGAATATCTCAACTTCCTTCTTAAAACAGCAGCACATCGTGAAATCGTTAAGCCGCTCTTGCAGGCAGCGACATGTACATACGTGCACATACATGTGTGTGTAGGGATGCAAGGGGGGTGAACTAGCGGCTCGTGGCCATTGCGTACCCTAACTCGCGGGGGTGATGGAAGGGTGAGAGAATTTTAGACAGGGTGTTGCACAATAGCTTTTCTAGTTAGTGCTGTCACCCCTACTCCTGTCTCTGTTCCCTTTCAATTCTTCCTCTCCTCCTGCTTCGCTTTATTCTTAAGACGTGCCATTCGGAATCTTAGAGAAAGGAATACCTCGCCCTTAACGTTTTGTTCCGCGCTTCTTGGTCTTTCCCCTCCTTCTTCTTGTTGAGAGTGATTCCAGCACGCGTGCCGGTCGCGTGCCCTTCTTCCATCCATCTGTCTGCCCTTCCGTTACCAGGAGTCTTGCAACGGATGTTTCAGAAAATTAGGTGAAGGTTCCAAAGTCGATCCTAATCGCATGAAGAGCAAGCGGCCTTTCGATATCACACGCTCTGATGTCAACTTGCGATTTTAAAAATTATTAGAGTAGTGGGGCTGGGGTTATGTTCTCGCAGCTTCCGCCAATATTTTCGAATACATGTAATATAACTTAAGAAAAATTCGGTAAAGATGTGAAAGATAAATGTTTCTTAACCTGCAACTACAGGCTTTTTTTCACAATTATAATAAATATAGTTAAATTAACATGAAGAGGCTGTCGGCAAAAGAGGTTCGTTGCATTTTTCCTCCCAGAAATTGAGATATAAACGCCTTTTCAGTTTCAGATGAGGAATTTCATCTGATGTAGGAAAAACAAAGCGAAAAAGGGCCGCCCTGTGTCTAGTGGTAACGTTTATGACTTAAGTGAATACCAGTTAGCTTTAAGACACCAAGGTCTTCGAACTCATTTACGCCATCATTAATTCATTTCATTTCATTCTTCCTTACTGACAAACCTATAATATTCAGTCCACAACATGCAGACGTCACGAGAAGACCAAAGCAATCAAAGCGACAATAAATAACACATACAAATAAAAAATATAAAAGAAATAACTTTAAATAAGAAAGCCCACATTTCCAATGGATGTTTTTTCGTTTATTAATCGAAGGAGTAGTTTAAAACATTAAGTGTCCATATCATTAAAAAAAAGTAAACACAAGATACAAACTTCTATTTTTATCGATAAAAACTCATTTTTTTTAAAATTATATTCAGCAGAATATCCAGGCACATATTCCACATTAGGTGCATTGTGCTATTTTCCATTCCGTATTATCGGGAACATCGGAGTTTATCCTTATGCGGGCTATTCCAAAAAGACATTTTTCCGCACTCACGTTAGAGATCAGAAAATTAATTTTCATTAAATAAGTTTTCATCATTTTGCTATCTAATTGTTGATATTATGGTATTGAAACAAAAGCATAGATTTATGTGGCATTGGAGAAATTAACGTTCATCCCATACTTTTCGATATTAATTAAGAACTCAGTATGCAGAAAGATATTAATTTTTAGTACCCAGCTTCCAATTTATTTTTACCTTCTGCTGTTTGTCGATCATATTCTTTAAAAGAGAGAAAAAAAAAATAAATAAAATAAAAAAAAACATATGCTAAACACTTTATGTATTAAAATGCTATCTTTTATATACGGTATATATAGTTCCCGTTAAATATATTTTAACCAGCACATTCAAGATTATTTATATTCAGAGAAGTTTTTAGTTGAAATCGCATGCATTCAGAATAATCTAATCAAAACTTATTATCGAAAATCTCGAAAAAACAGACAGCAACGGCTGTTCATAGCTATTCATGTAAATAAGACGTCCAGATGATATACCCGGCAATCTTCCACTGTACGTATGTGCATGGGACTTTTGATCCATCGTTTACCATGCCAGTGTTTTAATTTCAAGGTTTCCAGGTCAATGGTACAAGGAACGTCCGTCTTATAACCCTCAACATCGCTGCACATATGGCAAACGGTGAAGGCCGGCATGGTCTAGACAACTGCAGGAATTACTTTATAATAAAGTACTAATTATACAGGCAAATCGCTTGCTTGCGAGGGGAGTATAATTGCTGCACGAGCGGCCAACAGGTTCCAGGAATTGTCTCAAGGTGTTGGGGACTGATAAGGTAATGACCCCAACTTCCCTCCCGTAGAATTACTAAACTTAATGAGCAATATATGCGTTGATCGCTCTATTGTGTCCTAAAAACAGCAGAAGTCGCCATAAGCGTCATAGAGCAGGTTGATCCTATCTCCTAATAGTTCAGTAACGAGACAATGCTGCATATCTTCAACACATATTCTAATTTGTCCCTTAGTAGTATTAGCATATTGAAATTCCAAAAGATATTTTAGCATTCAGCATGTTAAAAAAAGTTCATGGTGCTACACTGTTACATTTCAGGATGTCTATTTTATTTATACTTTATTCAACAATTGTTTGCCATTCATAAATAAAACAGTAGTTTGTTTTCGAGCGAGTAGATTAAGAGGTAACATTGAGACTCAGGAATCTATCCCCAGTGCCGGCTCACCTTGACTAGAATTTTTTTTATAATTTTCAGTAATAAATGGTATGTGGTGGCAACTAAGCACATCTGAACAGCAACCAACAAATGTTGCGGTGAGACTAACGTACTCAAAGAGCATAAACATCCAGTTTAATAACAAAGTAACGGGTCGTTGACAAGTTCCTCCGCACTTGAGTGATGAGCACCGCACAAGAGAAAGTTGGCCCTCGTACATTTCTGGCATTCCTTTCTAAGCGGTTTTAGCAGTTATCCGCCCACCGTTGCTAAAGTTTGGACTTTGGAGTATGTCTTGCCTTGGTGGTTAAGTGAACACTAACCATACACCCGAACTCTCTTCCCAAGTGAAATCTTTGATACACAATGGCTGCGGAGCCACTTCTTGATGACGCTTTAGTGTCTTAAGTATTAATATAATTAGTGTAATAGTGTAAAACTCTGTTTTGTTGGAGTTTCAAAAATTTCTGCACATAGTATAATTAAAATAGAAATTAAAATGTCATTTTATTGGATAATACAGTTCAGAAAGTTTTTTACATGCATTACAAATGTTCTTTGTCACTCTGGGCATATGAACACCGTAGTTCGTATCTTACCCTACTCACGCCTCAGCATGACTCCCGGAATGTTTCGATATGCACCCTCATATTGAGCAAGGGTTTAGGTCGAGTTACCGAGGTGGCTAAGACAGTTCGCGGCTAAGTGCTCATGGAAATGAGGTGAGACGCCATCTTATTGCGGTATGTGCTCATTTAACTGTGCAGTTGGAATTGTCGGAGAGAGGATCTTTTCCAAATCCTGTGCTAAAGCGGCGTTGGACAAAGGTAATGGACCGAAACTGATAATATTCGAGAATACAAAACGTTTTATTCTAATTGTTTACCGCCATGTTGCTAACCCTGACACCTGCGACAACAACGTAGCTGCCTAATGGCTTGTGGTAAAGAACAATTCCAGAGTATTCATAACAAATTCAAACAATAATTCCTGTAGGTATATCGTGAAGCATTACTGACGACTGAGTAAAATGACGCATTCACTCAGTTCTTTAGTGAACTATAAAAGAATGTTATGTACTCATTGTCAAGACCTCCTCATACTCCATCTAGTACTCCAAGCGCTTCTTTTATCCTTTGCAACCAATCTTCTGCATTCGCACCGTTTAAGAGGCTCAAATTAATAACATTCTTTATAATTTTCATTATGTTGTAAATAGTAACATCTTTTATTGTTTGCATTCTAGACTTTTATAACAGCTTTCCTTTAGAAAAACCACTTTCTGTAATTGACAATAATATGTTTACCTATTGTTCATTCTATTTAAATAACATAGCGTTATTCTGAAGTAGATAGGTGAGGCAGTTATAAGACTATTTTGGACTCATATCAATCTCCCCAGTTGTCGTAGCCGGTGTATTCGGCTTCACACTTAACTGCTTTTAGACATCAGGACCAATGTCGATACTAGGGAAGCAATTTACATTTTTTAAAATTTTGTTTTACATATTCTCATTTCATTAAAATTATCTTTCGGTAATAGTGATTAGTCCAAAAGTACACTATATAACGGTCAAAATTCATTACTGTGTAAGTATTTTAAAAATTATTTTAATTAATTAATTTACCTAATTAATTTCGCCTCAAACTGTATAATTAAAAGTTTATCTGATAGACTAAAATATATTATGTATCAATGTAAAACTCGATAAAGAATTGTCATTAGTGAGTCAGTTGATCCTCAAATAAGCGTACATTTGAAAATAAAAATAAAAAAAAAACGGCAAGCGTGTTTTTTTTTTTTTTTTTTTTTTTTTTTTTTTTTTTTTTTTTTTTGCGATTTTAATAATAGTCTCCGTGGTATTTAAACTCCTATATAGTTTCTCTTCCTCTTTTAAATGTTGAAATGCGCAAATACCGAACTTAGCTTGTCCCTAATAACCCTCTAGCAATTTTGTTTTTCTGCCCATAAACTCTCCTGAAAATATATTTCCATTCAGGCCATTCGTGTAAAGGAAACTGAAGCGGAGTCGATGCCTTGTTGGACCTCATTTGTTTCACAGACATGATCTTTTTGGTACAATTTTTGATATTTCAGTAACGCAGCATGCCTTTACATTATTACTTAAGACACCGTAGAATGCTAAGATTTTTTCAAGTCGTCTACTTAGGATCATATTGCATATGATATAAATAGAATATGTGGAATGCAGACTGCAGCTGTTGGGTAGCTGAATAGGAAATGCTTAGAAGACAAAGCTAATAATGGAGTGAGTGGCTTTCATAAGATGCTGATTTCCTGCGGCTGGAAGGAAGTGAAGATCTGGCCAAAGAAATTGCCTCATGAAGCCTACATGGCTGTCACCTTAAACAAGTTTTGATAGTTGCTTTGGATGCTGTGTTTAGAATTGATGTCCTCTCGTTGCACAATAAAGAAGAGGGGGAGAACAGAAAAGGGAAGAAGAAAATAGAACAAGCTATAAAATAAGTATTAGAACTGGAAAGAAATATAGCTCAATGTAGAAAAAGTTATTCAGTGTTATTATATAAATTCAAAAGAAATCAATTTTTAGAATATTACGATTATTTCTAAACAAAATTGCTTCTGTCCTCATGAATTAGACATCTATGTTTAGGGCCTGAACTGATTTTTACTTAATTTACGACAGCGACACACGCACGCACACCTGTTTGTAGCAGTCTACTTAGTTATTTTGTATTTCCACCTTTTTTCTAGTTCGTTTAACATTTTTGTCTTTTGTTTACAATTTTGAGAGGTCACGGGTGAGAGACTATTCCTAACCAAAACACATCAAATTTATTTGATTTTGAAAATACAATTGCAAAGTTAACATTTACAAGCTCCTATTCCATCTATTTTTACATTAATCAGGATTTCTTAGGCCAGCATAGAACAGAAGTAACTTTTTTATTCTGCTAAAACAACAATCCTGAGGAGACCTTGATTAAATCCGCATAGTAACTTCCCAACTTGTAATTGTATGTATGTGTTTATATATCTTAAGACAATATAAATGGTCTGCCTCTTTAAAGCCTAAATAAATCCATATACACTTCGGCACAGCTACTTCTTTACATATGAAAACTACCTACTCTTTTAAATCAGTAAGCTGAGTTGAGTTATATGTTTTCATCAGGAAGCATTTTGCGTGCATGAAGTTATCTCAGCGTTATCGTGTAGACCGGTGGTGTCTGAGGTCGTAGGTTCAATCCCAGCCTGGCATTTTTACTTATTTATTTTTCACAAAAAATTTTAGGAATATGTGAATTTCTTCTTTGTTACAGATTTTATTCCAAAGCCTGTAGATTTTACTTTTTCTGTAAGTGTGATAGATTACTTGATCTAGACAGTGGAGTTTGTGTTTTTGTGGAATTTTTCATATTATGATGAAAACTAATTATACAGGAAGAACAAGTAACCAAAAAAAAAAAAAAAAAAATCACGCTCATAGCATTCAATATAAACGTAGCGAACGAAAACAAATACGTAGAATCCAGATTTACCAATTGTTACGGCGTGAAAGCAGACTACTATTTTTGTCTGTATGTGTACAAGGAAAGTACAATAATAAAACGACCTTATTGAATTATGACTTTTTCCTTTGCTTCAGTAATGTACGTTCTGCAGGAATATGACGTAACACAACAGTTTAGAGAATAATTTATACCCAAATAAGTTTAGAACTGCCAGTATCTTCCTGAAACAATTTCCTTCCCTTCTGAAAAGAACACTGTGTAATGATTTTCATTAATTTGTCATATATACGGTCGATCCCAAGTGTAACGTGGAACTTGGCGGTTTGAGCGTTTTTGCTTTCCCCTTAAAGTAACTAGGCTCATTATTTTTAATATGCTAATGACATTTGGTCATACGCACGTAATGCGTTCTTCTTTAGAAAAGTGTTAGAAGAAACAGGAATGCATATATGAAGAGCACGTGCCTTAGAGCATTTGATGAATGGCACAGTGCTTCGCAGCTGTTTTAAGGGGGCATTTCCATGTTTTCTCCCCAAGTATCGAGAATTGTACTTCCGTAGATGGAGCCCTTAATGAGGGGCTCATGTTGCTTCCCCAGTTCACTAATGACGTTTTATCTGCTATGTGGTTTCGTATTGAGCTTTGCCGCCACAATAATAAGGTTTTCACGAGGTTCTGCAGTGTAAATCATAAGACAAATGCTGGAGATTCAAATTAAAGATCTTTTAATGTCAGAAGAAATTGCAAATAAGCATACTTTTCGTTCATAACACTCAGTACCTGTGACGATACTGGCAATAAACCACGAAAGACTCTGTATATAACAAATTGTAAAATAAAAGTTTAATTATCAACGGGTATTTCAAAATGACAGTATATTTACGGCATTTTGAATTATGAATCCAAAAACGCAGAATAGTTTCGTAACAATTAAGTCCTGAAAAAGTGGCGTTACAAACAGGTAAGCTGTAGTAGAGAACGCTATTTATCTTATAGTGAGCATATATCAAAATATACTGAGTAGCGCACTTAATAATAGTACATTTTAACAATTACTCTTTCTTACCTTGGTGTTTTATTTATTTATTTTTAATAGTGTTTAATGCCCATTTTATCTCTGAGGCAATACTGGCGTTGGGAAGTGAGATGAAATGATGAACGATAAATTAAGAAGGCTTTTTTTTCTATGGTAGGTTCTTCAGCCTTAATGTCATTTTACTCGTAAAATTGTTTGAAAACCGCTCACTTCCACGGCAGGTTGATACATTATAGTCATAACTTATCCCAAATGGCATAACCGAGTAAAAGTAAGTAAAAATGTTAATTTATAAGTTTAGCAATGATACTTAATGATAATGGTTGAAAATAGCAAGAAATTTATCTACATTCAATTATTTATATTCACTTGAAACTGTAAAAGTAAACAAAACAAATCAGCACGTACTTAATTCATTATTAGGTTACAGCCATACATTAGCAAAGATTGTACATAGTTAAACTCAACAGGTAAAAGCCTTATTTATTAACTTTTGCATTAGACAAAAAAAAAAAAAAAAAAAAAAAGGCAGGGGAGAAATGAAAATGTCGTTTAGGACGGCGAATTGTTAGTAAGAATTGCACCGGAATCTCGGCGAATAGATTTCAAACATTGAGCTATTTAAAACAGAGCAAGACTGCATTTTGAGATAATCACTTAGAGAAACATTGCATTAGTCTACAGTTCCATGAGAATAGCAGGTGAAACACAGAGTTCTATCAACTGCACCCCGAAGCCAAGCATATGAAAGATCCGTTTAATAGAAAGAATTATGTGTATGAATGCCGTATGCTTTATTTGGATACGGTGAGGGTATTAAACCATGATATAGGGTTCAAGGCAGGTGTGCTTCTACTATCTACTTACATCTTTCCACCCCCACAACATTTCATTACTCTTATCCCCATCTCTCTCTTCATCTTCCACGTTCGTGTGCGCTGGGCTACCTTTTCTCTTGCTCCCTCACTGGGTAATTTTTTTTTTCCTACGGTAACATTTTTTATATAATGGTCTTAACGGTCAAAGTGCAGTCAGTCAGTAGAAGGAAGGGACTGAGTACAACATGTGGCACACGTAGCTCCGTCAGATGTTAGCATTAGTGCCAACCTGACCCTCGTTGCTTTGAATGGAAATGCAAGTAACCGATGTTGCAGCAGTAATTATTTCTGAGGAAAAATGGAAAACGTTTCCCAGTAATGATATTAACTTTGTGTCAGCATGAGGGATCTGTCAATTTTTGAAAAATAAAAAGTTATTCCCCTTGGAAAATCACTTGTTAAATAATAATATGCTAAACAGCAGTTTAAAATAAAAAACAAACTAATTTCATAGAAATACACGATGTTAAATTATTCACCTGAGTATAAGGTAACAACATTTTTGTTTGAAATAACGAAAATGCTTCTTTTTATTACTAAAATTGAAGAATGTCTTTGCTTACATGGGCGTCCACGGTTTTATTCTGTGTAGGCAACAAAAATAATGTCCATGGAAAGCCAGGACTCAGTTAAAGTTTTATAGGGTGATGGCGGTTCCCGTTCTAACCTACGGTTGTGAGAACAGAACATTATCCATAAGTGACGGAAGAAAAAATCGTATGAAAGCTTTAAGATTCATTATATATTAGATCAATAAATGAAAATATATAAAAATTATATAATATATATTTGAGATGATTTGTAGAAGAAAGAAAAATAAATTGGTACAATCAAGTCCAGTGTATGAAAATAGACTTCCTAAGCTGGTATTTAAATACAAATCAAAGGGAAAGAGAACTCAGGACTGACCAGAAGAAGATGAGAAGATATGTTCTGAAGCCTGAGCACACTTAAAGTCTGTCGGATTTTTTTTTTATTTGGTTTATTTACGGACGCTCTTTTACATCTCAGGTCATCAGCGTCCCATTCAATTCAGGGTGTGAAACGGCCGACAAATTTTGCTCAGAGGCCTCTTCTTTCAGGCTTGAGATTCTTTTTCGTGCCGCAAATGTACGACACGGGACCCACGGCTTTACTTCCCTTCCGAAGGAAGCCATACTTAGGATTTTTACGCCCGAAAAAATCCATCGATCCTGTCCGACTTTGAACCCGCGATCTTGGAAAGTCTGTTCGGGGATTGATGATGATGATGATGATGATGATGATGATGATGGAAAACCAAATCTCCAATACAGAGACGTTTGCATTGTATCAATGCAACCATTTTGTTTCATTGTAACAAGTTATTTGTTTTTGCATAATTTTAAAAATATTTGTATTACATTCATAATCAAATCAAAATGAAAACAGTTTTCACAACTAATAGTATTTAGTATACTTTTCTGCTACAATCTTATCTTTATAAGGCGACATTTATTGCACAGAAACATTAAGATATATCATCAGACCTGAATACTACAAATTTCTGTTAATTTAAAAATAAATTGATATCTTTGCTTGAAGAATTGTCATTTATGACAATACAGTACATATGATCAAAACTGACTGAGTTAATTAATAGTGTTCTGTTTCATCCTAGGATTTTTTTATTAATTTGTAATTTGATTGAAAGTATTCAATAAGATTGGTTTATTATAAATAACTGAAATTTTTCTTAAATCTAACTCTGAGAAAGAAGGTAAAAAACAAATTTTGAGATTCTAGTTGAAGTTAAATGTAAAAATAAAATAAGAATAAAGGCTAGAACTGTTTATTTCTAGGAAATATAACATATTTTATAATCAAGAGCAACTATGTTCGCAAACCACAACCGTAGAAAGCGATTACAGTTTTTGAATGTTCATTTTTTAAACAGTACATATTCAGTTAATACAAAGTTTCGATTTTATTATATAAAGGTTAGTGCTTTGTATCCATGCCAATGATGGCGACATATACGTATTTTTTGTAGAAGCTAAGTGAAAGCCTGTAATCATTATTTTTAAAAAATATAAATAGAAACCAATTATATGTTTTCAGCATCACCATTTCTTTGTTTGAAATTTATATCAATCTTTTCTTTAAATCTGTTACTCAAACTGGTCCTTCCAATGAGGATATCAAAGTTCTTATCATTCATTTTAAAGAAAATTGCTGAAAGTGCCTGTTTTTGGAGAGAGATGCAGTGGCCAGCTTAAGAATAAAGGCTGTATTGTTTCCTTATTCTTGTTGTAAACGTGATCAGAAAGATGAACTGGAATCCGGTTGTGGTATGCAGCAGGGAAGGAGAAAGCGCAGCACTCTGCAAATCTTAAGGTCCCTTTTAAAGAAAAATCAAATTTATCAGCTGGTGTTCTAAAATCGTGGTCTTGCCGCCTTCCGACACTCGATTCTATCGGGAAGCTTCCTCTTTTAAGTGCTTTTTGCCGCACCTCCACACATTTGAGGCATTTTAATGAAGGTGAAATGAAATATAATCTCGTTACGAACATCAATACCAGTATAGCAGACACTGTAAGTATGTGCTAAGGAATGAGGCAAGTTCCAGGCCACCTGATGTTTATTAAATGTTTCAGGAAACGAAATTAGAAGGAATGTGGAAAGAAAAGCATTTGCATGCTAAGATAAAAATGCTTCATACATACGAGTATATCTGGTATTTTTGTTTAATTCTGAAATTTCAAATAGTACAAATTGATATTTGTCCATAAACCACAGAAAGATCCACCTCATATATTTTGTATAAATATTTTATTGTAAGCTTGTTATAGCAAAAATGTTTCAAATGCTTTCAGTGTGTTATAGGGCGAAAACTAATCTTTAGACTATTTAGAATTGGAGCCAAGTATTTTATGCATCTTGTGAATTGCTCAGCATCAAAGTTCTGGTAATAAGAATGGAGAACCGCAAGCATTTTTCATTAGAGGGAGGGATTTTGGTACTGGCATTGCTTACATTTTAATTTTATTTCCTGTAATTAAGTAACATGTGAATGACAGCTTAAAACAGTTGAAGGTGGATAAGGGGTGATAAAGTAGTAGCGCGTGGCACGTGCTCCTCGCACGGTTGCGCACTCACCATGCGCAATAAGTGAAACGGCTCGAACTCCTTCCTCTTCCGGCTACCCAAACAAAATTGGAACACGAAATAACTTCGAAAATCGTAGAATATGAAACTACTTAACGCTACGAAACAAGTACCTATATAGAGGTAAAATAACCCAAGACAGTTATTTTAGGAGCAGGAAATTAAAAATTAAAAAAAAAAAAATACCTGAATAACTGAGACAAAAAAAAAAATAGTAAAATAAGGACGGAAAGAAAGGACTAGAGAAATCATAAACAATGAAAGAAATACAGAAAGTGCAGAAAATGCAAGGACAACAAAACCGAGGAGCTATAAATAAAAAAGTAAGAGGCAACGAAAGAGGAAAGAAGGAAAATAAAAACTGTGAAAAATTCTAAAACCAAGAAAGCCATTAAGTGAATCAAATACAAAGAAAACAATGGTCATCTTTTTATTTATATATTCCAAAACAAGTTTCATACATTCTGATGTACTTTTACTGCCTTACGCATAAAACGACTTTTTGAATAAGCTACCCAATGAATGAATTTAAAGCAAAAAGAAGAAAGCCCCTTGAGGAGCTAATAGAACAGCTTCTCAGCTCTTTAAATTGCTCTGTGGTTACAAAGAAGTTCACGGAGACAGGTGCGCATCAAGTCAAGGATTTTAAATCTCTCATTCTCAAGATGCTGCTTACCCGTACCACAAAAAACAAGTGAATGCACACGCCTACTAATTTATAGTCGAAGCCTCCTGGAGCGCAGCGTACATAGTAACGACAGTACAACAGATCATAAAGACTCGCGTTGAAACAATGGCTGTAATGAATATTGGGGTGCGTTGCACGTCTACGTTCTTCAACAATATTTAAGTGAACAGAACAGTGTACTAGATGCAAACAATTGGTTAAAGACACCTTCATCAATACTGCAACATGCTTACTAAAAGGCTGTAACATCTAGAAAGAAAGGTATTTTCATATTGTGTTACCTGCCAAACTTGGTCAACATAAAACAAGTAAGCTCCCCCACAAAGTGAATGCGCTTCAACGAACATTAACACTATAAAATTAACATAGTTTACTTAACACTTAAAAAAAGGAGCTTTAAAATTGTCATAGCAGCTGTTTCCACATATTTACTTTTATAAAATTTGGCTCCGATGTTGCAAATTAAAGGAAACCTTTGCAAAAAATTTCGGCTATGATCACCTCATTCGGTTTAAAAAAAAAATGGCGCCTATAATAGCATGAAAGTAAGGCGCGGTCTCGTAAGAGGGAGATCTGGGGTTCGATTCCCACCAGGCCGTCCTCCCTAACTGAGGTTTTTTCCAGGTTTTGCTCAGTCCTCATAAATGGCAAATGCTGCGAGGTACCCTAAACTTAAGCCTGGAATGTTTCCTTCCTTTAAAAAAAAAAAAAAAAAAAAAAAAAAAACCATTTTATCATTTTTCTCATGTATCTTCAGTGTCCACTTCCTGCGGTGCCTCAGCAGTAAAAACAGGCGTTAAACACTATTAAAAAAGAGTATTCTAGCCACGAATTCTCATCTTACCGTCATGTCTTCCTCCGCGGACCCAACTATGAAATTCCCCCATCCGAACCTACATATTCTGGTACGCTCGAAGACCATCCCAGCAAAAGATAATTAGACTTATTTTCAATACACCACCTTCAAGTTCACAACATAGTAGTAATGATTAAAAACATTGCAGCTTAACGTATTACATACACCAATTTGCCGTATTTGTATGCAACCAGCCTGACTTCGATGTAGCGCATTATTACAAGAGCAACAAGAGAGAATGAATGTTGCTGAAGTTGTGAAAGTGGTAAGAAACAAATTTAAGAAACACGTTTAATGTTTCTTCTCCTCTAGTGCGTTCATGAAGGGGCAGCAGTTTAATAAAAGCTTCTTTACCGTAAAGTTGTCAAAAACTGTTCTAATACATACACAGCTGTCCAATGTCGGAAATATTTGTTTGATCAAACTGGAGTGAAAAAATATTCATACAATTGCAAATCCAAATAAAATTTAAGTTTAAAATTCCAAATTATTAGAAATATGTTTAGCTCGTGGTAAGGCATCATAAGTAAAAATTTATCCTTGTGATCATCCAACAGATTTGGCAGTACTGATCACTTGCCTCTTTAACTATTTCCCCCTCAATGGTTTTTATTATTATTTTAGATAATGCACATCACACTGTAAGAATTCGTCGTGTTGCATGACTTGTTTGCTGAAAAATATAGTTGTATTGTTAATTTAGATTTTAGGTCTATCACTTTTAAATTTTCTTAATTTAGAATCCAGAATAGGAGGTTCCCTATTATTGTTATTAGTCGAAAAATGTGTTCTACATTACCTTTTAGAAGTTGCTTTTCTTTAGCCATGCCCTATTAAGAATATCTACTTGAAAATAGTACTCCTTAATAAATAATCATTTGCAAAACAATAATTACAATGCACTGGTAATATATGACAGATCTTTTCACAACACAAGACACTACGAATTGAGCTAGTGCTCTCAACTACGTTACTTCACAAGCTCATGAATACTGAATGTTTAGATTAAGCTACCTTTGACGCGAATCGCCGATAGTTGAGGAAAGTGGCACTGTTTTCTACACCATGATGTTAAAGAGATAAAAATAAAATTAGGCAGAGCGAATTACCTATCTTGAGGTTGCAGAAAGGAAGAAGTGTTCGGTATCATTAGCGAGATTGGTAGAATGGAACGGGTAAAGCTCCATTCACAATGAAATTTAGACACAGACATAACAGAGAAACTTGCGGTCAGGTTATTCAATGATTGATAGACATAGACATAAACATGGAAGCTTGCAAGCTGCAACCTTTGATGTCTACATTTGTGTGAAACCTAACGAAGCACCCAATCAGAATGAAGAATCGATTATGAAAATGGCTTCGTTTGACGAGAAGCTAATAATATTATATCGAACAATGCATCCTACAAGATGTAGAAATTAAAATAAATATGTAGGTGGAGAGTTCGTTTGCTTCCTTTTATTAACAACTGCGCAACTAAGTTTAATGCGCAACCAAACTGTGCGGAACTGCATCATCTCTTATTTCGCTTAGCATTTTATAGAAGATTCCTTGTTAATGCTCCTT
Source organism: Metallyticus violacea (assembly GCA_030762175.1). Taxonomy (NCBI): domain Eukaryota; kingdom Metazoa; phylum Arthropoda; class Insecta; order Mantodea; family Metallyticidae; genus Metallyticus; species Metallyticus violacea. The sequence continues at coordinate 70,877,834 of CM060842.1, forward strand.
TGATTCAGGGTATGAATCTGCCAACAAAGACGCAGAAGTATCCGGTTTTTTAAATATATAATATAAAGTAAATTAATGTACATTTGCATGAATGCTGCTGTTATTTTAAATCAGTTCTTGTTTCGTTTACTTTCATTTATGATTGGTTATTACCTAAGTTTCCATGTTCCATTGTGAATGCTTCAGTTGCTGCTAATGTTATGCGTTAAATTTATGTTTAATTTTCATTGTGAATAGACCTTAAGACTATGCATCATGGGAATGCTGAGAAAACTTTTAGTGCTAATTAGATGCTCAAAATGACGTCTTGAAACTTGAATTAATGTTCAAATTCGGCACAACTAAAGTTTCTTACTAAAGGCTCTAGAAAAATATACTAGGGCACCGCGTAAAAATTAGTTTAATGCTAATGCTTCTCTGTTTCGTAACTCTGAAAATTTTACTCGGTCACGCAAGTATTTACGTGCTCTCAGGCATCTGCATAGAGGGGTGTACTTTATTTCAGCTCACTAAATGTTCCCACCGCAAATAAATGTTAAGGTATCGTAGCGACATGTTACTATGCACGCTTGGAACTTCCAGAAACAACGATATGCAAATATTGACTATAATGGAAAATAAGTGTGACACTAGCCCGTTATTTTTGTTGCTATTAGCATGGCAGGTGCCAGCAACTTCCAGAGTTACCCGCTTAGACCTGATTAAAGTGACAGATTTATATTTCCAAATAAAGTCTCAAGGTAAAAATGAGATATTGATGATGTCAATTGAAGCAACATCTGCTTTCCTCGACTTTTCGAAAGGAAGCGATCTGATTTTATCTTAAAGATGGCGCATGCGGCAATGTAGTAATATTTTCTAAAAACTAATGAAGGTCTTGTCATCTAGAACAGTGTCACAAAAACAGCAATGCTTAACTTACAGAGTAACAAAGCAAGCTTTTTGTCAAGTTTTGATAGGATGACGACTGTTGTTACAGTGAAACATTTACAGAAGTTCATACCAATCTATAGTATGAATTTAGAACATAGTTATTGAAACCTTGTCATACTGAAGATGCACTTAATGTAGCTTTCAAGTAGATGCCATGTATGTGTTTTATTAAATGTACTGTAGTATATATAATTCCAACTACCAAAATTTAACATCCACGCAATACTTATAAGAATAACTAAATCTCCAACACGATTTGATAACTCTGTTAATATACCAGCATTATAAGACTTGTTATTTTGATAGTAAATAATTATCTGTACAACACACACACATATATATATATATATATATATATCCACAATGTTGATATGTGAACTGTTTTTATCCGCTCCTATTGGTGTCCTAACACAACGCTAATGCAGCCATGTAGGAATGCCAACTGAAGACACATATACAACCAGTTTATAACAGGTTGCATTGTTAATGGAATAAAAAAAAATTAAAGCTCTCACCAGTTACGGTTTAGGTTAAGCAGATAGATCCCTCCCTTCCCCTCACTGATGTCAGCCCAACTTGGTAAGTGTATTGTTGGCAGCACTGAGTTCAAAACAAATACACTTCCAATTCCTTGTCCGCCGGCAAACGTAAAAATAAGCACGTATAACCAACCGTATGTATACCACGATTGCATACATACGTAGCAAATCTTGCAAACAGCTTCTAGGGCTTTCTGTTTACTAACGACGCGGAAGCACATTACAGCTTCAGACGGCTTATAGACCTTCCAGCAAGTCAGCCGACCTAACAGATGAATGAAAGTTATACTTTTGCTAACTAGTGCATACGAGGTGTGAGTGCGCAGTTATGGTGTAACACCACATTATGAGAGTTGACAGAATCTTTTCGCTGTTAGTTTATGAGCCTCGAGTCATGAGTAGAGGGAGACAAAATCTACCTTAGATTGGTTTTCTGTCCAAGCATATAGGCCAGTTAAGGTCAAGATAAAGTCCGTAAAATGTAAATAAATGTTCAGTTATATACACAGACGAAATTCCTAACCCTGTCTCTAGCACTTTCTCTGTTGGAGTGCGTGGAATTCCCGACGTTATTACACTAGTATCTGGTAACACATATTTTGTTTCAACTGTTGTTCTTTATTTATTTTCCTGTCTAATAATCTAAAAAGTTCCTGATTCTGTTAAGGCAAATGTACACCGCTTAGATTTGGTTCGAAATTTAGGATGAATACGAAACGTCTTAGGGTAATACCACGTAACGCAACCTATTTCTAGAAATTTCAGCGGATTGCCATTACTCGATTATATACTTCCATGCATGCTTCACCTCCAAAGTCCAGGTCGCTCTTTTTTACCAAATAGCCTCAGCCTCAGCAATAAGCGTCTCCTCCTTGATTGTACTGAACAGCACACCTGAAACGAAATACGTAAGATTCTTAAAGCTATAAAATTTCATGTAAATTTAATTTCAATCTGCTGAACTGAAAAGTGAACAAATTAGTATTAGCAATAAAAAAATAAAAGTACATATATTTTCAAGAGTTATTTTTCTTCTCAAAAAAAGAGGGGAATATTATAACAATTTACTGTCTCTGCCCCTGCATTTTAGCATCAAAATTAATTTATTTCTATTATTTTATATACTGTGAGAATGAACAATTATAAAATATTTTAGATCCTGGCGAATTTTGTCTCGTGGGAACGTAGTCGATTTCGCGCATGGCGCCATACATAATGCCTGGTTCGAACGCCCTGGTGGTATGTTCAGGAGCAAATGTAAATGTCCCCGTACAGGCAATTCAGATACTTCTTCCATTGAAGCACTCAGCGTATCATTTCACAATGGAATGTGTACCCTAACAGACATATCTGGCTGAATCAAGATTATTGTGACTTTCCAACACCTGCTCCGAGCTTAAAATGGCGGACAGTCGTCTCTTTTTCCCTGTGCAAAATGCTCTTACTGACATTCAAGCGACAATATTTGAAAATGTCCTTTATAGTTCTCACCACTCATCTTTAAAGGCAAATCAGCATTTTTATGTTATTAATTGTATATTTGTAATTTAAAATATTAACGAAGCCTTTTGTACCATTAAATTGTGACACCCTGTTTCTACTACAGTAACAGGTGAACTGACATGCTAACAAAGCCCATTAGCTGTGATGTAATGTTCAATTAATGTAAAAGTTTTATCAACTGAAATGAATTATATTGTAAATCAATGAAATCGTCGGATTTGCTAAAATAATAATCTTAGAAGTAGATCTTGGGAGAAGTAATTTATCCATACCACCTTTGTGTCACATTTAATGCTTTGTTTCTTTCTTTTTTACTCTTACATGGAACTTGCATGCAAATGGTAGCGCTATGGTTGTGATGTTTTAGGAATGAAGGATTTATAAAGAGGTGTAAAATATTTGTTTACTTCAGTGATTTTAGCGTCAATGCTAGGAACTAAAACAAAGGAAATATGTAGGAAGAATAAATACGACATTGAAACCTCATTCATATTTAGAGCGGATTTGAATCCAGCGATTATCAACCGCCTTTGTTGGTAGACGAAAAACACCGGCAGCAGCAGGTAATACATCACAAGGTATAGAAAAAGTTACAACGGAAAGAATGTACTACGCACTTATTTCAACATGGCAACTTTATAATTCATACGTTGCAACTTAGAAACACCTACACTTCAGTAATACTTCTACTTGAAATAAACGGGGATCTTGTAATGTACACTCTTTGACAAAAAAAGTCATCACCAGATTCTATGTGTTGATCGAACTTCGCGGACGCTCGTAAACGCTGTATTTACAACGCTCATGCAGCGACTGCACACTGCAATGGGCTCTTTGCCTGTAAATGTAATGGCCACAAACATAAGCGTCTGGAAAGAGAACATTAGGATAGAGTAGCGGGGGCTGAGCAGTTTAGAAGGTAATGTAAGTTCCTGGGCTCATATTCCACACAATATTTTTGTTTTATTTTTAATTAATGGTTTTATAAATGTACGAGTATATATACCACATCATTTTACCTTAATATTATATTTTAACGTATCATTTGAATTTTATGGCATTACCTAAGCACACACAACTATGTAATCACAAATTAACGTATTCTTTACAAATGACTAAATAAATGCATGAACATAAACATTTATCTTCTAAAGTCAAAACACACAAAAATAAACACAAATTAATATCGGGCGCATGAACCCCCAGCATGCATAACTGCCCTCAATCTTCCGGGCATAAATGCTATCGGCTTTTTACAGTAGTGCGGACGAGAGGCTACAGCATCTCAAGGTTCTTGAATTTGTGCCCATAAATTGTATTTTATGCTTCGTGCATGTGCAGCAAGTTGCATTCAGACTAAAGTAAATATTGTAATGTTCATTATAAAAAAAACACACACATATATAATATAAAATGTTAACGTTAAATCTTACTACGTATGGGAAACAATATTACAAAACTAATTTGTCATAATATGTTTTAAAGTTTTATTAAAAAAAAAAGTGCTTAATGCTGAGCTTAATCAACGACATCATTGCAAACACTGTGTCACAGAGCTAACAGAAAGAAAAAAAAACGCTCGCGCGCGCGCACACACACACACACACACTAGTCAGCGTCTTTAGTGCATGCTATATAACACAATTACTGCAATGGATACACAGCTTTTCTGAATACCTTGTGAACCGCGTGCTGTATCGAGTAGGACTAGCAAAGATATGCAGGAAAGAAGCGTTTATTGGTGTTTACGTTTTATATTTTCAGTTTGTTCCCAGCACATTTTAGTTAAATTTTGATCACAAATACTTCATTTGTCTACCTTGGTGCTCTTAAAGACATCGTTGATAATGTCGAATTCATAGCAGTAGAATTTGGGATAATTTTCCCCGTAAATTTATTTAAGAGATCGATATTTAATCTGTACACCTTACCGGGGTCAGGATTAGGTGCTGTAGGACTCCCCACCACTTAGTTCTTACCTCCCAGTCCGTTGAAGAGGAAACGTGTCAATGTTCCAGAATTGCAACTAGAATATTAGATATTAAACCCGTTTGCTTTTTATCGCGCCTGGAGAATATATCCGGTTGAGTCCCAAAATGGTTGAATATATATTCTTTTTGGACATTTTATGCATTACTTATTCGCTCTCTTACATATCCATCGTGTGATATGCAGTTTCTTACGAACCTAAGTCACAAAGAAGTTTCTTAGCTTTGAACAAGGGCATCAAGTGCTAAAGAATGCAAAGAAATACGCACTTCAATGTCTGTGTTCGACAGAAATTCGAACCGAGTAACTGGCTACTGGAACGTCTGCCACTCACTTGTCGACAAGAAGCTTTGTGAGAAAGCTATTCGTAAACCTCTGGCGTGTGATGGGCGTGATGGGTAACCGGAAGTGGGACAGTTCCCGTCCTCTGCTTTCCTTTGATCTCAAATCATTCACCCCTTTCCGCATCTTGTATTTGAATAATGACACTTGAGGTATGTATAAAACATGCTATTGTGTGCCAACCGAATGGATATTCTAAGGAAAATTACAATTCAAGCGACAGGGTTAGCCTTCTCAAGTTATGTACACAAGGATTGTATCCCCTTGTTCGTGTCCTAGTTCTCATATATTATTATTGATAATCTGAATTCCGCATTTCCCAGGTTCTACATAATTTACCTGAAAAATAATATTATTATTTCATGATCCTTTCATGTCTGGAAGTTTATATAGTAAAACCGTGAACTATTTTTTAAGAAAAATGTTGTAGATTCTGGCGAGTTTTGTCTCAGGGGAGGGAAGTAGTACACCATACATGTGATGAGCTACACAGAACATGAACGCATGAAACAAAAATGAATAAAACACTTGAACATAACTCAATTATCTAATTAACTCAAAACAAGAGCGCCCTGGTGGTAGTATACGTCTAATTGGCAAGATGTAAGGCAATGATCTTTTTCAAACAAGAAGAAACTGGAGAGTAAATGCCGTGCGTAATCCTGAAACACTCATGATGTCGTGATAATAACAAAACGCCGAGTACTGCTCTCTGATGGTGTCGTTTTGTACTGCAAATGTTCAAACAGTTCACTGGGAAGTGCTGACATACTCACCTTACAGTCCTGACACCATAAAATATATTGATCAACACAAATATATTTTATGATCAAAAGTAAAACATTCATGTTCCTCAACATTCGTTGCATGGTTATTACATTTTAATACAACACACCCTATGAAAAAAATCTTAAAAGTTGAAAAATACCAGAGCCATCAGAGTTACAGATTAATTATGGCATTAATTTTATTTTTACAAATTGCTCTTCATTCGTCTACTTTCAATAGATTTTGTATTTTGAGTGTTTTGTTAATTGTTTGATATGAAAATAGCTGCATGTAGGGTTTTAGTTGTAGATTTTGTCCGCTCATGCGATAATTTACGTCTCTATTAATAACTACCGCAATTCGTGCTTACAACTTCTTTCCATGTCATGCTCCTGAATATTGTCTTCTAAACCTGTTCCCTGCCGGTCTCACGGCAATATGCATTCGTTCGCAAATGTAGACAACATGTATATTTTTTGTGGACATCTAATTTTAAATACGAATCAACTCAACGTGTGCATGTGCGAACTTATTCAGAACTATTCTTGACAGTTTTCCAGAACCAGAATTCGCAATATTAAGCGAAGACTTAACAATTTTAACAGAGGAAGAAGGTATGAAATTTGGTTCAAATCATGAACATTCATTAACATATCATTCCTAAAATTGGCAAGTGCGTTTTGGAATGTAAAGGAAAACATTAGCAACGAAATCTGAAACATTATAGAGACCGAATTTGTGTCAATTAGAATATATTTTCCCGATGCAGTTCCTGTTTGCCCGAGGGAAGACCATCTTCAATAAGGTAAGATTGCATACAATTTTAGAACAGGGCCCCGCCGATTGCGGCTTGCTTAGTAGCCGAGAAGCCAAACATCGCGTTAGCGGAAAAGGTTTATAACAATAAATTATTATTGCGCGCATAAAATGGCGAAATAGTTGCATAAAATCATTTGAGTTCTGCCTAAAATACAATGTGAATATGTTTTCTAAGCTAGGTATTCCAATTTTAGGTACTGTATAGGTGATAAAGCTTAAAACAATTTCTTAAACTAATTTCAGTTTCGAGTGTGATATTTCCTTTGAGTATTAAAGGTGTTGTTACTTTAAATTTAAGATAAAACCATTACTATTCATTAAAGTATGCACTCGCCATAAAGTGCTATTAACAGCAAAAGTACTAGTTATGCACAATTATAGTGAGGTAATTTGAGTTATGGGCCGCTTGAGTACGGCTGCTTACCGAGTAAAAGGGAAGTAGTGTCACCGTGCATATGTTAGTATTTAATTTTTACTGAAAGCAACGATATTGTATTTAAAATTGTTATAACAAGCACAAACCTGTGTTATGTTGAAAAGGATGCCCCTCAGCGCCAATACATTGTAAACTCCTGCGTAGAACAGTTCTGTATTTTGTGTTCTATAAGAACTGCAGTTCGGAACGCTTTTTTGTCATTGGAAGATCCCGTCTCTGGCAAACAGTTCCTCTACCTGAACCTAACTAACAAAGAACAATTAGCACACAATGTATATACAGTGAAAGCACCGAGTAACAGTAACGTACAACCCACCCGCTAACAAAGTCGCCTAAGCTGCTACGTGCTCGTGTATTATATAGACCTTGACAACTGGCTTCTTCTAGTAAGAAATCTCGCTTTTCCAGCCCGTAATTCAAATAATCTCACTGTATATTCTGCTTATCCACCACATAATTAGAGACAGTAGTTTACACTGCCTTTTAAAAATACTTTGGTTAAGGTGAAATGACTCTGTCAACATTTTATCTATTTCCTGGATTTACGGTAGCGGCTGAGAAAACTAGCCACTATTCTATTAAGAAAGTGCTATAAGCGTTAATTCGTTACGTTTACAGAATTTAGTAATATAGCCCGTATTTTAAAATACTGGTGTGTTAGAATTATTTTTTAATTCGGCACTAGCTGTCATTCTTGCTCTAAAAAGTTATCATTTTCTGATTTTCTGTGGTTCTTTGGAAATTATTTTACCTTTTAAGAAAGGAGGAAATTGCCTTGTTTGTTTCCAGATTACATTTTCTAAGCAACCTTTGGTTATGTATATTTAATGCCATGGGCGATGATTTATACGAGTCTCTGAATCATATTTAGTTTTTAGCGCTATGTTGCATTCGATTGAATTTTTTGATCTCCGTATTTTCCAATAGTTGGAGCTTCTAATGTATTACAAGTAAAATATTTTTTGTGTGTGTGGTAATATAACGAGGGCTTCAGATTTTATCAATAAATCTTAAGAGAACCTTAAGCTCGAGTTGCATTTATTTTTACTAAGTTCAATCTACGATTATTAAAACAAACCTTTGAACATCAAATGCCATTGTTTAAGCTGGTTTCACACACTATTTCTGTTCTGTTTAGTATTTTTGGCTCGGAACTTTTAATTATAAGGTCAATTTGTGCGTCTAACATCTCGCCAAAACGCTTTCATTGGTTATTGATTTCTAGTGCACTCTATTGTTTAGACAACAACTATAAACAAATTTCCGTGCGCTATTGTGATAATTTTGCATAAAAACAATTCACTTAGATGCCATGAAATGAAAGTGATAAAATAGAAAAGATAAAATTTTGACGATAGATAGCTATGATTGTCAGGGAATTCCTGACAATTCTTATGTAGAATCCATGAACTAAATAACTTAAAAGCTTTAAACATATCTAATGGGTCATTGCGGCGTGGGGCTAATGTAATTATATTATATTTGTATTATTGAGTGCGCTGTGAAACTGGGAGCTTTCGTGGTTTTTTTATTTTACTTTCCACAGTACTGACAATCGAAACTCGTTACCAATCTCTCATGCATTCAAAGTATCTTCGTGTATGAATTTCTTGAATATTACTCAAGACCTCTGGCTACCTATCTTGATTTGTTCCCATAGTTCCCAAAAGTCACAGAAAATTCTACTTGTTTTGGGAGCACTGAACTTTTGGGGATTGCAAACAAGGTTCTCACCCGGACTAGAGAAAAACAAAAGTTGTGATAGTCTGGGAGAGGTCGAGGAGGGGTCTCACAACTGCAGATCGACAAAGAAAAGCGCCCTGCTCACTCTGCTATGTATTTATGTGCGTCGCAATACAATACATGTCTCGTCTGGGAAAGAAGATTGCAAAGGGTCGCTTCAGGAACCACCTGGCGGGCAATAGTGGATACATAAGATAGAATCTAGGTCTGGGTAGACAAGTCTGGGTCTGCCGTCTGCTTCTGTTAAGTCCGTCTTTCCTGAGACAGCCCAATTGGCTATTGCACTGTTAAGTAATAAGGAAATAGTATTATGCTTGCAGTCATTCCGAAAAAAGATGAAAACTCTATCAATTCTAAGTCTCTACATGATCAACAAGAGAACGAGAAGAATGATGAACAAAATGCCCTCCTACATATCAGAAAGTACGTCCAATAAAATGTCTACGAATTTTTCAATAGCCTTTAATGTCTATTGTTACTGCTGAGGCATCACGGTGCTGATACATGAGATAATTTTTTTTTTTTTTTTTTTTTTTTTTTTTGCGAGGAAGAAAGCATTCCAAGTTTAGGGAACCTCCCCGGCATTAGTCATTAATAAGGACTGAGGAAAATATTGAGAAAGCCTCGGAGAGGACGGTATCAAGCGAGGTAACTCAGATGGTAATGCTTGGAACTCGCATTCGAAAGGCTCCGGGTTCAAGTCTCTTGATGCCGGCCATCTTGTTCCTTTTTTTTTTTTGTTTTTTTTTTGTTTGTTTGTTTGTTTGTTTGTTTTGTTTGTTTGTTTTTTTTTTTTTTTTTTTTTTGTTTCCCATGGTCATTTGGACTAATGCTGGAATAGATCTTTCCATGAATTTTCCGCTCTCCCATTTCACCGTTTATTCCGTTGGATGTGTTACAGAGTAAAAAAAATGTCTTGGCAAGCTGGTGTTGTGTGCGATGTGATGGTGGCTTGCGCATTGGAAATAATTGTGCGTGGAAGCGGTTCAAACTCCTTGCAGACATGGGGATGCTTTATCTCCATATTATTTTATGAATGCAGTCTATGTCCGTGCCTCACCACCACTGGTTCCTGACTGCCCGGTATTCTCTCATCACATCCCTTCGTCCAGGAGGTGCCGCTGGTGGTAGCACTTGAGCAAGGCTGAAGTACCGAAAATATTTTTGTCTTTACAAATGCGGAAATGGATCCATACACCTCCGTGCCATGTTGGTTTTGTTTACGAATAACCTCACTTGCAAAAACCCCGTGTCTAGAAAGAGAATTATATGCGCAGTTTTTATTTTGAAAATTTTCTGATCTGCCGAACACGTTAATTATACAATAAGGTTACACCTGAGCGCGACTGCTTATTATGGAAGTGTAGCCGCATAACTTTAACTTTTTCTTTTTCTTCTTTTTTAAATAGTGTTTAACGCCTGTTTTTACTGCTGAGGCATTACAGGCTGTGGACTCTGATGATACATGGGATGAAATTATATATTGGGAAAGAATTTTTTAAGAAAGGAAACTTTTACTGTACCTCCCCGACATTTGCCATTTATGAGGAATGAGGGAAACCTGAAAGAAACCTCAGTCAGGGAGGGCAGTCCTGGTGGGAATCGAACTTCCAGACCCCCCTCTCACGAGTTCGCGCCTTACATTTAGCTATCCGTGGGTTTGTTTTAAATGCTGAAAACATAAAATGATAACAAAAACTACCCTGTGTTGTTATAAGAGATGCTCCTTAGCGTCAATACAAATACATTGTCGGTGTTTGTGTAGCAAATTTCTATATTTTTTCCGCAAGAACACTCGAGTTAGGAGCACGTGCTCCTCTCCCCGTCCCCCACAGAGAGACTCTCACAACTTGTTCACAAGTTGGCGAACACTTTCTCTACTGGAATATGATTGCCGGGATATTTTCTTGAGAATCACCCTATCACTTCTCTGCAAAAACTCGTTTTCACATTTGCATCGTGCGTAAAATACTATACAACTAACGAACAACAATTACCATACAGATTATGCACGGTGACAGCTCCGAGTAACACAGGAAAGCACAATCACTCAAACTGCTTTCTACACATGCATTATAACCTGACGACTGGCCTCTTCCAGAGCAATTTATTTTGTCTTTTTCGTGTTTGACATTCTGCTTTCATTTGGTTCTGTAATTTTGATTTGTTGTTTTGTTATATGTTTTTTTTTTTTATTTCTCTTCTCTTCTCTTTAAGTTCTCCTTTTATTTTTGTTCTCACCTCTCCTGTTTATTATTGTTTAACCTCCCCTGCAGTCTTAATTCCTGTCTTATTTTATCTTGCTGTATTTTTTAGCATTTACTGCTGTGGCTTGTGAGACACAGGTTTTCAAAACCATCTCCTATCACCCACATTAATTTTTCCTCCCCTCTTCTTTGCATACTTCTTCTATCCCGAGATGTTCACATGTTTAGCTCATACTAGCTATATCCCTTCTTAATTTTTGGCTATTTTTCTTCATACTATTTCTCGTTTGTTCGCTCTCGCCCGGTTTTGATCTCTGTTCTTTTGGTTCGTTGTCTTTTCTCTTTGTTACCCCTCCTTCTGCCTTCTGTTTTTTTGTTCCCTCTGCCTTTCTGCGGTTACCTTCCTGGAATTACCCAATTGCCACCATAATTCTATTACATTTTCTGAACTCCATCAAGGCTGCTTTCCCCACTTAATAAAGAAGTAAAGAACATGTGTTTATTCTGTAGCAGCGCTTCCCTTCTCCCCCATGTTCTCCCGTTCCTCTATCTTTTTAATCTGATTCTTTTATATTTTGTTTTGTTCCATGGCTATTCGACTCTTTTAAAACGTCGAATGTTAATGCTGTCTCGTTCTGTCATAACTCGATTTCTTTCGGTTCGCTTTAGACGTTGTCGTTATTTCTCACTCAGTTTCTTCTGGGTTAGGTTTCAATCCCGACTATGTCACATTAATGACGAGGTTTTACTAGTAAGCAATGTTTTTAAACAGTAAAGCATTGGGTTTAGATTTTAATATTTAGTAATATCTTTATTTAGAGAAAGTAGGCAGTCCAGAAGCACAAAAATTTAAAAATAAACAGTTTCTCAGCTGTAGCGAGAGAAATTGAACGAAAGGCTTTTCAACCGCATTTTGAAGTGACTGTAAGCGTTTACTTTCGGAAGCATTGCTTTCCTCTAAAGTAGCAGAGTTCATCTTAGCGGTCCTAAGAAGACTTTGTAATGGATTCTCCGAGTCCCCAACTGCTCCGTCATCTTCCTCTTCATCATCTAGCATAATGTGCACTACCGAATTGGATGCGGGGTTAGAAAAAGGAGTATAGACTTGTCCTCAGCCGCGCAGCTCTCATGTATTCATTTTTAAATAAGATAACCTTAGAAAGCATGAGTAATGTGCTATTTTTATAGTCCCCAAAGGGAATATCGGTGTCGTTTATCAATTTAAAGTGCCAAGGAATACTGCAGCCATTGAACTATTCCTGGATTTAATAGTGGTAGCACTTAGTGCCGAAAATTTCGATCTCTATTATATCTAACTTTAAAAATGTTTCAGTAGTTTGTTTTATATTTTGCTCTGCTTAGAAGTGATATATGCAAAACACGGCGAAGTTTTCATAACATTAAACATTACTGATTCTGTTTTAGGTGTCTTTGGAAATTGAAACATTAACATTTTCAAACTGCATTGTCATAATACGTATAACAATGTCTCGGCTCATTATATGTCAGAAACCCTGAATTTAATGCATTAAACTCTATGCCAAACGGCAACTTCCCCTATAAACATTGTCAGTTATCATTTGGAGTGTTTTATCGCGTTGCTACTCTTTTGATAGTTTTTTTTCTTTTTCTGTAAATGAGCGGTTCTTGCGAGTTAAACTTGTTCATTTCGCCAATTAATGTGAGTTAAAGCTGGTGGAAAAAATTATTATGGGGGAGGGGCTTTACCTCATGTCGAAAAATATTTTCCTACAGCATAATTTTTCGAAACCGACTTTCTCTGGCTGGGTCGTATTTCAAGTTTGCATTTACCTCCCTTGCTGTTTCGTTTTACTTTTTCTTCTAGAGTCAGTCTGGAGAAAGGATATTTGAACAAACTGCTTGTGCGAATAACAATTCTATTCTCTCTATACCTTTACACTGACCCTCTTACTTTTCTTCGTCCTTCACAGTTGTCACTATTCATCTTAAAGTTCATATCAAAGACTTGAAGCGACTTGTCGACGTCGTGGCCTCGTGTTGTGCGCCATTTGAAGTGGTTTAGTGGGCTCCGGCTGAGTGCCCCAGGTTGGACACCAAATTTAAACCGGTTTAGTCGATGGCAACAGGTTCATCTCCAATGACGAAGCGATTTAGTCGCTGGTCACATATTTTGTAGCGACGTATTGTTCGTTTACTATTGATCATTTTGGTGTTGTTGCCGGGGCTTCATGACAACAATATCTCAGTGTTTTGTTTAGCTATATTGTTACTGTGCTCAACAGAACTGGGAGAGGACATCAACTGCGTTAATGATCACACGATTAGTATATCTGAATATGTATAGTATAGTAATTTATTATTCGCAATATCTTTCACGTCCTCTGGTGTTTTGCATACGAGAGAACTTAGCTCCGTCGAGTATAAATTTAGCTGCCCTCGAATTCCAAGGAGATGAACTGAATCTGATTACCTGGCTATCTGAATTGATCTTATCGGTATCAACTGAATTGCCGAACCAAGACTCTGAAGTGAGTATGTGAACTGCGTCCTTGCAGAATCTAAGTTGTCAACATTAGTGTCGCGGCGTAGATCTTACAACTGAGGTGAGTGTGCGAACTAAACTGATTGCCCCATTGGAGCAAACGCCTCCTTATATATTCGATTCAAATTAACTAAGCCACAGGGGGCCATATAAGCACTAGCAAGTTTTGCGCCTTGCTTTAAAAATACAAAATATACACCTGTTAATGGCTGGTTCAAATTTACCTGCCTACGCATGTCACCCGCTATGATAAATGGTAATAAAAAATGAAGAACGAAAAATCGATTTAGTGTTTCATTGCTTACTGCAAAACACCCTCAGGAGACCCCATTATTTATCAACACTTATTTTGATTTTTCGGACACCTTAAAGTATATATTTTAATCCTATCCGGATTCGGAATCATTTCGCATGTTATTACTATTTGAAAGTTTAAAACGTTTATTTGCATTGGCTGGTTTAAAGTTAACAGTACAAACGGCTACTGGGTTCATTCCACTTATTTAAAAGGCCTTGGGTTTATTAACACTCGGCCAGCGGTAGGCCTTTTAAGAAGTGACATAAACTGGCACATTTGGGTTTATACTTCCTTTGTGTAGCGGTTTATGCCTCCTTAGCTTTCCGGGCTCCCGTAAACAGCTACACCAGAAAACTTTCTCTTTTGTCGACATGCAATTCACATATGAAGTTAAACCTTCACATATATACACAATACTAATTACAATGCAGAAAATATAATGAAAGGTTTGCAACACACATATTATTTTATATTCTTAAAAAGGGGGGTAGGTCGTAAGGAGCGTTTCAAGACTGCCGGTCACAAGCGCAATTTAGAATATTCGAACATTATTTATTTGGAGAATGCAGCAGCATTTCACAAGTACTATGCTCAAATTGTTAATACAATTAACTGTGTTGTATATGTGTTGTATATATTGTAATCGTAATTGTTCCTTGCGAGATGGAAGAGAGGACCCTTCTTCTCCAGCTTAAAATAAATAAATAAATAAATAATTATTATTATTATTAATAATAATAATAATAATATTCATATCGGTATTTGGAACAAATTTTATTGCCGGCCATAGCTAGAATTAGGCTATCGATTATTATCGAAAATGGGATGAGTTGTGCCAACATTTGGAAGCATTTAACTGTTCTTATATTCATTAGCAAAATGACAATGCAAAACTTGTATTCGATCTGAAACTAATACATGGAAATCTTGGTGATTTTTTGCTATTTTTGTGGTTGTACGCCGTAAGGTGTTTTGTAAGCATAATAATCATAGAGATAAACGAACCATTCTTTACTCCATGACGACGAACAGTATCGTTGGTCCCATGTGCTCTACTTTGCGGCAGTGCTTTTTCTCCTGGAATAAGCCAATCATAAAACTTTTTAAATTCGTACATGCTTGTATTTGTCCTTATCTCTTTCGTGGAGCTCACGGTTACGCTTCAAGGCTAAAGCGAAGGCTCTGAACAATAACATCAACTTTCAAACGTTGAACGCACGATTCATAAATGTATTAACGTTAATTGTGATGATGCATGTCTTCTGAAATCCTGCGCTGTGCCTTCCAAGGAGAAAATTGAGCTACCAGGGCACTTTGCAGCAGGTATTAAATCTACTACTCATATATTGTGGAGTCGTTCTTATTAGTATTTTGGCTTGAGATTCAAACATCATGAAAATCTGCATCAGAATGGTGAACTCTTCAGCCCTCGTGTTGTACCCTATGAAATACAGACATAGAGCACATTTAAAGCGCAGATGCTCCTGTGGATGTTTCGTCATTGTTTGTGCATATCAGATGTGCTGAGATTCTTTAGTGCGACAGGAAACTTAGTTGGCCTTTCATTCGAGTAGAATGACCACCACGTGGTCGTTATACAAACCTCCATTTTTAAAGGGCCCTAGTCTCTCGCGTTTCCGGAGTTGTAGTGTAGTGTCGGAGGGCGCAGGTGTTAAGGCAGGTATCTCCCCACCCTCCCCACCGCCACCCCCGACCTCCCCCTTCTTTTAAAAGAAAGCTGAACCGTACGCTGTAACAGGGCGCCTGCAGCTATGGTGCAAGGCTACACGCGCACCGGTTCCTTTCTTCTTCCTTTTTTTTTTTTTTTTTTTTTTTTTCCCCTCTCGGATTCGGGGAAGTAATTCGGCTGTCAAAAACTTGCGTCTTCCCCGAAGCACAACATGGAATTTCGAAACGAAAGTCCAAACAACCTGTTTCGCCTTGGTTTTCATAATCTTAAACTTCAATATTTTTTTCTTAAAATTAGCTGTAATCGGAATACTATGATGAATCTATTTGGAACTTCTAAGGAAAATAACAGTTTTTATTTTGAAGAGCATCTATATTAAAGTGTTTAAGTACTTAAATACGGACGTAACTCTTTATGCAATAAAATTTTAATAGCCTTTATGTTTGCCATAACACTCCCCCCCCCCCTTTTTTTGCGTCTTTTGCATTAGCTAACAGTTTTTGACCGAGTCTTTTCTACATGCATACCTTTTCAGGATCAAGTGTCCAGATATTCGGTCATATATATTTGGAGCGTTTTCACTCTTGTTATATAAATATTCCGCTTAGTTTTTAATACTTAAAAATGTGCTCAAACTCATTTCTGTGGCAACGCGGACAGGAACTGACAGATTAGTCGTAAATTTCCATTCAATGCCCCAAAGGGAACATGAAAGGTCTATTCTTATAATGTTAAAGTTACCATCTTCAATTTACCATTTTCTCAAGGACTATTAAAGCTAATTAAATTAAACTTCTACAGCATACAGGCGCACATAATTAAAATTTGCTGATATATTTTCACTACTATACCATAACTCTGAAGCAATTTAAAACGCCAGCTAACATTGTAAAACAACAAAGAATGATGTCATGGAAACAAATGCTCCAATTTCTGAAATACAACCTTTTCTATCATTCAATACAAACCACAATCGTCTAGAGCAAATAGTTTCTAAGATATAGACTTTTAACTGAATATGTGCTCGCGAAATTTAAAAAAAAAAAGATACCTCTACGTGACATAATTTATTACAATCACTTTTAACCAAGGAACATTAATGAAATACATATCAAAATAAACAGAAAATTCCAAATATTAAAATGGTAGAAAAAACAAAGAATATGATTTTTGACCTCCCTTTCATTTAATACTTCGCTTAACACCAGTGCAGACTTGCATAAAGAATAGACGAAACACAGGAAGGAGACCGAGGCTGGTTTGGTTGTATACGCGTTTTGGTCCTTCATTTCAAATTGCTAGGTTCGGACTCTTCTTCCTCACGTACCCCAGTGATCCAGGTAAAAGATAGTTTTCAAGTATTTATGGTACAATTATTGATTATAATGTATTACATTGGCTTAAATTTTCCTTTGTTATCGTTTTTGTTAAGGAAGGAATGTACACATGTAAGGCAAGATATCGAGGTTTTTGTAACTAAAATTTTATGAAGCACTTACTCTTTTATTCATAATTAAAACAGAAGCTTTTATAATATGATTGTACCTTGGTAATTAAAATGATTATTTTTTGTTCAGTATATCTTAATGACTTTCTTACTCTAAAAATGTAAATTCTGCTTCTCCCGTATTGTAAAGTTACCTTTTAATGGTCATATACTGGGGGCCTTCCTCCCAGCATACTTCCAAATTAAAACATGTCGAATACAGGTAATTAAGTTGTTTTACCTGTGACATGCGGAATTTGTTTAAAGCAGCAAAAAATATGGTCATAACATCCCCCCCCCCCATTTAGTTAACATGTTTTGCTGTTAATTTTGACATTTTAAGAGTGTAGAATTTGGTACTGCTTGAAAGGACAGTGTAAATTATACGTTCTTTGAGATAATGTTGTTATGAGTTTACTGTTAGATAATCGAATCTGACAACAAACCAAATATCTCTACAAATGCAACGAAAATATTATTTTTAAACCTATAATGAATTTATTAAGTATTGATTTAAAATATGACTTGCATATAGTGGAACTGTTTTGGCACGAAAATTAATAAATATTCAAAGATATTGAAATTGTGAACTGGTCTATGTGTAAGGGAAAGGAAAGACATTTTTCTGATAATTGAAGAGGAACAACTAGAAACTAAATGACATGTTTCAATGTTCCTTCCCCTGTATAAATAAAAATAAATCTATCTTTAAAAAAAAAGTATTTGGTTATTGCCTCACTGAAACAAAACGTTAAATGGAAGTGTGATTCTGTTTCAGAGTTGCAACGTACTGTTTACATAATAAAAGTAGTAGAGCTAAGCTACCATGTGCGCTTTCGCAAACGTTTTGCGTCTGCTTTTTGTAGTTCTCCCGTTAGCTGTGACAGAGAGTTCTTTGTTGGGTCAGGAAACCTGATTCTTTGTGCTACATCCTTTCCTTTCCTCCCTCCCCTCCTTTGGCCTGGTTGTGATGTAGTAAGCCACGGGGTGGAAAGGTTTAAAGGTCCGCTTCTGGGATAGTAAACAACGCACTAGAAAAGAAAAAACCGGATCTTTAAATCTCTGCAAGACAAAGAGGAAGCAGACATTCAAGGACGTTACCGATTCCGTTTCAAGGCCATTACAGACAGCGTTTGGCATTAGCGTGATAACCCATTCTATCCTCACTGTCCAAGACCTATATATTTTAATTGTTTATTCAGGAAAAAGAATTATCCAGCGTTCTTCTTCGTTCCCTTGAATGTCCAACATTGAAGCATTGGCATTCAATTCCAAAATAATTTTACTGATACACAGAATGAAAATAAACGTCTGCTCTGAGGCATAAAGTCGTACTCGATAATCCAATCAAAAAGGTCTAAATTTGCACCCCTATCATTTCGCTAACAAAGCATTGCTAGTCCAATGACTTCTTAATTATTAGAGTTTCGATAGAAATGTTGGGCTTTGTCAAGATTTTCGTATTTCTGTTTCTGTACAACAAAAGACCATAATTTAAGAATTGCTGCTACTTCATTGACCTGGAGTTGTAAGCAATGATCATAAAAAATTGGCGGTGAAATAAATTATATAAAATTTCACAGAATTATAGTAAATTTCAAATATGAAGTATACCGTTTCCAGGAAAACCCTAGTGAAAAAGATGAAATCAATGAATTTACCTCTAAGTTTAGACGTCAGATAGAAAAACTGAGAATGTTTTGTTGAGTGCATCGTCAATCAGTTACGCTCAAGATACCTTTGTCTCTTCCCCATTGCAATTGTTAGTGCATGGCATCGTTGAGTCTTGTTTTCTTCATACGGAGCCGCTCTTCGCTACGCCAACATGTTTTCTGGATAAGCCGAGGCGGGCCTACACCATGGCCGCCATGGCCGTGTGTATCTTGACAGATTTGTCTCATTCATTCATGGAAGCGAAGCGATAGTGCTTGTGATGACCAGAAATGTTCTCACACCGCCCTTTTTACTGCCGATGTGGTAAAACTATTAAAAACAAGGAAAGAAAGAAAAGAAAAAGTAGGGAAGCGATTCTCTCGTGCGTATGGCAAGAGATGTAACCGGCGACAAATGTCACACATCGAGACATATTAGAGTGTTAATATATGTAGTTCATTTACTCAGCGTGCAAACCGCGAGACAATAAATGCATTAGTTTCTGAGATTGAGTTCTCTTTCACAAGGTTTTCCTGGATATCCTTTTCAGCAATAAACTGCGCCTATTAATCACCCAAAATCTACTGTTATTCAAACAGTGATGTATTCTCTTGTGTTCCTTAGACATTTAATTATAATATAGATAATATTATTTGTTACCAGTTCTTAGTTATATGTAATAGTCATTTATATTTTGTATTTTTGTTGGGACGTGTTTGCTGAAGTTGTCATCGAGATCCCATTGCATGGAAAGATTCGTCAATTACTAAAACAACTCTTTTCTTGCAGAACCAGATTTGGTGCAGTGTCAGCCATCTCTTCTTGCTTCTGCGAGTATCGGGGCAGCCGTCCGCGGACTGAACGTGCCATCGTCCGGCATCGCCCTGGAGTCGGTGTGCGCCCTGACTCGGGCGAACGCTGAAGCAGCAGAGCAAATCATTGCCAAGATCGAGCACATCATCACGACGGAAGCCCAGGCCATGCAACAGGATCTGCATGTTCAACAGCACCTGCATACTGGCAAACAGACGAAGAACGTGTCCTGTGTGTCCGGACAGCCAGAGACACCAACCGATATACAGGATGTGCATTTCTGACCAGCAAACGAGGCAGAGTACATGAGACGGACTTGACACTCGGGATTTAACACCTGATTGGTCAATGCTATTTGTTAAGATATATGTATCGCAAATGACGCCCGATAGGACAGAACTGATGAAATAGGATATCTCAATCACTTAGCGAGGGGACATCAACCAAGAAGGGTGGGATTAGTGAGAGAGTTTTATTGACAGTGCCTTTTTCATCTGAGTCGTAAATGAAATAGTCATCCGGAAAATCTATACAAATTAATAACAAATGTTGACGTTAAACGTAAACATAAAACTGTAAACGTACAACTGAATATTAAGTTCTATTTACGTACCAATAAAACTTCATGATTTCATTCATTGTTTCAGATTTTGGTTACATTTACCAAAACGTTATTAATTTGCATATAATAAGAAATTATTTACTTGGCAAATATTATGTAGGTTTTTTTCCCTCCACACCCAGCAGTCACTGGGCATCCATTGGAATTTCTGTTATGAAGTATTGTCTTTAAACACTGCACTTTTTTTACTCTTGGAAAAAATGAAATAAGAACATTTTAAGACCACAAACTTAACAGCAAACAGCGAATTTTGTTAAATAAAATATGATATTTAATTTTACAGTTAATCAAGGGTAGAAAGTTGAAGTGACAGCTGTTCTACTACAGTCATACCAAAGAGTTTAAGTAGCACCTAATATTTGAACCACGAACCTTCTTCATCTGTGCTAAAATTGGGTAATGCTTGGAAGTGAAGTTGGTTGTCCATTAATTAGCAGATTCCGGCCTATTTTTAGTTTGGGACTTTGGTGATTTAAACCTTCATTGAAGGGCAACATGATTTAATCTTCTAGTTTTAAAAGCATAGAAATGAATTTCCCACACATAACCAGTTCCAAGTACTACCCCAAGAGATTGAGAAATGTAAGTCTCAGTAAGTTTTTATGAGGAAGCTGCAACGAAGATATGCAATCACAATAGATTAATGTTGATATAAGCTCCAGACAGATTATTTTTTATAGAAATGGATTAATATTAAGTATGATTTCAGCTTCCCACAATTCTTTAAATGCATATAACTATTGTGCCCTGAGCTCTTTTATTATTAGAATGAGGCTCAAGCATTGGTAATCATATTCATTTCCTTTACAAATATTCGGTTGTTGGTTAAAGATTCAGATATATGCATCTGTATTTTAAGCAAAATATATTTTGCAGCCTTACATTCAGTTAGGACAGTGCTGTTACTCAATAATGTCTGTGCTGTTTTTCATATAATAAAATTATTGCAAGGAATTGAACAACCCACTGCATGCTGAACATAAAAGAGATATTTATTTGTTGCACTCTATTGAAAATGCTGTAAATTTATTGATAAGAATCTAAAGATACTTTTAATTCTTTTGCTTTAGAGAAAGTTGAAATGAAAATAAATATTTGCACTCCCACACCATGACTCTGAGTTTAAGTACCATAATGTTGAATGAATTTTAGTTTTATGCAATCTCATCCTCAATATGTATAAAATATGTGCACTAATAATTATTATAGTTAATTTATTTGATTAATGCTAAGATTATTGTCATGTATGATATAACCAAAGCCTATGAACCAGCAATTCATATATTTAATTACCAGTGCATAATGTTTGAAGCTTATTTACAATTAAAGCAAAACAGTCATTGTACTATTACTTTTTAGCACCCAAAAATAATGACTAATAATGGAATTTGAAGGAACACTAGCACCCAAAAATAATGACTAATAATGGAATTCGAAGGAACACAATCTAAGTATTTTTTTTTACAAATTCTATATTCCTTTTACTACTTCATATTCTTTATCTAATTATATTGTACCTTACTGCACCATTGTATTTGTGCCATTCCTTGAAAGTTAAAATTTCATTGTGGCACTCACATACTACGACAAGACATGATGAGAATCATGAACTTATTTTTCCATAATTCTATGCTGATTAGATGGCTCATCTACCCAAAGACTATCCAGGTTTAACGTTTCCATACTATTGCCCTCTGACACTCAAGTATTTTATAACATTTTATAGTTGCTTTTGTACACTGAAAACATTTTTAAACTACATGCTCAGAAAAACTGTTTTTCACACGTGCTAGAGATTTCATTGTTTTGCACAGATGTCCTATTATAGAAACATTTGTGATTCATGCTGTTATAAGTAATTATCAATAGAAACTTATCATTAGAGCTTCAAGCATTGTACACAAGTAGTGTCATTTTTTATGTTGCAGTATTTGCAACATGCTAATACCAAATAAAGAATTAATATTACAATATAAATGATAAGAGGAATAAGTTACCTCTCACTGATCTCAGTTTCTGATTTTTTGTAGTGCCTTTGAGGAAGTGCCTTATGTAAATAACCAAATATTTACTTTATATTATTAAAATATATAATTAAGTCTATAAAGCACTTAAAAGTTTTACTAAGGAGAAGTTTGGAGTAATGGTAAAACAAATTTGTAAACTCAGAAGTTAATAAAAATTTAAAATAATCTTTTAATAAACCATATTAAATGTAGCCAAACTTATCTGGTTTCAGAATTTAGAAATTTTCCCACAACATTTTTAGATTAATATTCAGTATTTTCAGATGTAGAATAAATTTAACAACTGTAATATGCACTGTTAAATTTGATATGTTTTTGGCAAATTTTTTATATAAATTTAAATAACCCTTTTGAAAAGGTTTAATTATTTTGTTTAGTATCTGAGCTTTAAGCAGAATTTAAATTTTGAATTTTTTTCTGCTCTATGCTCATACATAGCCATTTGTAAAATATGTTTAAAAATGGTCTCATTTTATACAGCGCCATGTTGATCTCATGTTTCACACTGAGGCACGTTTGCTCAGTTTTAAAACATCAACACTCAGATTTTTGATGAAGAAAAAGCTCTTCTGTGATTAACATAATTTATAAAGAAATGAAAATAGAAAGCAGGGGTAACTTTGTAAACCATAAGAAATTATATAGATATTTGTAATTATCATATTGTATGTAAATAGTGTCTAAATCAAGTTTTTTTTTTTTTTTTTTTTTTTTTTTTTTTTTTTTTTTTTTTTTTTAGTTATGATGTTTAGCAGCGTATTTAGAATTTTGTTTAGTTTTCCCTCAGATACACAGGAAATATATATCTAGTCCTTCCTTTTCTATTTATACTTTATTGTTCTAATTAATTTTTGTGTGCATTCATTCTTTTTTTATATGACATATCCATTTAGAATGGAGACGGTAGTTTAATACTGTGAAATGTGTGAAAAGTTTTACTTGTAGTTTTTTTTAATTGTTAATGTTCTAAAGCAACATTTTAATGACCTTAATTTATGATTCTTAAATTGTTTTCAAAGCCAATGTTGATGCTGAAAGAGTATTCATTGTGCACTGTAATAATAGGGTAGCCAATGATATAGCAGATTGCACATGAAATGGTTTAAAATTTGTACTTGGACGCATATTGTTAGTGTAATGTGGCACCATAAATGTAGACATTTTAGTGGAT
The DNA here is from genome assembly GCA_030762175.1 of Metallyticus violacea. Lineage (NCBI taxonomy): Eukaryota > Metazoa > Arthropoda > Insecta > Mantodea > Metallyticidae > Metallyticus > Metallyticus violacea. The sequence goes on from CM060842.1 coordinate 70,901,397, forward strand.
TGCATAATCTGTATTAGACTATGCACATTTACTGAAATAAGTATAAATAGCTAAAGATAATTTGTATTTTATTGATAAGTCCTGTAAATTAGAATGTATCCCAAAACACTGTTAAAAATATGTTGGCAGAAACTTAACCTTTTCTATTTTTATGAAAACTAGAGCTTAAAACTTTTTATGAAGCAGAACTGAAGTTGAAAAATTGTGAGTTGCTATATGGAAAATCTGAATAAATTAATTTTATCACACACCTTAGTCTTTTGTTTCATTTTTCACAAATTTTAGAAGTTTTTCCTATTAAAATATAAACATAATACTATATAAGAATGCTTCAGGGAATTTAAAACAATAACTACCATAGTTGTTTTGTGGACATTGTATTGTAATGGGGAATTTAAAGTTCATAAAGTAAAATTCGTACATAATTGATCGAGATGGCTAAAGTATAATGTCTGAAATTAGCAAATGTTGGGTTGGATATTTCCATATCTTGAATCTATAAAAGAATCTAAGCGTTAAGGGGAAAAAAAAAAAAAAACGAATTTTCATGCACTCATTTTTTGGGCCTCGCTTTGCGCAGCAGATTATGTTGGCAATCGGCAGTCAAGAGCACGCCAATAAATCATGAATTATTAGTGGTGGACAAAACAGAATATATAATAAATATATAATAAATCAAGAGCACGCTAGACAATTTTAGATTATTTAATAAACTGACAGGGATGCTAGTAGAATGTTTTTGGAATTTAAAAACTATGAAATGTCAAGAAATGACTTATTTTATAATTTTAAAGAAGGTGTTCTAAATCTTAAGTGGTTACTTTCAAAGAAAGTTGTAGAATCTAAACAAATTAATTGTACGCTTTGCATGTTTCCGAAATGTGCTATTTTTTCTATAGGTCATTTTGCAGTTAGTCTAATGTTTGCGAATTTTATGTAGAAAATATTTTAACAGCCCCATAAATAATTATCCCAGGGCGTTGTGTGAGGATCGAATAGGCAATAGAGACATCTATGATAGATAATGGTGACCACGCAACTAAAGTCATATATCAGCAAAATCATTAAAGAATATGGTACAGGAAAAGTAACCTGTGGCTACCTCATTGATGATAAAACGAGCATTACCTAGTTCAATTACAAGTTGAAGAGTCAAAGTGATGAGAAATAACAAGCTAACATTAAACCTCGACATTCCTACATGAAAATAATATTGAGGTTAAAAGCGAAGCTTTTCGTTGTGATTCATCAAAACAGTTGAATTACTAGTGTCCGAGGTTGCAAAGAAAAAGGCACGAATTTATTAAAAAATTCTAACATGTACCTAATTGCTTAAAGCTACTCAGCAGAAATTCTTCATCTAAATGCAATAGTGAAAAACCATAGAATGGGATATACATGCTGAAAATAAATATAATAGCGTGGTTCACAGTGCCCTTTGGTAGTATTTAATAGGCGTGCTTTAAATATTAAAAGCGTTCTGCCCTTAATTTTGCTTCAAAATTAATCAAAGGAATTAAGAATTTGTCTGAATTCCCGGTGACAAACAACGTAACTATAAACTATATAATTATCAAGAGTACTGGAGGCGAAAAATGCCTTAAAAACACACATTAATTTGTGACGCTGATTGGGCATTCAATGCTTTTGTCAATGTATTACCACGTGTTTTACTGGGGGGAGCAAATGTAAAATAATCTTCAATCTATAAGTAGCCCATTGATAGCTGATTCGAGTGGGCATGTAAGTGGTCTGGAGTTGAAAATTTAATTTTATTTGAATGACTGATTTTTAAATTTTAATGCTTGCTTTATAAGTATTATACATTTTTAATGAAAAAATATTAAACATTTAAATGCAACTTGACTCCCCCTTTCGTACTCTTTTCCGATTTTATTGAAGCTGTGAACTATTTTGTATGTGGTAATTTTTTTTCTCTCCTTTGGAGTGATGTGGCTGTACTGCAATGCCGCATATTGATGCTCTATTGTTTGTTTGTTAGTGCTAAGCCTTGAATGTACAAGCAAGTTTTATTAGTAGTTTGGAACTGTGTGCTGTTTAGTGGATGTTTCATTTACTCTTTTTTGAAAAAATGGCGATGTCAAAAGGGGTGTTCAGGAAGAATAGGTTTAAAGGAAATCCGTTGAAAAAATTGCAGTAAAGTTAGCTCATATCAACACTATACACCACCAGCAATGAATTATATGAAGTGTTCAGTGTATTGGCAAAGAAAAATTCAATGCATTACATTATCTAAGCATTCACTTTTCATCCCAGTTTTGAAGCTATTAAGGCTTTAGGCAAATCTTAATTGATCCTACAATAATACAAATTTGAATCGCCTACCATAACCGTGTTTATTGGCATGCACCAAAGAAATTAGGAGTACGTTATGCAGTATTATCATTCAACTGTTGTAAAATAGGAAAGTGTTCGGTTCTAAAAAATGACATTCATTTTAAAGAACATGGCTACAATTTTGAAACAAAAATCGAGACAGCAAGAGCCACAGAAGCAGATAAAGCGGCGTCTATATTGGGGAGGGAAGGGGAAGAAAAAAAAATGAAGCAAAGCAGACCTCAAGAGGAAACTGGTACAACAAAGGAAACCTGTTCAAGGTGCAGGATTGTTCTGAGTAACTGTAAGTTTAAAAAAAAATGAACTCTTAAGCATGCATTTCTTTAATTACTAAAGTCCCGAAGTTAAAAAAAATCCAAATATGTCGCATTATCTCGGGAAGTTCTCAACATAAAATTAATCTTCAAAATATAAAACAATCAAGTTTGAGAGTATTGTGGTGATACATGGACAAAAAATATAATACATTTCCTAACATTTACCTAACATTTTATTAAAACTATATTAATTCTTGTATTCCTTCTGTAGCCCAGCACTCTCTAGAATACCGGTATAGGTAATCTTCATATTTAAGTTGTGAATAGCACTGCTCGTAGGAAAGCTGCTAAAGTTGAAAGTATCAGATTAAGCAATAGGGATTATATGTACTTTTAGCTGCATATTTTGTGCAGTGCGAGAATGTGTAGCTGCAAAGCAGTCAAATAGTCAGTTATAACAATAATATAAGAACTTCGCTTTGCAATGTTGTTGTTTAAGGTTTGATCAAATAAAATGTCTCTGACAACACAGATGTTCCAGCAAGGCATAATTGCCCAAAGCTTGGAGATAGGGATCCATCTGTTTTTATTTTTTTGTGAGTAGTGTTTTGCGCCCATTTTTACTACTGAGACACCACAGGCGGTGGGCACTGATGATAATGAGATGAAATGATAATTGGGAAAGGATATTTTTTAAAGAAGGAAGCGTTCCAAACCTAATTTTGGTGTACCTCCCCGGCATTTGCCACTTATGAAGACTGAGGAAAACCTGGAAAAAACCCAATCAGGGAAGACGGTCCTGGCGGGATTCGAACCCCAGACCTCCCGCTCACGAGTCCGCGCCTTAACGACCTCGGCCACCCGTGGCGGTTCCAACTGTAACTGGAGCTATTTCTTGTCCTCAAACACAAGCCTTGGAATGTTAAAGCAAAAATTTTGTCACGCTGTTCTGACGATGCAAAGTTTACACTTCAAATTTTGAAAGGGCCAAAAACATGGTAATCATGGTGATAAACCTCCCAGTGAACTTTATGAACAACAGCCGTCTTTTCATCGGATGCAGGTGGATAGACACAACGTCAAAGGTTCACAATGCAAACGTTTGTTCTCGATCTCTTTAAGCAATCGTTGAAGTATTGTGTAGTAAAGTATGGTCAATTATCCATGTACTACACAGAATTCAGCTAACAATTATGACGCTCATGTGTTCTGAACATGTAACGTTACATAAGGCATTATAATGGAGACAACATCAAATACCTCAACAAGCTTTATACATGGTAGCAGATGGTTTCTAGTGGTCACGTTTTCATTCGAACACAGTTAAACCGAAACAATCTTCACCGACAAAACCTTGCTTTGTTTTTATCTTGCCATTTTGATTTAGGGACACCATGTGAAGAATGAATAAATGAATGAACGCGCATTTTTGCTACAGAGGCACCATAGGCGGTGAACACTGATGATACATGAGATGAAATTATATTTTGGGAAAGGATTTTTATTTTTAAGAAAGGAATCCTTCCAGGTCTAAGTTTAGGGTACCTCCCCAGCGTTTGATTTGACTGAGGAAAACCTGGAAGAAATCTTAGTAAGGGAGGACGGTCCTGTCAGGATTCGAACCCCAAACCTCCCGCTCATAAGTCTGCGCCTTAACGACCTCGATCACCCGTGGCGATCCCCTATGAAGAAGGAGAAAGAACGTTGTTAGGCATATCTCGAAAATAGATGACAATTAATTTTGATAAATGGGAAACTAAGATTTTAGTGTTGTTATACTTGATTGTATTATTACACGATAGATGTTTAATAATGTATATACTTGCTTATCATCTGTTTTTGCTAGCGAATTCCTATTGTGGTGTACCCATGAAACAATTTTTTATTTTATTTTATTTATTTTTTTTTTCCAAATGTCCATCGATCCTACTTACAGGGCACCAAATATATATTTGTCTTCTTGCCTAAGAAGGTCACGAGCTGTTCGAAATATTGCGATAGTAAATCTTGACTTTCCAAGTGTTTAATCTTTTTCTTATTATCTAGTTTTTGTTTATATATGTGTGTGTATTAACGTTCTAATGACCGCAAATTATATTTTTTCTCAACAAAACTCGGCATATAATGTTCAACAACAAACGATTAATCGAGTTCGTTAACCAGAACATTTTTACTTCTAGGGACAGGAGTTAATTAATATAAAGTGAAAATATAAAAATCGCTGTGTGGCCAAAATTTTTATTTTTACATAACGAGACTTGCTATACAGGATTGAAATAAAATAATAAAAATAATTACCGAAAGTCTGCAAAATCAGACTATTAGGAGTTCACTTGAAACCCAAAATTTAAAAATCGCTCTAGTGACACCAAATATTTGTTTTTCGTAACGAAATTCGGTGTATGCCATTTAAATAAAATAAGCAAAATAGTTTCTGAAAATCAGAGAAATCGGACCCTAAGGAGGGAGGTATACCTGAAAACTGAAATTTAAAATGTGGGAGCAAAGTTAAAAGTCGTTCTAGTAGCCGGAATTTTTGCTTTTTATCAAAGAAAAAGCCATTAAAATAAAATAATTAAAAATGTATTATAATCAGTGAAATAAGATTATTAGGAGTGGGTATTTATGTGAAACTTAAAATTTAAAAATTGCTCTTGCGGCACCAATACTTTTTTTTCCCCCTCCGCAACAAAACTCGGCATATACCATTTAAATACAATAAGAAAAATGATCTCTGAAAATTAGGGAAACTGGACAATTAGGAGTAGGGATATACCTGAAAATCGAAATTTATAAAGCTCCCTTGCGCTCAATTTCCTCTTTATCGTTTCAAAATAAAAGGACAAATTAACTAAGTATATAAACTGTATTTATAACGATACATCGTTTTTTTTTTGGGGGGGGGGTGTGTGAAAAAAGCATTGACCTGAAGATTGTAAGTGTGAAATATTAATCCAATATGTGTGCTTGAGAATTGCATTTGCATATAAGAGCGCTCTGTAATTACTTCAGAAAATGTTTGCACTACATGATTTTACTACAGTAAAATTTAAATTATATTACAAAGCCACTGTAAATCAATGGAACTTTCGATTGTATATTGTTGATTGCATTTGCTTAGTGCATTGTAATTCTTTTTAAATGGTAACATTTTTTTAAATATATGAAGATTTTAAATACTAATGCTACTCAAAACTTTCTGTTATTTCTTTTTATTTTAGTGTATGTAAAGATGATATCAAGGGTTCAGTTCATAAACATGGTTACGTTTAAAAATATCTACACAGTATAGCTTTTTGTCTAACAATGGTCATGTTTCATTTAATTAGTATTTTACCATTAATTTTTTGTGATTTAATCTCAATAATAATAATAATAATAATAATAATAATAATAATAATACTTTGTCAATAGACATTTTCAAGTGATTTTGAAGGGGAGGAAGAATTTTTTTGAATGGTGTTTAACGCCCGTTTTTACTACCGAGATACCACAGGCGGTGAACATTGGTGATACATAAAGTGAAATTATATATTGGTAAAGGATTTTTTAAGGAAGGAAACGTTCCAGGCCTAAGTTTAGGATACCTCCCCGGCATTTGCCAGTTATGAGGACTTAGAGGAAAACCTTGAAAAAACCTCAATCAGAGAGGACGGTCCTGGCGGGATTCGAACTCCAGACCTGCCGCTCACGAGTTCGCGTCTTAACGACCTTGGTCACCCGTGGCGGTAGGGGAGGAAGAGACAATTTTGATTCGTTTTATTTACGGACGCTCCTTCATATCTCATGTCATCAGCGTACCATTCAATTAAGGGCGTGAAACGGCCGACAAATTTTGTTCAGAGGCCTCTTCTTTCAGGCTTGAGATTCTTTATCGTGCTGTAAATGTAAGACACGGGACCCACGGCTTTACTTACCTTCCGAAGGAAGTCATACTTAGGATTTTAACGCCCGAAAAAATCCATCGACCCTAGCCGGAATTGAACCCGCGACCTTGGGTTTAGAAGGCAAGTAAGGTTACCACTACACCACCAGGACCGACAAGGAAGAGATAAACTTAGTTAAGTAATGCATTATAGTTTAGTTTTTCTTTTACTAGTTAGGTTTAGAGTTTATCATGCTTAGCATCACACAGCAATGCCAAAATTATATCATTAATTAAAAAGTTCATAATTTTATTGTTATATTTTTTTTTTTAAAGTTATTCCACTTGCTGAGGAAGTCTCTTAGTTTACGCAGCCTACTGAGTGACGGACTTTTACTGAATAAGTTTGTCATTGCGGGATGGTGCATATCTTGGCATGCAACCCTTGCACTTTAAATCGTGTAAATCGGTAACAAGCAATGAAAATTGTAATCATGTCTGCTTTTTATTCTGCCAAGAACCTTGTGGCTTTAGAATGCTCTTCCGTCATTAACGTTCTTAAGAAATTAAAGGAAATGCATGAGGTGAACTATACGATTTGTGCCATGCAGTGTACACGCGGTCAAGGGCCAGTTTGAGAGCTTTTAGTGAATTTATCACCAAGAATATGTGTTAAACATACCTATATATTGGAGGTCATTATTATGGAAGATTTCCAAGGGCTATGCATTTAACATTTATGATGTGTAAGGTCAATTTTCGCTGGGAATCCCAAATGTTGACCCCTTACCAACGAATATGTGTTAAGAATTTGAGCAGGAAAAAATGAACCGATCTAGATAAATCTAGTTGCTTTTCTTTTTATAAGTTATCGGAGATGAATGGGTGGATCATTACGTAACCTTGCAATGAAGAATAAGAGATTCCCACCCCAAGTCGTTTTTTGTCGAAAAGTAGCTCAAAAACATCAATGAGGCGAATTTCTGGGGAACAAAGGGTGCTGGAGTACATACCACAGCACACATGTGCGTTTCTGTAATGAAGACCTTACATAAAGTCATGGACCAGAGATGTCGTGGGATACTGTCAGCAGCTATTTACTGTTATACCAGAATGTACCGTCCCACAGGTTGCTATCACAAAATGTGATTTCATGTAGCCCATTCCAAACCTGGCGTGCGGTGTTACTTCGTTGTTAGGAACTCAAGAAAGCCCTAAGTCTTGACGATAACTCCCTCAAGGAAGAGTAAGAGATAGAAGGATTCACTGGAAGCAAAGTGAACTAACGGAGATCACATTGGAAAGCAAAGATGTGACTAGCAGTTTTTGTTTTCAAACATATTTGGTAAATTATCAAATGCTTTCTCGTTTCCGTATTCCGAAGAAATGCAGCTACTGCGGTCGGACCCATGAAAAATCGATTTATTTTTTAGCAATGTCATTTTTTAGCGAATTCCGAAGGAATGTAAGCTAGTGCAGTTGTACCCAAGGAAAGATTTTTTGATAACCTATCCAAACCTGCATGGATCGTAACTACTAGCCACCTGTAATTAAAAAAAGTTATCTATAATATTAATTTATAGTATGTGTGTGTGTGTCCTTTCTCGCTCTACGGTCGTAATTTTGTTTATGTCTCAGTGAAACTCGACATACAATCATCAATTAATAAACAATTTGTCGAGTTCGTTAACCAGCAAAATTGGACCATTGGGGAAGGGGATTAACCTAAAGCGAACATTGAAAAAAATCATTCTAGCAACCGCAATTTTTGTTTTTCCTCAGTGTAACTCGGTATATTTTTTTAAATAAACTGATAAAAAGTTTTTTTGAAAACATGGCAATCGAGTCATTAGAATTGGGGGTATACCTAAAACACGAGTGAGGATTAAAGCGAAATTTTAAAATCGCTCTAGCGGTCACATTTTACTTTTTTTTTAACCAACTATTGGTATATACCATTGAAATAAAATAAGGGGAAAAAGTCCGAAAGTCACTGAAATGGGACTATTAGAAAAACGATTTTTAAATGTTGTAACTCAAAATTTAAAAATGGTTTTTGCGGTATTATTCATTTTTTTTTCGATACGAAACTCCGTACATTCGATTTAAGTAAAATAAAAATAGTTCCTGAAAATGAATTTCACCAAATCAAAAGCAGCAACGAGTCATCGTTTGTCAGCCATTTTTACAGTTCTGCCTTAGCAATGAGAGAGAAGTTCTGCAAACCATTGTTACAGGAGATGAAACTATGGTCCTTTACTATGATCCCTTGTCCAAAAGAGAAGCAATGGAGTGGCGCAAACCTGGCGAAGCACCGCCTCTAAAGGTCAAGGTCACTCAGTCAACCAAGAAGATCATAGCCACAATACTTTTCATTGACTTCAAGGAGAGGAACGCCACAGTAAATGGGGAGTACTATGCTGACTACTGCACAGACTAAGTGCTTCCATCAAAGAGAAAAGGAGAGGATGAGTGGTAGTGTGCGCCTTCTTCACGACAACGCGCCTGTGCACACAGCTGTTGTTACAAAGGAAGCTGTGAAGAAATGTGACTTCAAAGAGATCGACCATCCACCCTCCAGCCCAGATCTAGCTCACAGTGACAATTTCCTATTCTCACAACTCAAAGAAGGAAATTTAAAGTGTGACGGAGAAGTGATGGATGCTGTTTATGCCCATTTTGCAGTCAAGACTTCTGACTATTTTGTATGGGGGGGGGGTTGAAATGTTAATTCAAAGAAGTGTAATACAGTAAAGGGTAACTATATTGAAAAGTGAAATATAGATTTGTGTTTATCATACCTAGAAAATGGTTAGGTCGGAAACTTATGGACCTACCCTCGTAACTCGAAACTTTTGTTATTTTTCTCTATTTTAATGAATGTAAAGATGATACCAATGGCTCATAAGGGTTCATAAACATGGTTAAATTTAAAAATGTTCAAAAATAGTCACTCAGTATAGCATTGTTTATCAGTGGTCATACATTTCTTTTAATTAATAGTATGTCATTAATTTTTGTGGTTTATTATTATGATTAATAATAATAATAATAATAATAATAATGTAATAATTATAGGTTGCAAGAATTCTAATTTTGTTCCACTAATACCACATAGTAATGTCATAACTTATTTTATTTCATTAAATAATTAATTAATATGACCTAATTTGGATTTATATTAATTTTTATTAAAAGTTATTCGTCTTGGTGAGAATTCCCTTGGTTTACGTAGTTCTTGCGTGATGGACTTTTTTCGTGATCACGTGAATGTTTGTGATGACCACATACATATTTACAATAGGTATGCCTCCGTGGTCAACGCAGTCTCTCTTACCCTACGGAAGATATGGTGTATTGAGTTCCAGTAGCTCAATTCCTTTTAAGAATGAAGAAGATTGTATAAAGGAACTTTTAAAGGGGAGGGGGGACATGACTTAACAGGATGATGTCAATGAACGTGATTATTAGTGCCACTGGCTGCTGTATCAGCCTGGCTCACACCTGTCCCCCTTCCCACTCCTCATGGTGCACCTGGACAGGCAGTACTTGCGTCAGAAACTTTTGTGCGAACTATCGTAGGGTGGTGATTCAGCCCCAGCTATACGGTACACATGTACTCTCTCGGCATGCGCATTCCTTTGTTTTAAAAACTCCTCTTGTGTGAGGAGCCAATAAACCTTTCCGACCATAAGAGGAATCCGGATTAGAAAAAAAATGTTTGTATAATAAATTTAAAATAAACAATTAAAAAGCTTTTGTTTATTCATATCAAGAAATAAGTTATTTTATTTACATGTATTATTTTCAGTAAAAATGAAGTGAACTTATTGTATTTAAGTTAAAAGGAGATCATGCACAACTTGTGAAGAATTCGTTATTGGAAAATTCGTTTAGTATTCAGTTTTTTCAAGGGGAAAAAAATGAAGCAATAAGATCAACCCCAAAAATACACATCAGTCAGTTCATAGTTCCCAGTAAACAATTAGAAAATAAGGAATAACAAGTTAAAACTGATATTAAGTACCAATAATGAAAATAATGTTAATTTGAAAAACTTAAAATGCATCAAGAAAGATTATGCAAACAGAAGACGTGTAGAAACGATTTAACAGTCGGTTTTATTTACATTACTCCTACAAGCGTTAGGTTATAAATTTATCTTTCCAGCGTTCATAAGAAAGTTTGATGTTCATATAACTGGAAATGAAATAAATAAATAAAATTAGCATTTAATTACAAACCTAACGGGGAAGTTTACCAATAATATTACTAATTATTATGGTAATAATGCTAACGGAGGACTAATATCATTATGGTTAATGACTTAGCGGTACAGATTAGAAACTCTTATACCATATGGTTGACTAATGGTACATTTCGAATTTAAGTTGGAATGTTCTATAAAACAGAGACTAGTAACTGGTTTAGAGCCAATGGTTTTTTAATTAATGATAAACTCAAAATCTTAACTGTAAATAAAATCATGTAGTTCAGGTATGTTGGATACTTATAACTTATTAGGTATTATTGTAGACCAGGAATTATTTTGGAATTCATATATAAATCTGGTAGGTAATATATTCTCTAGAGTTTTGTATTTGCTCAAAAGTTTAAAATGTGTTGTGCCTGAAAACTACATACATGCATAGCATTTATTTTGCTTTTTTCGATCTATACCCTACGATTGTTTGATTTTATGAATGTTGCTGATTTGTTTTATTTACGGACGCTCTTTAACATCTCAGGTCATCAGTGTCCCATTCAATTTACGATTTTGGGTGTAGAAGGCAAGTATGGTTACCACTACATCACCGGACCGACTTGATTTTATGAGGTATTGGTAGTGGCATAAATGTGTTTTGTTGCTTTAAAAAAAAAAGTATTCCAATTTTATGTAAATCCCCATTGAGAGCACATTGTAGACCTCTTGTTTATTGAATTGAACATTCTTGCTGTAATAAATTTGTCTATATTTTCAGTGTTTAATTTATGTAAAAAGCTTGTATCTAGTTATGGTAATAGAAATGTAATTTGCACTTAGGTTTATATGTACATTATCACAGACTGGATAAGTGTTTATATAATTTTCATGCTTTGAGTTAAAATGTTATAATGTTTTAGACGATAGTGTGAAAACACTGTGTGATAATGTATTTAAACACAAGCTTAATAATTGGTTAGCTGATCATTCTTTGTGTTTTATTTTAAAACTGAATTTTAATGTACCTTCTATCTGAATTTGCCTATTGCAATTTTCTATTGCACGGTAATAAATATTGATATTATAAAATATCGGAGGTAAAAACATATATAAATTTTGTAAATATTCCTAACTAAGAGTATTATTCATAAATAAATAAGTAGCGCTCTTGTTTACTTTTACAGGAAAATTGGATGAATTATAATCTTAAGATTTTTTTTTATATCTCTTTTTCTTGCATTTAACCTGAAAGCAGCAAAATAGTTCAGTGTTTCGCAGTTTTGTAAACTGTGCAGCTGTTTCAGGTTTTTTTTTTTTTTTTTTTTTTTTTATTAACTGCTTAGTTAATTTTAATGTTCAGTACTTATGTTTTTTTTTTTTTTTTTTTTTTTAATTTCCATTCTTTAAAAATGTAGAAGAAAGCCCCAAAAGAATAGATTTTAATACTATAATAACATTGAGGGCACGGATAAGCGCTTGAGACTCACATTACAGAGGTCACAGGTTCAAATCGGCCAAACGAGAAGACCTGGTGCCGCTTGGAGTAACAGTGGATTTGGGTGCTGAAGAAGTTCCTATCCCTAGCGTGTGGCCTAGGGGCCTGTTCAAGCCATCCTAAATAATACTTTGATACCGCCGTGCTCCTGCCCGATATACGAGTATCACTCATTTCATCCCTTACTACCGGAAGATCCCCCTTAAATCCAATCAGCATAACCGCGGCGCGAACTTCTTCCGTTCCTTACTAACTCATTCTGTTCTGTTTATAACAAAATATTTGTCTTTGTCGTTTCAGTTTGGTTGCAGTGCTAATATTTATATATTTAGAAATGCAACAAAGCTTGCTGTGATATTTTTCGTCATGCCTTTACAGATTCCGGTTTTAAGATCCGAGCCGCGTAATGTCATTTCAAACGCTTGTTACCACATTTAAAGATATTGGCCCTGTGACAGATAGAAGTGCTCTTTTGACAAAGTCCTTAGAACAGGATAAATCGTTTTGATGTGCACGAGGTATTTTAAATGCTGCTTTTAGCATCATATCATCGTCATCATATCCTAGGAGCCAACCGTTCCAGGTCCATAAGGCTGATTCACACAATTAAAACCAATCAGAGAACAACATAGTAGGACCATAAACCTAATCGTAAACATTTACATGGTATGAAAATATAATAAGACACTTTCTTTCCGCTAGAGGGGCGGTTTATCATTATAAATAGCAAAACAAGTACACGCAAGGTACTTTACTTCATAAGGTTAGCGTAGGCGATTATACATTTATTCCTTGAACTAGAGAAGGTTAAAAAACATAAAATTCATAATATCTTATAGCAAATTAAAGTCGATAACTCGCAATTTGTTAGATCCGTGAGAATGAAGCAGTGTTTAATCCAAATTCTTATATATATATATAATGAAATTATGTTTAGGGATGACAAATTTTCCATAATACGAGCGATTATATACAAAATTCTTCCAAAAAGTTTTCATTTTAATTTTTCATTGCTAGTCAAAGGAATTTAAATGTGTTTTGTATGCGATAAATTGCAAACTCCACGCAAAATACACTTGATTTACATTTAAATGTTATGTAATGCTATTTTTAAACCATACTTTATTTTTTTGAAAAGTATTTTCGTGAAAGTCAATTGCTGGGTTTCCTGCAGTCTTGTGATTTCTTGGTCTGGAATCTCCGTCATTTGACTTGCAAGTGTGCACTAGTAAACAAAGGTGCGTATTGCTTTGTCCAACCGCTGCATGTTTATTCTTCTGTCTGCGTCGACAAGGTAACGCGAGCGGAGAACTATTCGAAAAACCAGAGTTTTACATAAGCATTATGAAGTTATATGTGAATTGTGTAGGATTAGCATAAGAACGATCTTTAGACCAGCCTGTTAAAATATAGAATATAAAACGCAAAAAAATATTTAGTAATGCAATTCAGCAAACGCGACGAGGAATCAAGCGGCAATAATTTTTCAAATGCTGCAAGAAAATAGGAAAAAGACATGTGAAAAAGTAAAGTTCTTATGAAAAACTCAGCAAGGCTTCGTACACTGAATCATACACTTTTTTGGGACTTTGTTGACAAAGTAAGTGACTAAGTTTAAGATTTGATTTACGCTTTCTTTCTAGCATATCGAAAAGGCAAATAACATTTTTATGTGTACTCCTTGTGTAAAGAACTCTTAAAATTTACCTAAAACATCTGCTACTCATCTAAATGTTCACGCATGGGGAGTTATAGTGGGCTGCCAACGATCTTATGAAAATCTTAATATGCTGAATTCGAACCAGGATCTCCCGGATCAGAGTTAACAGCAACCCTATTGCTTCATCATTCTTCTGAGAGTATTAACAACACATATTAATTGCTTTTTCAAAATTAAGACAGAGAAGCGGGGGGAGCGAAGAGAAATAAAATTGTTATTGTAGTATTACAATATGATTATGCTTAGGTAATTCTAGTAGCAACCTTGTTTTAACTCTGCGTTCAGGTTATATGCCATTGGAGGGGAAGTAGGGTGCTATCAATTGTTTCAGCTGCAATAATTCTAAATTTCATACCTATCTTTCTTTAAAAAAAGAAAGAAAGAAAAAACCCACGTCAAATGAAAAGTAAAGGGTTATTTATTAAGTTAGTTTAAAGACGCTGTTTAACATCTCTGTTCATTAGTGCCACATTCAGTTCAGGGCGTGAAATGGGCAATGAATTTTGCACAGAGGTCTCTTCTTTCAGTCTTGAGGTTCTTTTATGTGCCGTAAATCAACGACACGGGACCAACGGTTTTGCTTCCCTTCCGAAGGTTTTAAGCCCTAAAAAAAATACATCGATCCTGACCGGGTTTGAACCCGCGACCTTGGGTCTACGAGGTTCGATATCTCTGTCAATTGTTTCTTGCAACAGTTGTTTATTTTGTAACAAAAATATGTGACTAAATAACTCATCAAATAAATTACAAATTGAAGAAATGGAGAATGGTTATAGTTTTTTTGAACTTGTTGACATTTGTTGGGAAGCAAGAGGTTGTGCTGTAAAGACTGCTGCAGTACCATGAGCACTTTGGGCTTTACATACCTTGCACCATAATATTGGAAGGGGTTTAATTCCCTCTAAGATAATACATTACAGTTCCTCTCTCTATACTGCAAATGTTCCATTTAAGTCCCAAGATTAGCATTGTTTTGTGACAATTGTGAGAATGAAATGAAATAAAGATGTATTATTTTATTGAATTAAAATTGTTTAATTGCCATGAAAACATTTGAAAATCATGGCTTTGTCATCCGTTTCTCGGCAGCTAGTGGGTCGGCAGTCAGAAAGGCAACTCTGGGCGAAGTACGCGCAATTGATTAAATTTTCGCAATTACAACGACAGTTAAAATGCCTATTTCACTGACGTGACGTCATCATAAAATCGATTGATGAAATGAAACAAATTTTGAATTTTGACCAATCACATTTCGATATCGCTGTGAAATTATCGTGAAGTTTATTCAAATCCCTTTTATCACATGAAGTGCATTTGACTTCTGTTCAGTGTAGCCAACTCTATTGCTCCACTATAATTCCTGAACATTACACAGATTAATCAAGAACATCATTCGGTAATTCTAAATAAAGTGCGGAATTCTGCGTACACATCTTCATCTACTAATTCGCAAAAGTCCTTTGTATCTCATGAAATTGCAGCCACTTCATTCTACTTTGATAACTGTGTTTTCAATAATTGTAAATTTAACTAACTTAATGTGTTTTCACTAAAACAATTGTTTTTACGTATTCAGCCAAACAGTCGGAAATAATTTGGTCAATTATGTAACAATATTTGCCTAAGGAACTATACATTTTAATAACCACATTGTTTAGAATGGTAAAATTGTTTTCTCTGTTTTGTAACGGTACAAACGGTAGCGATTGTAACATCAACTCTCGTCTATTTCAGTCACACGTTTTCTGAACAGCTGGCTATTCATATGTGAGTGTAACATTTCAAAGATATCTTACTTTTATTCTTATTCTATTAATGAAATAGTCCTAAACCTGTAATTGGTTTTTTCTCTATTGGCATTACTGACAATCGTCATTCATCTGTTGCAAGATGGCTTGAAAAGCTAAGTATTCATAATACATATATACAATTATTGCAATTTTGTACGCTAAGTTTACGGGAATTATATTTAAACGCTTATTTTATTCGTGAAATAGTCTTAATAAAGATCCCTCAAGGATCTGAGCTTTCCAGATAAATTCACTCACCACGTTTGTGATTTATCGACAATCTCAGACCATCTTGTGATATTACTTGTGAAAATAAGTATATACTTTATAACAGGAGATGTTGGTAACTTTGTCCTGCTATATCCACACATATCCCTCAAAAATAACTCTGACGGTTTATAGGAAACAGAAAATCCAGGAGATGTCAAACTTTAAACTTGAAAGCATGTTGTCCGGGAATTGCAGGCAAGTGATTCTGATATTGTTGCAAATTTCTGCATTGGGTATTATGGGACATTAATAATGAGTAATTGATTCACTCTTATTTTTCTTTATTGATTCCATTTACTTGGTCTTGTTTCAACACAAAATAAAAATACAAACGGTACTGGAGTACAGAAAACCCAGATTCTATACTCAAATCCCCTTGCATATTCGCACCAATTTTAGAACTACTGACTGATATTGAATGTCTATTTGGCATTCGAAATAATTAGTCTACTAGTTTACCAGCTAGGGACCGTAGTTCCATCAGTTCTAATAAAATCTATTTCACGAACATTTATTCTACAAAGATAGAATCGTCATTGGTCACTTGTAAAAATAGCGACTGTATCCGAGCGTGGAGAAGGCTGTTTTGAAGATACGTTTGTTGATGCGATTTTGTTTTACGAGGCATGCATTTTAAATCATATAGAAATAGCATTAGGTTACCACATCGAAAATCTTCTCTAGTATTCAAAACAAAGGAACAGTGCTGCATTTAATTGATGGACATAAAGAAATATTATTAGGTCAAATCTCTGACAAAATTACGCAGAAGGGCAAAGCCGAAATGTGGAAAATAATAAAACACAGGTTGTGAAAGAGTTGGGATTAATTACATCAAAGGAAGATTACGCATATATGAGGGACACAGTCTGGCCAAATATCAAGAAAGGTACATTGTAAGTGTTTTTATTTTACATTAATATTATCTACAATAATTCTGTAAGTAGGTCAATTTCTATGGTATTTTTTTTCGTGTGAAAATAGATCATCCAAGAAGTACGGGAATTACTGGTGGATTTGAGGTCACATATTGCACGAAGAACCCTTAATGATCTTTATAATTAAAATGCAACGAGCTTAATTGATATAATCAATATATTACCTAAAATTTGTACACTGGTATGTAAATTCACCATTCGGTATTTACTAAAATTAACAACTAGTTTCACTAAAGCGGGAAACTGGTTGTTTCCAACAAAACTCCTCTGCCACCCTGAATAAACTAATGAGTCATTAAATCTATTGAGAAACTTTTTTAAGATATGGCAAAAAGCAAGGAAGCATAGTCCTGATCTTACAGTATGTGTTTTTTTTTATTTTTTTTATTTATGGGTGAATATGAAAAACTAAGTGCATGGAACGAACCGCCACACATTAGATGAACTGAAAGAAAGTATCAGATGAGATGGACTGATACTTGTGAATGACAGTTATGTAGATGCAGCAGAACAACATACCCAACATCTCCTGTCATAAGGGACATGCTTATTTTCATTGTACTTGTAGTTGTAATTGCAGTTGAATCAAATGCGCGGATATTAACACGCGCTTTACCGCGAATTGCCCTTACTGCCCAGCCGCTATCTGTCGTGAAACAGGGACAAAACATTGAAAATCCCTATATTACTTTCCAGTTCCCTAATATCATTCTCACATATCTAAAATTACTTTAAGATATTTGCCTTGTTTGTTCGTATTTCTCCTAATACTATTAATTCTGTTGTTGAAATATGAGTATCCGTCGATCTTTTCTGTGTATTTTTCTAATGGATAAAATTACATTTATTTATTTATTTATTTTTTTTACCGATTAATTTGAGGTACACGATGTGAGATATCCCTGGTCGCTTAATACAGGATAAAATGTGGGTTTACATAAGCTATGGCAAATGTGCGGTACCTATTTGATACAATTCCGAACCCTCTTCTCCCAATGTTTTGTGTATCTGATAAGTCACGCGAACCACATAATAATGTCGCCATTGTATGTTCCCAAAGCATCTGTCGAAATCTACTTCCTCGTAATCTCAGGAGTACAACATCCATTTCCGACATCAATTATTGCCACCCTTTTCAAAGCCTGTATGGTTCTAATTGTTTGTCTCGTTTCCGGTCGAGTGTAAACGTATTCACATGTTTCACATGCGATGATACTTGTAAATACTTATATTTATGCTCAAATGCATCACTCAACGCACTTAACAAGCAATAATTACACACACACACACACAGTAGCGAAGCATGGGGTAAGCTGATACATAAGATGTCGAATTTAACGGGAAATCTCCTTTCTGCTAATTATATTTCGGAGTTTCAACTCCTTCAAATTAAAATTAAAATTTTGGCATAGTAACTATCAATAAAGTATCTCATTATTAAATTAACTCACGTTCAATATTCACAAAAAGTTCATGTTCCATTATTCGCCTTTAAATTATTTTGTTCGTATATTAGTCAATTCTCTGGTCCTTTTTCTGTGCATATATAGTGAAACCTCTCTAAACCGGACAGGTATGGATCAATAAAACACTGTCTAATTTAACGATGTGTCCACGAAAGAAAGAAGTAACTTTTCATAGCATTTACATACATATGTATATAATTTAAGGGAAATGACATGTATTACAATTAGTGCTCCATAAATGTAAAATGAAAGGTATTCACTTACGCTTATTCATATTGAAACTGCACACAGAATAAAAGTAAACTTTTGCACTTCACACTTCAACAGAAACTGAGGGCCACTCTGCTTATTTTAGGCATGCAGTTGTTTTCTTCATTGAGTTTACAGTTTAAGTGTATAGTGTACAGTGTACTTACTAGAAAATTCATAATAGTTTTACATTTTATAAAGAATTGAATGAGCACAATAGAGAATAAAAGTTAAAGAAAAACCCACCGTTTGCATACCACTGTGCTTAATGATCCTTGCAAAGCAAAGATATAATTGTCAATCAAGCTCAAACAAGTAGCAGAAAGCCAGTTAGGGTAAACCCATCTTTGGATGTTACAGTACTGGGTACTTGCTAATGACCCATTTAAAGCTTTAGAGACAAATGCCAATCAAGTTCAAACAAGTTAGCAGAAATGCATAACAGAAAGAGAAGTAATCAATTATGGTATAAGGGGTGTCCAGCTTACAGGATTCGGGGGTATCCAACACAGAGGATATACTGGACAGAGGGGTTTATTCGGTTCAGTATAATGAGATGTCTAACATGCACGTGTGTCCAAATACAGAGGGTTGAGTATACATTAATCACTCTTGAAATGCATTCTTGGTATTTCACTGAACTTATTACCATCTCTTTCCTAGTAATGCAACGCGCTGTTCCTCAGCAGTTAACAATGACTTAGAAACAGAGGAAAAAATAGCTGTAAATGAAGTTACCAACCTTCAAATGGACCGAGATCCCAGTAAACTAAGATTCAATCATGTGAGTTAAAATGAATTTAAATGTAATAGACCAGAATAAATTTTATTTTAACCCTAAATAAATAATTACATACTTACATAGTACAGCCACAATTAGTGAAATACTGTATATTGAATGATCGTCTGCATATTGAACTTCAGGTTCTACAAAATTCAGAAGAGGGCAGATGTACAGATCAAATACACTCAGACTAAGACAGTCTACACAGACACGAAAACTTCCTGAAAGAGCTCCTAGACAATGATTTGGAAAATCAAAATCGTTATTGCACGTTGAGCCTTCGGCTGTATTATTAGTGATGGGACAGATAGCGCTTTAGTTCAAATAAGCAAATATAAGACGTGTAGGCTGATAGAGAAGGCTTTGTAGTAGTTATGTAGCTATTGAACACTCGATTTTTCTTAACTATACAAAGTTTATATCATTATTTGATGTTTATAGTTCAACACACATTTTTACATTCAAAATGGTTTCCCCATTAATAAATTGCTCTTTGATCACTCTTTAGGCGAATAAATGCATCAGTATAGAGCCTGATGAATAAGATGCAATTCTGATAATCTAAAATTGAAAAAAACAACCTTAAAAAACTATAAAACTTGAGGAATAATCTATGCCACAAAATAATAAGATACAAGTTTTGTAAAGCAATAATAAATAATTAACATCCCTCTCCTTCATTAGAGTGGATGACCATACACACTTGGAAAATAGCATTTTACACCAATTGGAGAAAGAGAGAGAGAGAGAGAGAGAGAGAGAAGAAAGAAAGAAAGAAAGAAAGAAAGAAAGAAAGAAAGAAAGAAAGAAAGCAAGCAAGCAAGCAAGCAAGCAAGCAAGCAAGCTAGTTCCTCAAACTCACTAACGATATTTTTTAAACAAGTGACTTTAAACTCATGTTCGGCATTTTTGTGGACCACTAAGGAGCCACAAAGACCGAGAGAAAATGAATCTTGTATTTTTATTGCACCGTTTTATTATAAAGGATATCCACCACTGTCTGCTGAATCGCGTCAATTCATTTTCTTACACGATATGGGTGCATTGTTTCAGGTAGTAGGGTAAAATTATTACTCTGTATTTCTCTCAAGTGTCATTGTGATGCAGTTTTTGTTTGTTTGTTTTTTAAATACAGTTACAGGCTATTGTGGAGAACATTCTTGGCATTAAATTGTTTACATTGCTTCCATCATATTGAAGGGGCGGCTTCTCTGTGAAATTGCTGGTTTCCGCTATTCCCCAAAACGATTTCCTGTAGTTATTGGTTGATGAGTTTTTATGCGTAAAAATGTCTGTAGCGGAGTTCTCTCAGCGTATGCTGTTTGCATTTGCAGTTATTATCTGTAGAGAACTTGGTTTGCTGTAAGGTAAGGTGAGAGGAAGCAGTAGGAGTATGCACCACCTGAAACGTCACGTACATCCCCAGGAAAGTTTGCCTCGAGTTTTATACAGACTGATGTTGCGTCACAAAGTTAAATAAAAGTTTAAAAATCCTTTCATATAAATGTGATGAAGCGGCGTATTAATAGTAATACAGTCATAACTCATACATATTAAATATGGGAAATCTTGCATCTATTTCAGTATCAAACATTATTAGTAAAATCAACAATGCTCTCAGGCAGACACTCTCAAGCAGCTCTAAACAGCCATTTTGTTAGTAGTAGGCTGCCGCTGAATGGCAGGATAATGCAGTTTCGGTGAATTCGTAAAGTAGTTGCTTTGTTTTGTTTGTGTTAATTGAATGTAAAGAAAATACATAACGATACACACATACAAGTAGTTTTCATTGAGACCATTAGAAGAGAAATTTGAAATAAATAAAATGAGTTGATCAACTCCAACAATTAATTTCAGTCAAAGTAGATCTAAACATTAAACGTATGTACAGACACACTCCATCCTGCAGATTTAAGACTTTAGCCAAAGGGTCATCAACAAATTTGCAGCCATGAGACTAGGAGAAACGAGCCATTTTATTGTTAATAGATGCAGTATTATGATCTTTATATTAAATGTTTTCTTTCTCTCTCCCTGTTGTGTATTTTTAGCGACGCATGTATGAATGTGAACGTAGTTATTACGATTCTAGAAGCTTGTGATCCATATTAAGCAGTAGCAGTATCAACAGTAAAGTTGTGCATCCCGGGTTTATGCTGAAGCGTGCGGTCACTGCCATTCTGTTTCGATATTCGTGGTTTTCTCTCTTCTAATGCAGAGATACCAACTGCTTATTGACATTTTCACCAAAAGTCCGAATTACGCGATATTGCTTTTACGTACCAGTGAACGTGATTGCTGCATCGTTCTGTAATTATTGTTATTTACAGATAAAGTTATTGGTCCGCGACTGTGTATCATGTTGTGGCAAGAAGAAATATATTTGACTCCTGTATAGGCTATTACAAAAATATATTCCTATGTTAAAAAGCCTTAATAGGAGGAAATGCCCTCTAAATTTACCCCCTCCCCCCCAAGGACCGAAAATAGCTGTAAAATTGAAATTTCCACAATCAGCAGTGCATATTCAGGATTTAATATATTTGTGGATATTGCACAGGTTGTAAGGAAAAAAGTTGACGTGCCTACAGATGATCATTGTAACATCTCAATAGCTACTATTACTCTATTGAGAGCAATATTCACTGTGTGATGGCACCATCGTTCTGATAGCCAATATCACGCAAACTAAGGCATAACCAACTTGAGTTGAAATTCCTTAAAAAGGTAAAGATTTTATAGGCCAAACAGTGACATTATTTCCCAAACACCTTGTTAATTTAGTTGTTGCTGCAAAAAATATGGTGCATTTATGGTTTCATTGATTTCCTGCCCAGATAATTTGAAGGAAAGTTCATTTGACCCGGAAGATGAACGTTTTTCAAACAAAGTTGAAATCTTCTGTCTGGGTCTACTTTCAGTAATTCATGATGTAAACAGGAATGTTGCTGTCCATAACCATCTTCGAACAGAACCGGCATAGAGTTAGATAACCATTAAACAGATATATAGCTCACTGTTTCCCGTGAACCCGGCCAGGACCGATGGATTTTTTCGGGGGTAAAAATCCTAAGTATGGCTTCCCTCGGAAGAGAAGTAAAGCCGTGGGTCCCGTGTCGTACATTTGCGGCACGAAAAAGAACCTCAAGCCTGAAAGAGAGGCCTCTGAGCAAAATTTGTCGGCCGTTTCACGCCCTTAGTTGAATGGGACGCTGATGACCTCAGATGTTAAAGAGCGTCCATAAATAGATCAATCAAAAAAAAAAAAAAAAAAACAACAACAACAAAACTGTTTCCCGTCCAAATCTTTGTTGAACGTTAATATCTAGGTACATTCATTATATATCCGCACTGTTTAAGGTATAAAATTCATGCCAGAGTGCCTATTTCAGGGAGTAGTGATGACAATGATATAAGTTAATACGCACTCGTCTTTGGTTAACATCAAAATAAATTTACACGCGAAAATGAGCTCTAAATTATAATATACATTGAAGGAATATTTAGTCAGTACCACAAATCTATCATGCATATACCTGCCATCCGGCCATGACAATATTATCATTTCCTGGTTGTATTCTTTTAAAATGTCCGTCCTGCTGGTGTAGTGGTAATCATACATGCCTCGTAAACCCAAGATATCAGGTTCAATCCCGGCCAGGGTCGATGAATAATCCTAAGTATGGATCCCTTCGGAAGGGAAGTAAAGCCAAGGGTTCTGTGTCGTAGATTTACGACATGTAAAAGGACCTCATGATAAAAGAGGAGGCCTCGGGGCAAAATTTACCGCCGTTTCACTTACTGAATAGGATAGGACGCTGATCACCTGCAATGTTAAAGAGCGTTTGCAAATAAAATAAATCAACAAATTCTTTTCAAATTAAAACACAAGTATTTTGTGCGCTCCGTTGCAAAGTAATACCTCGCCACTATTTATAGTAAACTGTAATTAATTTGGAAGCTAAACAGCGATACCAGTGAAGGATTTGAAGCAAAATGATTGTATCTTTTCCTTTGATTGTTAATGCTTTTCTTAACTAAGATTAAAACGGTCATATCTCAAACAACAAACGAAACATGGCATGTTAAATTTCGGAAAACTGAAGCTGAATATGTAGGTATTGTATTGCATTTGGGAATTAGTGCATATCCGTAAAAAGAATTTCGAGAAAATACAATAAAAAGGGAAAATTCTAAAAATATGTTTCCATGATATTTTAAGAAACTCGTATTACACTTGACTAATTTGGATAATTAATTCACACAGAAACACAATTAAAGTATTCAACTTTGTAATTATATATACTGCATTTAAACCTAAATTTATACATTTATTCAAAGAATGCATTAAACAAGGTTTAATGAGATTCGAAATTCTGAACGGGAGGTCTGCGATTCGAATCCTTGTAGAATAGTTTTCACCAATGGAAAATGACAGAGTGATATTCTAAGCTTAGGCCTTGAATACTTCCACCCCAGCTTTCTCAGTTTATCATTTCATTTCATTTCATTTCATGTACCGTCATGTCAACCGCCTGTAACGCTACAGTAACATAATGAGCAGTTTAACACAATTGAAAACGCCAAGTTTGCATTTATATTAATACTCATTATTGAAAAACTTTTCTGTTTTAAGGTAAGATACGCACAAAAACAGTCTACAAAGATTATCTTGTTCATTAGCAATTATCT
Organism: Metallyticus violacea; assembly: GCA_030762175.1. Lineage (NCBI taxonomy): Eukaryota > Metazoa > Arthropoda > Insecta > Mantodea > Metallyticidae > Metallyticus > Metallyticus violacea. The sequence continues at coordinate 70,925,485 of CM060842.1, forward strand.
TCACTGCTTTGGTGAATTTAAAGAATTATCTCTTTTGACAATATTTTCAAAAAGAATTGTTCCACTCGTTAATTAAACTGTTTTTCTCGTTATTTATATTAATGTTATGGAAATTATTACTATAACATAGTTATATTAAATATTATGTATTGTTTTTAAGATGCATTTCTCGAACCTCTTTTCAGCCAAATAAAATGATGCGCTATGCACCATGCTGATTTCGGTACAGGACTATGTTCTGAGAGCTATTTCTTTAGGAATATCCACATTACCATATCTAGCTTGCAGTATTTCTTGGGTTGTGATCACAGAGAAGCACCTTTTGAAATAATTGTCATTTAATTGCATTTAACGAGCTTGTTATTGCAGTTGATGGTGCGTCCCCTTTAAAATAGCCGGAAGTGGAATCCGGTGTACCATGTTTGTTGACAAAATGCTGTGGGAGATGACATAACATGTGCATTTGTCATTAAAAGAAAACTTTCCCCCTATTCATCAAAGGGGTCAGTGAAGCAAAACTGGTACTTTGTATATTCCAGCATAAAATTGTTCTTCAGCAGTAACAAAGATTTAGAGAATGGAAAGACAAATAATGCATACCAACTTTAACTTTAAATATTTCATGTAAGCTGTAATTATTACTTTATTAATTCTAGAATTTCTAGCATTTTATCGATTTCAATTCGGGTGACTTCTTTAGTTAGTAGGATTAACTTTAAGAATACAGATATTTGGATGGTAGAGTTTCAGGCTTACATTTAGTTTTTGTTCAGTTTATATCAAGAGAAGACCGCCTTCTTGGCCTAGTGATTAGCGTTGCTGACTACTGGCCGAGCGATCGCCGGTAATTGTTTAGAACTTTTCTAAGTAATGGAAGTCTGGAACGGCTTAGTAATGACCACCTGTTGAAAAGGTAGCGTCTCCGCGAGAGTAGACGGTGTGCGTTGTGCTGATCACATGCCATTTGCAACACTGCATGTTCTGTGTCTTCTGTCCGCGATGACGCAAGACGCAGACAGAGAACGCAGCGGTAAGCCCAAGCTCTCAGGCTGTCGAGCTCGGGGATTATTATTATTATTATTATTATTATTATTATTATTATTATTATTATTATTATTTCAAAAGAACTCTATCTTAATTTATCCAAAAAGAGGCACAGTATGGCACGCAAAAGTGTCTAGCGGATTTTATATTTTACTTCATTTCTTCATATTACACGGTTATGAAGTGCTGCATTTATTAAGGAGATTTAATATTATTTTTTGATCTTATTGAAAGTATATTTTTGGATAAAAAGCACGCCGCAGCAAATGCACACACACAAAATATCCCAAGTCATATTGAAGCAATCTACTTATTTTACTGTGATTAGCTCCAAACTATGTATGCATCAATTTGAAATCCCAGGCTCCAATATTCCAGGCTATCCTAGAAGGATAGCGCACATTTTTTTATAGTGTTTAACGCCCGTTTTTACTACTGAGGCACCACAGGCGGTTAGCGGACATTAATTCGGGAACTAACTATTGGGGTTTTAATAAACTTAATTATTAATTATTTTTAAAGAAAAATTGTTAAAAGTATAAATAAAGCAAATATACTTAAACAGTTTTATATATGTTAAGTATAAAATTAGGCTATTATTAAAATGATTACAAAATAGCACACAATGAAATTTCATCATCATTGAAATTCAAGAACACTTTGAATTATAAAATGCAATTTTTATAGTATAAAGGTTGTTGTCATCCCGTATGGGGACCGGGATTAAAGAATTGCCCCACTGTAGCCCATGCATGTCGTAAGAGGCGATTAAATGGGAGCCAATGCTCGGGAGCCACCCAGTCCCAGGGGTCATACATATGAAACCTGGTTCTCTATGTTAGAGGTTTCAGATTAGACTAGCTACCATCTGGTCCAAAAAAAAAAAAAAAAAAAAAAAAAAAAAAAAAAAAAAAAAGCTGACTAAGAAACCTCAAGAGGTTCAAGAAGGAAACGAACTGTCATTAATGAAGCAGCCTGGTAAAGGTACAAGGTTTAAGGATTTTAGGATTGCAATGCTCTCTCGCTATGTAGGTCCACAGCTTAAAATGTTCTGAGATATAATGACATTAACAGCTGTTCAAGAAGTATGGATTCACGGAAAGAAAAAACATTCTGTATATTATAGCCAATACTTTATATAATATGTATTAGGTACAGTTTATTAAATTTAAAGCATTTGGCCACCTTATGTTCTAGCTAAGATTTAAAGACACAAATTTAGCTAATTTAGTGTGCATGTTCTTATATAATTTTCATCAGATGAGGAGAACAACAACTGCTCTTACTGATATCAAAATCATCTTGAGAGACCTGAACGTTCATATAGGAAAAGAAATAGAATTTTCACTCACAATTAGTCAACAGTCTGCATCAAACCTGTGATGGTTTAATTATTTTGCTTCATAACGTGGACTAGATTACCATTACAATATTCGCATTTAAAACATGCATTAGTACACTTTAAAATTACCATATGGAAAATATTAAACAAAATCGATCATATACTAATGAGTTACAGGCATAAATAAATCCTTCTGAGGTGTTAATGTAGATTCAGATCACTTTTTGGTGATTGTTCGCAGTCCTCTCCTGGCTAAAAAATAATTAAAGGAGAAAAGTAACGTAGATACGATATGGACAAACTAAAAGTACAAAAAAGTGTAGCGAAATATAAAGAAAGTCTATCTGGAGTAATATCAAACATACACATAAAAATAAATCGCAGTAATGAAACGTGGAGAAAAAATGCCAACATGCCCTGGTAACAGACAGAAAATGAATTAAGCATCCAAGAAAAGCCTCCATGAAAGGCGTGATTCGAAGATTGTAGAGGAAATAAATAAAACTAAACGTATCTAAAATTTTATTACGAAATAAAGGAGCCTGAGGATCACTGGAGGAATATAAAAGAATATATGAGAAAAGAAGAAACGAAAATATATCGAGTGTCCGATTTTTTCTTGCTCACCCAAAATAACTTTTTTTTTTTGTTCATCCCTGATGCGTCAAAGAAAAGTTGCAGAAAATAACATCATAGGGAAGTTCTTGCTGTGGATATACTTTTGTATCTCCATTATTGTAGGAAATAGGGGTAGAACTTCTTTTAAGTGGCACCATGCACATTTTATTCAAGAATACATTTACACTCTCCATCATTGGCAAGAAGGAATGATTGTGCACTGTGGAAAGGATAAAGCCTGTCTGCAATGTTCCAGTGATTATGGCTTTTTCTGTTTGGGGATGGGCATCCTAAAATACTTTTTGGGAATTAGTGAATTCATGTACATGAATTTCATTTCGGAGGCAGATTTGAGGAGTCAACTTTTCTTTTGTTATTCAGACCCCTATGACTGCGATAGTCTAAACGCAGGCAGCAAGAGAACCTTTCATTCCTCAGTGTCGATGACGATGAATAAATCAAGTCTTCGTGTTGCCCTGCAAGCGGAAGGTCATTCGTGTGAGGTTCGGTGTTCCTGGAGGCCAAGCTGCAGGTGCGTCTCAAGGACGTTTGTGGTTTTCGTTTCTGCTTTTATTATTAAACATCAAGTTTTGTATCGATCCAATTAGGTGACGGACAGAGCACGATAAACCTTAAAATTATCGAATCGGAGAGTTCATGAAGTGTGTTTATGCAAAGTCTCCACAGAACAGGTGTATTTATAAGTTTCAGCGCTCTTTGTTTTAACTTTTCTTTCTTTAATGTTTTCATTTTTTTCTGCTTGTTCTATACCGATTAACCAAAATATATAATTTTGTTACTTACTAATATCTCAACATACTGTTTTCTCATTTTGGTTACTATTATTTTTTTCACCATCCTATATTACTTACTAATTTGCTTTCTGTTTTTTTTTATTTATTAATTTTTTTCTGTACTTTCTTCTTCTCTGTGTTTTCTTTATTTATGTATCCATAACCTGTTTTTCTAACTAAACTTTTTTGATATCTATTTCGTTTTTTTTTTTTCCTTTCCTTTGTGCATTCAATTACTTATTTGTTATTCTATTCTGCCATTTTTTGTTTCTTGCTCACTTGTATGTTCAACTTTTTTTCTCTAAATTCATCTCTATTACGATATGGCAATGATTTATTTATTCTTTTTTTAACGTCTACTTTTAATTTTCTTTTTCTTTGCTAGTCTGCTGCTTACATTCTTACATCCTTATTTGTCCCCTTCTTTCTTACTTACTTACTTTCTTTCTTCCGTTTACTTATCCTCTTTTTTCTCCAATTTGTCGTAAGCACAATCTACATATTTGATCTACTTTACAGCTAAAGTTTACTGTGGGAACCGCGAAATGAAACACAAATTGGTGGTCACGAGAAGTGCACTTTATTGCCCTTATAAAGAGCTCTTGATGTGTGATGCTGGCCGAAGTTAAATGTTTATTACTAACCTTTGGTAACCTAGTCTAGCTTGACGTGATAGGGGCGGTATGCTCATTGTCTGCTTGTTAGTGTGTCCCCCCTCACATGTGGGAATGAAGAGACGGGTCATTTCTGACATTACTTAAACGCAAACTTTCCTGTTCGGCAGATCTGATTGCTATTGATAATGCATTTGCCTTCTTTTCCTTTTACTTTTCTTCTTCCTTCCCTGTTTTCTTGCTATTCTTTGCCATAAACAAAAAGTTTTTACATTCGTTTTATGCAATTTTGGAATTCGACGAAGTTATTTAGATAGATCAAGGGCGAGGATTCGCGTTCTTAAATCAGATTGTCGTCTGAGGATTTTATCTTTTGTTTTTCTTGAATCCAAGGGATTGCTCAAGTATTTCCTTGGTTCAGAGCTTATGTCGTACAAATATACATTCTTCGTGGTCAATTATTAATCCAATCATAGAAATTTGAGCAATATTAATTTGTAAATAAAGTTTACCTTTCTAGTTATCTCATTTCTGCAGTGAGTCTTTCATGCTTGTAATTTAATTCAGTTACTATTTATTTAGTATGCCTTCTTACTAATGAACTTGTTTAAACATTTCTTTCTGGAAAGTTTAAAGGCTAAATTTTAATTTGTTGTAATATATTGCATTTTTACTGTTTAATTGTGAAAATAATCCCTGTCTCTGGAAATATGTCTGGTTACATAATTGACCACAGAGTAATTCTTTTTCTCTCTCGCGTTGTTAATACATAAATAGATGTTTACGACTAAAAAGAAGTAACCGAGATGAAAATGTTGAAATCACAATCCTAATTAGACTAAAGTTACAATTAAAAGGTTTAAGTTAAATACTTAGGAAGCAGCAGCTTAAGAATAACCATGAACACAATTTCGAAAGGTTTTCAACTATGCACAAGCTAATATTAAATAATTATATTGTATATCAAAAGTGCTGAAGGAATTAAATATTTAATTTAAATGCAATATAGGAGCTGTACAATTAAATCAGCACAGGGTTAAAGTCTCTAGGAATACAGAAGCTGAAACCACCCGTTGAATAGTCCAAATAAAACTGATTTAGTGCTTTCTACATATATTAATATTATGTGTTTATTGCAATTGATCATGAAATTAACTTTGAAAAGACCCCAACATACATTAGCGTTTGCGTAGTCCTGAAACGGGACATATGCGTTGGAGTCAATGGAGCACGTCCTTGACAGCGAGAAAGATTCGTGGGTGGTGTTTTCGCACAGTGACACCAACTTAAGTTGACCCGACACCGGGAGGTCGTGTGGCCCACATGCAGTGCAGATCGCAATGATATGATAATTACAGAGCAATAATTCTTCATTGTTTTATATTTCAGTGACTGTTACTGTGCAGATTGTTACAGTGGGCAGCAAGAAGTGATGCATATTGCCTCTGACCTCAATTTTATTTTGTGTGGGGACTAAAACACCAGTGGGTATGAATTAAATTGAACTTGTTTCAAATAAATAATTGCAAGAAACTACAGAAATGTATAAACCATTGCACTGTTCCTGAAACTTTTCTCTGAACCCAGAGACTTAATTCAGTCGAAGTCTGTGACAGTGTCAGAAATAGAGCAACTCAAAATAAAACTTTTTTCATAAAATATGTCGGCCCTGGTGGCGTAGTGGTAACCATACTTGCCTTCTAAACTCAAGATCGCGGGTTCGAACCCGGCCAAGATCAATGAATTTTTTCGGGCGTAAAAATCCGAAGTATGACTTCCTTCGGAAGGGAAGTAAAGCCGTGGGTCCACATTTACGGCACGAAAAAGAACCTCAAGCCTGAAAGAAGAGGCCTCTGAGCAAAATTTGTCGGCCGTTTCACGCCCTGAATTGAATTGGACGCTGATAACCTGCGATGTTAAAGAGCGTCCGTAAATAAAAAACAAATCAAATTCATAAAATATTTAAATCATTGCTTCCTTATTGTTAATTATGCTGGCGTATAGATAAGCATAATGCAAAAATAACATATATAATATTGCAATGACACTAATCACAATTTGACATAGTCTCCACTTCACTATAATTTGTTACAAAATATCTAAATTTGTCACAGATTTTATTAAAACATTTAATATCTCAACTTTAGCGTAAGTATTCAACAGATTCCCACTTTTGTTTTATGAAGTTATCACAACTTCAAATTTATTACATTTTCGTATATTTGTAGTTAAAACTTAATTACACACCGCTGCTAGGGGAAATAAATACAAAGGACAATAAAAATAAAACGGGAACATTTCGCAAAGACTATTTTTATGGGAAAGAAAAGGGCACTGCTAAAATATGCAATTATGTAATGTGTTCAAAAAATCCAATCAGGATTACATGCTTCACACGATTCTTTCTCTGAACTATTTGAAGCAGTATTGACGACTTCACCTATTATTATTATTATTATTATTATTATTATTATTATTATTATTATTATTATTATTATTATTATTATTATTGTTGTTGTTATTATTATCATCATCATGATCATCAATCTAACATCTAATGTCATGATTCATATAACAATTTTTATTGCTATTATTCTTATTATTATTACCATTATTATTATTATTATTATTATTATTATTATTATTGGTGGTGTATACATTTGCTTACATGATATGCAGCAATCATGAACGATGTATCAATTTGTATTACTGTACATATGCTATAATATACATAATTCTTGTAACTTAGGAAAAGTGTCTGTTTGCCATTTGCCGATAGAAAAACTTCTGGACAATAGCGAGACTGGTAAAAACAGGGTTTCTTTGGTAGAACCGAGGTGGCAGTACTTTTGTTCTGTGTGTGTGTTTGCTTTAAAAGACTTGTTAAGGAAGACGCTACCGATTTCCAGAAGTTACGTATGTGTGTGGGAGTTACAAACCACGATAGGGGTAAACCACCCCAATTGCCAGGACCTTTAAATACTGGCATGAGAGAAGAGATTCTTTAAGAATAAATAAAGAATGAATCAGACCAGCCGAAGAAAATTTAAGTGTCCAGTAGGAAAGCTGGATTCAAAGTTAAAAAGTTAGACGTGACGTATTTGTAAGGTTCGCGGGCTTAAGCGTCCCAACGATACAGATTTAAACTCTGCAGTTTTGAGCCCCGAGTTTCACTCTTCAATTCTACTCATGCCTTCCTCGATTCTAGTCTCTCTAGTCTATTACACCCTCGCTCGGAAGTTGGCACTCGTCGCAATCAGGCAAGACTGAGTTTACTTTGCTGCATCATCCAGTTTATTTACTTTGTTCAGTGCAATTCAGTCTTGTATATTCATCATTTTGACCTGCGAACATTCACAACTCATTACGACAAACGGCACAGCACTTAGGCACTTCCCGACAAGTATTTATTTGCATCAGCAACACCTCGTCCTGAGTGTCAATAAAACAGCGAAATTACGCTGAGATATTTATTACTCTTAAATGGGACAGGAGTGGTAAAGGAACTTCAACAGCCGAGGCAACCTACCACTACGAGAATCTACTGGTGGTTCAATTGACGTCGGCCCCGCACATAACTCATCACCTGCTTGGGGGCATTAATTAAATCCACGTCAACATATCCATACAGTTCCATAGTCTACAACTGCTGTTACTACACTCCTCTTGCTATTGCACCTATTCTACTTTGACAGCACCATTGCTACCATTACTACTACAACTATCATTATTACACTATAATAGGTGTCTCGGGCTACAGACCAATTGGTACCATGTTTACAGACCAGCGTAATTATACGGCGTTAAAATAAAAATAAGCATATGGTTTTAGTAGCTAAATGTTGATAGTGAATCCTGTGTTGTAATCGGGATCAAGCAATAGCCGTACTCCAGCTCAAGCACGTGCTAAAAGGTGTCAGCCAGTCAGTCTCACGGGGTATTAACGTGGAACCTTGCATACAGCTAATTAACGGTTAGACGCAAGGGTTTTCGGTGAAAATAAGATGTTCCCAATTAACCACCAAACGTCAAATAATATAGGAGTTTAAGGTTCGAATTGTAGCGGTTATCTTTTAAGAAACAGAGGAAGAAATGACGATAAAATAGTACACCGCTCCATGTTCAAAGTCACCGATTTAATTAGCCAAGAATATCAAGGAAATGTGAAAGAAACTTGTCAAAATTGCTAAAAGCTTTCCAAATACAATTCTATTTAATTTTTTTTTTAACTTTAGGCATATATATTGCAGTTTTAAATGGCATTGAACAGAAACCTGACCCTTGGGCCATTCTGGAATTTTCACGAAGTTGGAGAAGAGAATAAGAAATGAAGACATTATGAATGGACAGCAAAGCAGACTAAACGGTGGAAAAAAAGAAAGAAAAAATAATTAAAAGGAAATTCAGGAGTACCTATCTCTAACGCAGTCTAAATTTTATAACAGAAGAACAGAGCTAAAAGATGCATTATTGAGTGACTCAGTATTTGGTTGAAGCATATCTGGAAATGTTCTTCATATTGATAATGAGCATAAGTTACGTTTTCAGTTGAATGAATCTGAAACACCCTCATAACAGCCGAAAGTGAGCACGTGTCATGATAATAACATATTTAGTCCCCATCACAAACTTCGGTTCCCCTTGGGGCACGTGCTTCTAGCGTCACTCATGGGGAGGTTCACACACTCTCAAACTTAACTTGTGATGTTAATCCAGAATTCTACTGGTTCCCCTTTCATGGAAAACTTATAAAAACTAAGCGAAATTTTGTAAAAGAAGCTACACAGCTTTAGTTTGTTACCGCTTGTTGAGTATAAACTCTAAAAATTAAATAAATTTTCATATTTATACCAAGGATATGTGTTGCATTGAAACAGTTCACGATTCCCCTCTGTGTGATTTACTTAAGCGGAGCTGGTACCTAAGTACCTATAAAAAATACACACCATCAATAAAAGACAGAATTGTTTCACAAGATGGAAGATCTATGATAGGGAAAATGTTTCGTAAAATCCCTTTTCTTTGATAAGAACCGCTTAACAGCTAGTATTTCTGATATATTGCAATTTTCAATTCTTCATCGTTGTATTTAAAATAATACACGTTTTTTCTATCATTATAAGCGTGTAGCCAAAATATTTTACACAGCACAGAAGATTTAAGCTAAAATGGATATTGACATTATTCTATCAGAAATTATCGGTCTGTAATAAATAAAAATGGACGTTTATCAAATATCTTAATCGTGGCCGCTCCATGGTCTAATGGTCAGCATTCTTGGTGTTCCTGATTCGATTCTTTGATATGCCATGGGGATTTTCCTTGTACTAGGCTCATGGCTTCGTTCGGTTACGTGTCCTTAGGTTCAAGGATCTCCCAGCCTACCCTAATCCTCATCATCCCCCCATTGGTACTAGCTGTGCATTAGAGGGCCCGATCTCAGAAGAAAGTAATATCACATCAGGGGGAATGCCCAAGTTCCAAGGGAACAAAATTAGCATTAGAAAATAAAAAAAACATGGATTATTTTTTATTTATTTGAATATTATAACTTAAATTGACTAAAGGTTTTTTTTTGTTCTGAAAACTCACAATTTTTGACATGGTATGGTTTTGGAACATGTATAAGCTTTTTTATTTATTTCAAACAATACAGTTCTGACTTATAGTTTTGTCACTTCTATTAGTAAAAAATGATATATTTTACACTTTTAGTTACTATTTGCAAAGAGGTGTAGGGTTTTAAAAATTAACATTTTTTTCATTAAGGAAAGCATTGTGCATCTCATTGCTTAAACCTATCACTGTCAAAATCGTGCTCTATTCCGTGTGTTAGACAAACTCTAGACACAATAGCTGAAATAGCTAATTATGCTAGGAAGTCTAGCAAGCGGTCAAACCTGATGAAAGAAAAAATCAACCATAAGAAAATAAAAGTTCATACCTTGATTTGAAACAAGATGAATTGAACGACATGCGGCTATGCTACAGTTCATAGATATTTTCTAGCCAGTCTTATTATTCCTGAAAGAAACTGGATCTCATGGTACAGAAGCACACTTGTTACTTGACTCTGTTTTAAAAGTTGAATTTATAATTTCCTTGACCTGTCAGCAAGATTCTTACCTGCTAAACACAGACATATAATGAAAATGTATTCCTTGGTACCCAACTTTTCACAAGATCCAGATAACAGTACCGGACCTGCCAGGAACCATTCCAGAGCTTAGAGAGCTGCATTTATAGTTTAAATTTTGGAAAGCCCAAGAGAAGAGACAAGATTCGACTAGAGAAGCACACCAGGAATAACTTCTATCCTAATATTAAAGAACCACACAATATTATGTGCAATTCCAATAACAACCAGCACTGAGGAACTGTCGTTTTCAGCTCTGACACGCCTGAAGACCTATTTCAGATCGACAATGAACGAGGACAGATTGAACAGTTTGGTAATGCTGAACATTCATCGCAACATAGAAGTCAATTTCGCAAGAAAACTTCCCAGACGACTTCAATTTTACTGAGCTCTGGTAAGCGTGATTAATTTCGTATAAATTCCCATTTCCATATGAAGCATGATTAATTAAAACGTTAGGCTTGAGAATGCCGATTATAGTTTTCATTGTCATTACAAGATTGCAACATAATTATCATTGTTAATAGTAATAGTAATAGTAATAATAATAATAATAATAATGTAAAAATAATACAGACAATAATATTATTACTATAATATGTTGTATGTTTTAAACTTTTCATTCTATCTCTATAGACCCCCCCCCCCTGTTAAATTTCTAGATCCGCTCCTGCTTGGAGACATGCGTCTTTCATTCTCCACAACCATCATATTGAAGAACTCCGTCAAGCCTAGCAAATATATGAATCAACACACAAATAATTAGTAATTTTCTCTTTGTTCTACATGACAGAGAAAGATATTTGAGCCAGTGAGATGCTGGGAACGATGAGGTGGTCTGTACTCCCTTGGGGAAATTTGGAGCTATTGAGTGTTAGATCTTACTGCGGACGGCGACGGCGAGAGGCTGGCGTCTGTCTAGCACGGACTGTTTACGTCACTTCCTACTTAAAGTTTGGGACCTCTCCATCTCTCTCTTGGACAAGAAGACAATGATCTGGTTCCTCTTGAGCCGTAGCTGATAAAGTTGCCACAGGGAGGGTGGGCTAAGGCAGTCGCAGGATGCACGAGAATAGACTTGTTAAGATTTCTTTAATGACTCTAACAGGAAGGTTATGTCTTTCTGTTCTCGTAGTTTGGCGATCTCGCTCTTCTGAATCCTCCACGGTCAAAACTATTGAGCGTTCTAAAACAACTTTCCTATGTAGTTAAAATATTTCTACTTTAGAAAAAAGCTAATGAAACAAATGGAAAAGAGCTACGTTTCTAATGAAAGAACCGTGATACAGTTACAATATCATACAGCATACCACTAACGCATTTATTAAGAATGTCTACTTACCTGGCTTCATATTCTCCCTTTCTTGTAAATGACAACTTTGATCGGTGATCGAAAATATTACGTTTATTTTTATATAGAGGATTAAACGCAACATTTCTCATGTCTTTTAATTTAGTTCATATTTTTTCAGTTATGAGATAGTTAAGCGTTTATTTGTACATTAATTATTGTTTTTTAAAAAATGCAGTTTGTAAACTATGACAGCACCATCTGTACTTCCTTAGAAGAGCCATTTTGAGTCTACTTTTAGAGCTCTTTCAAGTTTCAATAAATATAAATAGTAACAGAAGGAGCAAAAAGAGTGAGTAACGAAGATTTTTTTAGTATTTAACAGGTGGAAATAGTAAAATAATATGGAAGAAAAAGGAAAGAAATAAAAAGTCATTTTTTAAAAATATTTTTCCGTCAAAGATACACAGTTGAATCCATACAAGTCCGTCACGCAGGAGCTGTGTAAACTAAGCGAATTGCTCACCTAGTAGTGTAACTATAAAAAAGAATATAAAATACAAATTATGAAATGAATTAATTTATGGTATTACTTTAATAATAGGATAGGAAAACAAAGTTACAATTCTTGCCACTATAAGCATTATAAAAGAGAATCCACATTTTTAGAATCATTATTATTATTATTATTATTATTATTATTATTATTATTATTATTATTATTATTATTATAATATTATCATCATCATCAAATCGCAAAATTATTTACTAATTAATTAATTAGTAATTAATTTAATTATTTACTATGAATTAAATGAAATATATTACCACTGATAGCCAAAGCTGTACAATGTGGGTATTTTTAAACATTTTATAATGTAACCATGTTTATAAACTGAACCCTTAAAATCATCTTTACTTCACTAAATTAGAGAAAAATAACAGAAAATTTAGAATTACATATGCATTTAAGAAGAAGATGATCATATGTTTCAATAACACAAAAATATGCTACTATTTAAAAACAATTACGCAAATATACACAATCAGCAATAAGCAATAAACATTTATTGTCTTTGAAATGTAACTTAAATGTTATTGTAGTAAAAGCATGTACGAAAACGTTTTCTGAAGGTTAGTACAGAGCGCACTTACACATAAATATTTCTCATACATATATTAGATTAATATTTTACATTTACTATCTTCACGACGAAGTTGTTGTTAAATATAAAACGTATGCATCGATATAAATGCAGTTTATTTGTTGTATTAATTTGACCTTTTATTTTAAATTGCCCTTTTAAATTTCGGTTTTCAAGCATACCCCTATTCCTAATGTTCAATTTTCCTAATTTTCAGAAACTATTTTTCTTATTTTATTTAAATGAAAATACCGAATTTTGTTTTGAAGAAGTAAATATTGATGCTGCTAGAGCAATTTTTAAATTTTGGGTATCAATTAAACCTTCATTCCTGATGGCCCGATTCCCCTGATTTTACTTGTTTAATTCAAACGGTATGTGCCGAGTTTTGTTGTGGAACAACAAATAATGCTGCTTCTATAGAGCGATTTTTACATTTTGGATTTCAGGCAAGCCCCGAATTTTAATGACTCGATATCCCTGATTTTCAGAAACTATATATATTTTTTATTTTATTTAAATGGTGCACATGGCCTTTCTTTGCGATAAAACAAATTTAATGCCGCTAAAACGATTTTTAAATTTAAGATAAATCCCCCCTTATAATATTCCTATTTCACTGATTTTCAGAAAATATTTTTAATATTTTATTTCATTTGCATATACCGAGTTTGCTTTAATTTGTTTTTTTTTAATTGCGGCACTTAAATTTTAATCCCCATTCGTTTTCAGGTATACCCCCAAATGTCCTGTTTTTCGAAAGCTATTTTAATCAATTTATTTTAAAGAAATATACCTAATTTCGTTGAGAAAAACAAAAATTGCGGCCGTTAGAGCCATTTTTTTCTAATTTTTCTCTTCAGGTTAACTCCAATTCAATGGTTCCATTTTACTATTTTACTAGTTAACGTACTCGACGAATTGTTTATTAACTGATGGTTATATGTTGCGATTCGTTGAGAAAAAAAACAAAAATTGTGACCGCTAGAGCGTTAACTGGCATATTGTATACAAATAGAACAATATACATAAAAATAATAAACAGAGAAGAATTAAACACTTAAAATTCATAGATTTTATCCCTATATCTCGAACTTCTTGAGTTTCTTCTAAGGCAAGAAGGCCTTAGAAGAACTCGGAATTCGCTAAAAATGAATTAGCTAAGCATGCGCAGACTTTGGAATTTTTAGAGTTATTTTTTGCTTGCGTCCGCGGCTGAGCGCAGCATACCAGTCACCTTCATAATACTCGCAATAGGCAGTTCTCGCACGTGGACAGGCAGTTTGGTGATACCAGAGCAAGCAATATAACTGTCTTTGTACTAATACAGCCCAGTCAGCGGTTAAGCGATCAGTATAGTTCATGTTATTATTTTATTAGAGGCTATTGGTGCGAAATTGATATTAATTACAGTGGGATAATGTGTTGAATTGTAGTGTGTTGAAATGAAATGCTACCAGTAGAACAGAAAAAAATAAAATATTTAGGAATAATCTTCATACTATAGAGGAGCTTGTAGAAAACATTAAGGTAGAAAATGGAAGAATTACAGAAGCACAACTGTTGCAAGTTAATACAAAATTCATTAAAAGCAGTTAGAAAGGTGTGATTGCACTAACACAGGCTAGTAGTACTCATTATGAAATAATGTTTTTTTTTTTTTTTTTTTGATTGATTTATTTACGGACGCTCTTTAACATCTCAGGTCATCAGCGTCCCATTCAACTCAGGGCGTGAAACGGCCGACAAATTTTGCTCAGAGGCCTCTCTTTCAGGCTTGAGGTTCTTTTTCGTGCCGCAAATGTACGACACGGGACCCACGACTTTACTTCCCTTCCGAAGGAAGCCATACTTACGATTTTTACGCCCGAAAAAATCCATCGGTCCTGGTAGTAATGTTGTGCTTGCTATTACTGATCAAAGTGCGAGTAACCATCGACAGAGCCTGCGACTGGTGCGACTTAAGGCTGCACGTTTAGCTGCAGACGTAGACAAAAAAATAACGCTCTGTAGAAAATGCCTAGGAATGACAAAGACGACGTGTTTTTTTTTTTTTTTTTTTTTTTCTAAAAGGGCGATGATACACATTTGCAAATACTAATAGTAATGAAGTGGTACAACTTTTACATTTTATTTATGAATTAGTTAATTTTCATTTACCTACTCAGGCATGAACCCGGACCCACCAGTTGACAAGCAGATATGCACACTTTGAAAATTCAGATGTTTCTAGGCAATTGTACATATACCCCTTTGGTAGTAAATATGGAAAAAGCAGCAACACTGTGAAATGTGTTGGTTTGACAGCCTGTTTGCTTGGCCTGGTAATGGGTCGCTTCCTAGATGTTCGACTGCAGCAAAGTTACAGCAACCTTTACGTAACATCTGAGGAAGGAATTAAGCTGTGGTCTTCACATGCTGCAATCATTCTGCAATGAATCTCTGCGGAGGAATATTCTTCTTCAGAACGCTAAATACACCATACAGTTCATATTTCTATGCTTACATTTTACAAGTTGCATTCCCCCCCTACTTATTCAAAGCAACAGTCACATATATGCCAGTCGTTTTTTTTTTTTTTTTTTTTTTTGAATAGTGTTTAACGCCCGTTTTTACTACTGAGGCACCACAGGCGGTGGACACTGATGATACATGAAATGAAATGATATATTGGGAAAGGATTTTTTTTTTTTTTTTAAAGGAAGGAAGCGTTCCAGGCATAAGTTTAGGTACCTCCCCGGCATTTGCCAGTTATGAAGACTGAGGAAAACCTGGAAAAAACCCCAGTCAGGGAGGACGGTCCTGGCGGGATTCGAACCGCAGACCTCCCGCTCACGAGTCCATGCCTTAACGACCTCGGCCACCCGTGGCGGTATGCCAGTCGTATATATAGCTGACCAATACATTTAAGTTAGTGTGTACCAAACAGAACATTTCCAGGTATGAAAGTTGTTTATATTGATACTTTTACAATCCATAAAAAATTGTAACATAACCACGGATAGCCAAATGATTTCAGATCTACGGTGCATGAGATGAATATCCGTAAGACAATACAAATTGAGCTTGTGGGAAACTATAAATGAGAGAATCACTTACATGCTGATGCTGTTAAGAACTGTATCTTGAAATATTTTTACTCATAATAGCCAAGAAATAACTATAAAGCTAATTAATTTACCGTTCGAATAAGATTACAATAAAATTAGAATTACTAGTTTGCATATTTTATTTTAGCTTTTAAAATGTACGTGATTCTTTTCAAACGCAACATTAATTTTTTGTCATTTTGAATATACTCAATATAAGCTAAATTGTGCCGAAAGTGCGCTAAGTGATGAGGTTTGGTTTTGATATGTTTCTTTACAATGTTTAGAAATATCATTTACTTATAGTAAATAGTTTGATATTCATAAATATTTTCATACTTTCTAATTGGGCAAATTGCAGTCATTTACAAGCAGTTAGCTCGTGCAGTAAAGTTTAGAAAGACATTAGGGCATTTCAACTTAAATTTTTTAATACAAGAGGTCGCTATTTAATTTTTGGGATAGAAACAAACTGAGAGATGTATGTTTCTTTTTGGCAGCACTGGAAACACCGCTTCTTAATTAGTAACCATTTAGCGCGCGGTACCCATTGTTACAGCTGCAGCAAAATGTTAATTGTGGTCGTGCGCTCGCTGTCTGACGTTTCATGGTTGCGTTGACTCGAGAGTATTTTCATGTGATGATGCTCTTAAGATTATAAATGCCTGGAAAAATTGCACAGAGCTTTTTCCAATTTTGCTCCTTTACATACAAAAGGCTATAGCTGTTTTGCAGAGTTTAAATAATTGAAAGATAACACGGGACATCCAGTTGGAAACATTGCTCATGTAGAAACTATAGTGAAGAACGATCCGTGACAGACGTGACTCTAATCATTCATTATCCGCAGGTGTCAAAATCCCTGTACAAATGATTTAGTGTGGTCATTGGGTATCCCACAATCTCATAGAAGAAAATAAAGGAGTAAGATTGGAATGGCGCCAGGAAATGACTTGTCATTTGGATAATGGTGGTTTCCTACCTGCCTACGATATCTCCATAGATTACGAAAGCTGCATTTAGCAGTACGACCCGGAATCAAAGAGGCAGTCGATGATATGGGTCTTCCCAATTGACAATTTCTTAGTGAAGGCTAAGCATGTCGAACTGTAGGCCGGAATATGGTTGCTATTCTTCTCAGCTAATGGTCATATTGCAGCCGTTCCACAGCAACAGCAAACTGTCATAACCAATTGGTATTGATTTGATTGATTTATTTATTTATGGACGCTCTTTAACATCTCAGGTCATCAGCATCCCATTGAACTCAGAGCGTGAAACGGCCGACAAATTTTGCTCAGATGCCTCTCTTTCAGGCTTGGGGTTCTTTATCGTGCCGTAAATGTACGACACGGGACCCACGACTTTACTTCCCTTCCGAAGGAAGCCATACTTAAGATTTTTACGCCCGAAAAAATTTAAACGCTTTAATAATTTTGTAAGGAATCAAAGCACTATTACTGTGTATTTATCATTTGTATGTTAAATTAGTTTGCTTTTTCCACATTTCTTTATTAGCCAACATTTAATCTTGTTTTAATATGTAGTGCACATAATTTTATTGTCAGAAAGTTATGGGGAAATGTTTATTGTTGAATTAAAGGTCATTAAAATAAATCACTGACTATAATATAGTATAACGACACGTTTAAAAATGTATTTTATAGGCACAGCTTTTAACTTTAAAATTAACCCATGTGAAGTCTGTGGTTAATATATGCAAATTTAAAGCATGAAATGAAACATAACACGGGAAAGAAACCTTTGGAAGAAAGCTTTCCAGGCCTATGTTTAGACTACCTTCCCGGCATTTGCCATTGATAGGGAATAAGGAAAATCGGAAAAAAAAACAAACAAAAAAAAATATTCAGGGAGAACGGCCCTAATGGGATTCGAAATGTTGACCTCTAGTTTATAAGTATGTGTCTTAAAGACTCGGCCACCCTGGTCGGTGTTCTGTATTCGTGCGCCCAACAACACTCTTGAGGTCAGGTACATATTACACATCCGTCCTAACGAAAACAATGGCGTTCTGAATTCAATATATTGAACTTTGGCCCATGATTCTCGCTGAACTTCCTTTAGGTTTCTGCTCAGTATTCTTATATCATGTTGGGTAACTTACAGAGCGAGGGCAAACCATGATATTAAGACGCGTAAGCTTCTTAGCCTACTTCATGGTTCTTGTTGTTGATTTGTTTTATTAACAGCGTCTCATTCAATTCATGGCGTGAAACGGCCGACAATTTTGCTCAGAAGTCTCTTCTTTCAGACTTGGGGTTCTTTTTCGTGCCGTAAATGTACGATACGGGATCCACGACTTGACTTCCCTTCCGAATGAAGCCATACTTAGAACCCTAGCCGGGATTGAACCCGCGATCTTGGGTTTACCACAGCACTACCAAGAACGACAGAGTAGTGATTCTTTGACTTCATTATTGTTCTGACCGTGCGTGCTGTTTTCGCCAATTCATCATCACTATTTCCACTGCATATTTGAAATTAACTGCTTTCAAGCTTACACCCTTATTATTTCCATGTTATGACTAGAAATATTATTACATATAGTGCCATTGAGATTTGTAAATTATTTTTGTTAGTTTAAACTTGAGGGGGAGGGCAGATATACATCCTTGGTGTGCAAGCGTCGGTTTGTTACTCCCTCTTCTGAAATTCTTGAGCATTGCACATTATCATTTCATAACGATAAACGTTTTGAGGTATCCAGAGTACACTGACCTGGCAGCTCATCGTATTAATGAAAAACAAATAAATATATAAATTGGTTAAGAAATGCATTAAAGTGATACGAGGACTGCTCAACAATAAATTATGATTGTTTTATACGTATAAATTCTCGCGCTAAATTTATGGTTGCAATGTTTTATTAGCTAAATGTGCACGTATTATTAGTTTCTATGTTATCACTTCAAGACATGTTCAAGTCCACCTACTACAAAGAGGTGGCACTCTAGAAACATATGCCGCTCTTAAATTCTACTTTCGTCTCAACTCATCTTCAGCTAAGTCCTATGTAATGTCAGAAGAGGCCTATAGAGACTTTGCTCTTCCCTATAGCAAAACTCAAATGTTTTAAAATGTTTAAAGAGAGAAGGCATTTGATTTCAAAGAAAGGGGGACTCGAGCTCTCCATTTTGTGCTCTAACGGAAGAGGACGTTAATACCGGAGGAGAGAGGATCGTCGAGAACATTAACAACACTTTCAGAAATTCTGAAAAGTTTACTGGGTGCCACCCACAGGTTGGTAACTGAAAACTTGAACATGAGACGTGTTTGTGCACCGTGGGTTCCAAGACTGCTCATTTCCTATCCCTAGAGCACACAGAGCAAATAGCAAAAGTCTCTATGAAATCTTCATCATCATCAGCAACAAAAAGTTATGGTTATCTGATTTTTCGATAACCAAGGAACGGTTTACCAGCAGGTAGTACCTGCACAGAAAATTCGGTAATACAACAGAGATATCTTGAAAACTCTGCATATCATATACAAAAGTCACATTTTCCTTCTACAAGCTGGGTGCTGCACTACGATAATGCAAATACTGTTGCTGAACATCTCACAGAAATGAATGTGAAGTTGTCCCTCATCCTCCCTATAGTCCAGATTCAGCCACATATGGCTTTTTGTTTTTCTCCAATATGAAGAAACACAATAGGAGGCATTTCCATCACCAGAAGCAGTAGTGAAGGCTGCGAAGGCAATTCTGAAGAGAAAATGATTTCCAGCTTGTCTTTAAAGGCTGGTAGAAACGCTGGGACAGGTGCATGGCATCCAACGGGAACTACTTTGATAAGATCATCAAAATTATAAGCAACAATAAAGGTGTGCTGTCAAAAATATTACCATTATTCGTTATTTAACCCCCTCATAATTTAAAAGAAACAGAACATAAAATATTCTACTATAGCACCACTTAATAATGTTACTATTATAATATGAGGTGTTTTTGATTTAAATATTTGGAAATATTTCCCACTTCGATATTATAAATGATAGGACATTCTGAAAGTAAGTGTAATATAGTTAAGGTTTAATATTAAATTTATTTAGGTTACTTTTGATATAACATAATTAAAATATGGTTCCTTGCAATGTCAACAGCATGTTGCCAAATCTTTGGAACACGGACACGCGTTGGAATGCCTCGCAGAGGTTTTTTGATTTTAGAAAACAAATCATAATTACAAAGGCTCATGAAGAAAGGCTTCACATTTATGTTTATTTTGTTCCAGATGCAGTTTTGCTGTCTCCATTCACTTTCCAATTTCAGTAATACTGTACAGGCACAAACTTTCCGTATTTGCAGCTTCTTCATTAAAATTTTATGAACAGACGATGCTGCAATACAAAGTTCCATGGAAATTTCCACGCATCTCCAGCACTAATAAAGTCTTTACGTTTAAACATAGATATCGTTAGCTGCAACAAAAGGTCCTCCAGTCTGGGTTCACAGTTCTCCATTCTTTGAAGAAATGCAAGGAATTGTCTCCCACAAGCTTCTCATAATGACCTAAAGCACTGATTGCATTTTTTCCTCTTGCAACTTGGAGTTTTACGAAACACCTTTGTTGGTCCTGGTGGTCTGTTGATAATCATACTTACCTCTCGTAGACCGAAGATTGCGGGTTCCATTACGGCCAAGGTGGATACATTTTTTCGGGAGTAAAAGTCATAAGCATGGGAAGGGAAGCAAGCCATGGGGCACGTGTTGTAGTTTATGTTGTAGAAGAGGCCTCTGAGCAAAATTGATCGGCAGTTTCACACCCTGAATTGAATGGGGCGCTAATGACCTGAGATGTTAAAGAGCATCCGTAAATAAACCAAATACATAAGAAGTACCTATGATCATACACACTGTGCTTTTGGGCGGTTTACATACTACAAGTCAGAATCACTGTATTTCGAAACTTCAATATCCTAGATTTATGAAACCATTGCTGCTGTATAACATTAATTCCAATGTTCACCGTTATAAGCACTCATTGTTAAAGAATTCACAGATATGATATTCGAGATAAATGAGTGTAGAAAACTGTGAATTTGCATGAAATAACCACCAACTGTTCAACCCAACCAAAATTAGGAAGCAACAACTTGATATTTAAAAGCAGATAAACCAATACGGACTAAATTAATTTTTAAAATAGTAATTATTTTGAAAATGTATATGAATTTTCAGAAATATTTGGCTAACATTATACTATGGAAGATGTTTAAGAGGCAAAAAGCTATAGAGAGTGGAATATTTGGAGGATTTAATATCTATTCTAGTTCAGTTAGTGTTGATTTCTAGAGGTCTGTAACGAAAGAGTTGGGAAAGAGCATATAACTTGGGGAGAAAAAAAAAACTTGGGATCTCACATTTTTTTTTCTTTATTTTATCTCGAGTCACACAAGACCTCCGTGAGTTTTCGTTCATGTGGTCAATTATCACTGGTTAATTTGAGTGAAAGATGAGTTATGGGAATGCTTCAATAATGATCTGAACTTTTCCATCATATTGCCCAATTGGCAATGCATTTCAATTTTCAGCTCATGTGTTTTAAATTCATTCATCTTCTGACCAATGGTTTCAAAATTAAGGAGAGTTAAGCATTCTTGGTCCTCCTGGCTATTGATATTTAGTTGTGCCTCAATTTCTAAAAGTAGGAGGGTCATTACCTACCTTAGTATGTTATATCATTAATGGAGAGCTAAGTTTGCACATACAGTTTGGGACAAGTCTTGACTTGAAATATACAGTTACAGTCTGCAGTAAGCAATGGAACTGAGGGTTGGCAAGCATATTGTGCAGTAAAGGCGAGAAATTTGGAGCTTCAATCCGTGATTAAATTCCTCAGAAAGTAAGGGAAGAAACTTATAGAAAGCAAGAGGGATGAATGCTGTACATGTTAATGATTCACCTTCCAATTACCACGTAACCTTTGAGGCCAAATAATTTAAATAGAATCAGGAGTACATTGAAGATGACCGCCACACAAAGCATCCTGTGAAACTATCTTCATAAGAAATGCTTCAAAAAGTGGAAGCAATCATTATGCAGGTTGGCCCTGTCAAGGGTTCGTTAAGGCATTTCAACTGGAATGCTTTCACAGTTAATCTGTAATAATCATGTCATGAAGGAAGGAGGAGGACCAAGATATATCCGTAAATTCCAAAGGGATTAAATCACTGAGACTACAGTGAAAATAAAATGGCGAGTTTGTTCTATAGATTTTATTTTCATCCTGGGGCAAGTATTATATTGAACTCTTCTCGTATAAGTGAAAATATTCATAATTAAATAAAAATATACTCTCTCGTTACAATGCATTTCAAGGCACTGAAACAATAAAGTAATTTTGTATAAGCAGGGTACTTCTGCACTAAGATACTTCAGAGAAACTGACGAGTTCAATCTCAAAGGTTAGTAGTAAAACAATTCATTAGATTTACCAGTATCCAGGAAATAACAGTGACAATAGGGCATGAACAATGATAAACAGAAGTTCTGAATACACTGGTTTGACCAAGAACATGTTTGGGTGATATTTCACTTTCACAAGAGTCAAAGAAAATTATGTCATCATTTTTAAATGGTACCTACTACATATCTCGCAGTTCAGCTAATGAAATAGACTGACAATCTTCAGTTGTGCAGAAGTAGGGAGATGCTGGAAGGGCAGTAAAACTATGAATCTTGCTTCAGTACATTGCCATACCATTAGACCACATAAATAAAGACTTTGAGGGTATAAGTTACTATTGAGAAGTTGCTTTAGCAGGAGTGAAGAGCGGAATTTCTGCTTCCAATTTCTCTTGGCTGCAAAATTCCATCGACCTCCACTTGAATGGAATCTCCGACCTCTGGTCTGAGACAGGTACTCCAGGATAGGAGTCATAGTCTCTGTCTGACGAACATTGCAGTACTATGAATCGCACCGTGAGTCATTCAGAGGAAAAATGTATGCTCCGTAAGAATCATTTTCAAGACGGAGAGCGAGAGTGAAACTACAGGAGTGTGACTGCTGCTGAACAGGCGGTAACTGCCACATCCTTTCTCACGCTCATTCTGAGTGATTCATCAGAAATTTGGAACTTTCCTACAGGGTGAGACACGAATCTAGAGCATTTTGTTTGGATTATTCTTCGCACTGAACCGACATAAAAGATAAGAACAATTTAAGAAGAATAATTTAATAGTAATTCCAAATATTTATATGCAATTCTATTTAGAGAATAGAATTATTTGAACGTTTATAATGGTATCAATTTTAACATATACTTTCATATTTGCTCAAGTTAAAAAAGTTACACTGCTGGTATTTTTTATAGTAGTGAGGCAACATTAAAATAAAATCTGCAATACTCTGTCCCGGTACCTTGTTACCTTTATCGGGACCTTCATTTCTAAATTTATCATTATTAAATTTTCTTTTTTTTCACAATAAATGATAATTTAAGATTAAAGCTATAATTATATAAACAAAACTAAAACATAAATTAAATGAAAACGAAACATTTCACTACTAGAAAAAAAAAACTAAATGAAATAAAATTACAGATCTACTAGAAGCCAATAAACCTAACCAATAGCTGGTACCTAAACCATAAAATTCCGTCGGAAACCGAATCTCCCCCCCCCCATCTAAATAAATTATATGTACTTACATCTTCCAGCTCACTAAATCTTCTTCTATAATCTTTCTTCTTCAAGCTTCTTCCCGATTCCACTACTTACATCTTCCAGCTAGCCAATCTTCTTCTGCAATATTCCCTCTTCAATCTCCTTGCTGGTCCCATAAATTACATTTTGAACACCCCTTAATCCTCTTCTGTGATCTTCTTTCTTCTCTCTTCTTCACGGTCCCTTAACTTAAATCTTCCAGCTCACTAAATCTTCTTCTATATTCTTCCTTCTTCTATCTCCTTCCCGATTCCATAACTTACATCTTCCAGCTAGCTAATCTTCTGCTACACCATCTCTTCCTCTGCTTCTTCATCACCGCTGTTTTCTTCTATCTCCTGTCTATTATTTGACTCTTCTAGTAGTGAGACAGTCAAAATAGTATGAAAGTTAATCATTTAAAAACCGAACATGTGTTGAAAAAGAGCAACAACTATGATTTATTTTGATGTACTCGCCGCATCTGTAGAGACATTTATCTCACTGTGGAACTCCCGTTTCTGAAAGAAGTCTAGATTGCTGCTATTACCGTTGTTGAACGACATCGTGCACGTCTTTGTTCGATATAAATAATTTAGCTTTGAGGGAATGTTTCAACTCGCAGAAACACTCGAGGGTATATTAGGGCTGTAAGGTGCGTGTGTCAACTGTAGTTTGCTGCGGCAGCATGACACTATCCGAGAACAGTCCCAGACGTTTTGACTTTATTGCCCGCCGTAACTTTGTGAAGGTCGACTAAGATCTCTGAGCCCAATTACACAAAAGTATGGTCTAATGTATTACAAGTGTTCCAGTACAAGCCCTTGTAAAGTATGGAGTTGTAAACGTATGCTTCATGAAAGAAAGTACAAGTGACGTCATATTCGAGAGGTGAACAGCAAGTGAATCTTATTCAAGGTATGCAATTCAGTCATTGTTCTCTTATATGACGCCACTTGTATGTATGTATATATTACCTTTACTTTTTGTTTAATATATTGATTAATACTGGCTCTCTTGGTCATGCCTATTTGTGAATAGTTGCTAATCTGAGGGTCGCGATTAAAGACCCTTCTTAGTCATTGAATTTTAATATGCTTGCCTGTCGTCTACCTGTTGTTCTCTCTTGTTTAATAGCGGCAATCACACTAATGCCCATGGAGTCCAAACTTTGTGCCTAAGTATGGTTCAAACGATTCTTAGAGAATCCGCAACAGAATTGAAAAATAGGCGTTTTTACAACAAAATAGAAAAGTATAAAGCCTGTTCAGTGATCAGAAATGCAGTTTGGTATGTCTCTTTGATCAACCTTTTTAATAGTATTGCAACATGCGTACATCCCTCTATACTGCCGTGTTTGCAGTGCTGCAATCGTTTATTTTCACTGTATTTTCTATGTTGGCCATTCTCTTTCATAAATGTACACTAACAAGTCTGATATTAAAATGACAAAAGAGCAGATTAACTTAGGGAAAAATGCATGTTTTACGCATATATATAGAGCAAAGACGCTTAATTTTATAATTAATTGTTATAAAATATATATTTGTGCATATTTACCTATAATAAATGTTATACTTCTCTGTTGCTATCAACTGTCTATTCTACTTACATTAAACCGAAATACTTACATGGAAGTCAGACATTATGTAGTATCACTGTTGCAGTCAACGTGAATGACAAGCTACCGCTATCTTATTTTTTTCCAGTATTCTTTCCATGTTTCTCATTTCTTCCTAAGATTTAATTTTGTTAGCACAATTTGTCAATGAATTGGAAATTTTCCACTTAGTGAAAGTTTTACATAGCATTTCAATAGAGCAAAGGCAGCAGTATTACGGTGGAAATATTAAACTCTCGTGAGCATAACCACGGTCGACATTATAAGTTACACAAAACTTACCAACATTTGCCTTTGTTGGAACACGGTCTAGTATATTGATATAAGTCCGTAATGTACAATCCTCCAAGATTATGGGCATAGTAGGTTTCTTAAATGTTAGGGGGGAATGGTAGTTGACATTATCTAAAATAATCGCTTAGCAAATTAGCCACAAACAATCTCTCGAAGATTGGAGAATTCGTATCATTATGGCTATCAGTCATTGAATTTTCAATTTTTTGCTAATGGAAAAAAACTAGTATTATCCAGCTTCCAGAACTATGTATATATCCCTCAAATAAGTATATCATACCGAATTTCAGGTATTTGATCTTATGGCCTTCTTTTCTAAATTGTTTTAATTTTGATAAACATGTACATTTACAAGCAATGTATATCATTGTTCTCTTGTTTAAGCTTCAACAACTAAATGTGCAACTAATGCTGCCTATGAAGTAACCATACGTATGTCAGTTCCTTGAAATAACTGATCAGTTAGAGAGGAGGTAGATAGTTTCCCTAGTCTGCAATTTAAAGACTGATTATTATTAACATGGATTAATAGACTGTTCAGTCGGCATTCTTTGCATTCCTCACAACTGAACGAACTTTATGGTATCTATAGAGTTGGGAAAGAAAAACACGTTATTCTAATTAAGGTCCTTTGACACATGAACAAACAAAGTTCTGCTTTCAGTGTTATCTCAATCTGGACAAATTACAGGTGGCTACTTAGAATCGTGCAAATGATTTTAGCTGTGGGACATATCTAATTATTTTTCCTTTTTAGGATAGAATAATATCGAAAGGGATGAGAAATTTCATGTCTCATCTCAAGATAAGTTGATATTAGGGGCAATATGAATATGACATTAATTTTTAAAGTTATAATTTGTATAGTATTTATTTATTGATTGTTGTGTTAGGTGTTTACAGGAAACAATATAAATACATTACTTAATATACTGAAGATATTTTGAACAGTTGTTTAATAGTTAGACAGAAATGCTTCGGTTCCTTTATTACACATAACACATCTGGCACAAGTAATACAGCACTGAAGTTATATACGTGAGCGCCTGATGGCTATGCAGCACTTTCTTCTTGAAAATACGCTACGCCAACAGGGCAATTGACAGCCAACGTGTTGTTTGTATCGTTGCGGAACTTGAACGAGAAAGTTTCGGTGCTGAAAAGCTGGATTCTGATAAGTTTGGTTTATCTAACATTGTAAAATCACATGTAAAGTTACGTTTCTGTTTTATAATTATTTAGAACAATAAAGAATGAACCATGTATATCTCCGTTTGGACTACAAGTTCTAAAGCTATCCAACATTCATTTTTTAGGGAAGTGAGGAAAAAATCCTCATCTAAGCAGGTTGCGAATTCGTCCCTTCCATTATTTTTGCAACTGTTTTCATTAACGACCTGCAATCCTAACTTATGTTTGTTGGTAAAATTTTAAGAGTCTTATTATGTTTTATTTTCTTTTTATTTCGTATATTAGATAATTATTTCGAAGAGCTACTCTACCTAATTAGCGAAATACTTTTAATTGAGGTGGACACTGAGGATACATGAAATGAAATTATATATTGGGAAAGGATTTTTAAGGAAGGAAACGTTCCAGGCCTAAGTTTAGGGTACCTCCCCGGCATTTGCCATTTATGAGAACTGAGGAAAACCTGGAATAAACCTCAGTCAGGGAGGACGGTCCTGGCGGGATTCTAACTCCTGACCTCCCGCTCACGAGTTCGCGCCTTAACGACCTCGGCCATCCGTGGCGGCAGAACCTCTAAGGAACAACTAGTCTCTCTGTAAATCTCATCGCCTAACAAGACTTAGACCTAAAGCCTGTTTGGAGTCCTAATGAACATACGAACCATTTGAATGTTAATACACTAAGCATTTATAAACGTCGAAGGATAGGTTGTCAGTCCATCCCTTCAAGTGTCGTAAGATATTGCTTGCAAGTGAAATGGTCGGCATTATTGTACAGCGATCTTTTTTTTTTTTTTCTCCAGGTGTGGAGTTCTTTAACGTATCGTAAATCTACGACACGGGATTTTAAGTTCCTTCCGAAGAGTTTTACGTTACGAACAAACTACCAACCTCGGCCAAGTTTGAACCCGCGAGGAGAGCGCGTTACCTACAGATCTTAATTATATAGCATAACTAAGGGACCATGCCGCTATAAGAAAACGAGTATGTGGGAGTTCAGTGCAATACATGACCAAAGTTCTGTGCGTGGACGTATAGAAACGAGCACACTGTTTTATAACTTTCTCATTTACTTGATTAGTTTGCTTGTGAGACTCATTAAGACAACTAAAGGCTTAGTTAGCTCTAAGTACATTTTAATGTGTTTGTTCGTTGCTATTTGTGCTCCTGTTATGTGTTAAATCACATAGTCGGGAAGTTCTGCTTGTGTCTAATGTGGTCTGTCTGGTCTGTCAAGACCCTCAATAGGCATTAACGTCTAAAACCTTTACGACGATGATTACGTTGTATATAATTATTTCAGTACTTGAAAAGTTTATGGTTTGAAAAATATGCTATACAGAAATGTCGTTTAAAAAAATCCATTGATCCTTTGCTCAAATCTGGATTATTTTGTTTTCCTTCTATTTCTGCTTGAGTACTCTAAAATATATTATTCTGAAAAATTAATTTAAAAGTCCTTAATAATTGAAGTCATTTTTCTTTTCATCAGTAGGTTATTGTGATACAATGTATTATTATCAATATTTTAATGAAAATTTTAATTTTATTTTGACATTCAACAAAGTCTTTACAATATAGGGGTTGACACTATAGTTCAATTTGCTTGTGGTGTGATCTGAATATACGAACTAAGAAATAAATGTATGAATATGATTACAAACAAATAATTTAATCCACACTCTTACTTTCATTGCATTTGGGTAAAATAAATGAATGTGTAAACTATAGAGAAAAATCCTTTATTGGTCCCGTTTGGTAACAGCTGAAAACATACACTTAAATACTGAAGGAAAAGCTGCAACCAATAGCGGAAACAGTACTGGGGTAAAGTGCAAAACCGATTTAGGAAACTTGCATTGATGGCATTTTTATGGTCTAAAATTTAGTAAAAAATTAGTGAATGCGTTTTTGAAGCTTTTTTATTTTTAGGAGATATAAAACATATAATTAAATAAATGGTAAGAAATTGTGGAAAAGTTTTTATAAATATAAAATATCTCTCAATTTGATTAATACAATTAAGGTGCTTTACAGTAAAACTAAGATAATAACGGAAACGGGAAAAGAAAAAGTAATTGTAAATAAAAAATTATTATGTTATTATTTGATTTATATATGAACAAATAATGAAAGAATGGAAGATTATCAATATACCAAAAGGAATTAAAATTTAAAACATCTATATAGATACTATTCTGATTGCAGATGAACACTTTATTAGCGGAGCAAGAGTTGCATAATCTCATTTTAAACTAAATGGGATTGTAAAATAATATAACATGGGTATTTTAAGCGATAAAAGAAAAATAACATCTACACAAGGAAAAGAACAATTTATAGCTAAAATTGTAACAGAAGGAAGAGTAATCGAGAAGGCGTGACTTTAAATACCTGGGGTCTAAAATATCAGCATTAAATCAACACAAAAATTTATAATAACGTTAATGGGTATATAAAATACACTTTGGTAGAACTATGTAGAAGGAGATGAAATTAAGAATCCATAAAAGTGGTAGCAAAACTAGCTCTAAAAAGTGCCTATGAAACGTGAGTAATAGGAAATAAAGAGAAATCAAGAGTGGAGACAACACAAATGAACTTT
Organism: Metallyticus violacea; assembly: GCA_030762175.1. Classification (NCBI taxonomy): domain Eukaryota; kingdom Metazoa; phylum Arthropoda; class Insecta; order Mantodea; family Metallyticidae; genus Metallyticus; species Metallyticus violacea. The sequence continues at coordinate 70,954,940 of CM060842.1, forward strand.
TTATGATCTATAATAGATGTAACATCTAAGAAATATCTAAGAAATATAGACATAAGAGAACAATTAGAAGAAGAATATATAATATATGAAATACATCGAAAGTGAAAAGAATGGATTCTTTGAGTTTCCCTAAGCAAGCAACTTTATACTGATAACAGGTCGAACAAAGGTAGAAGGAGCACTTCAAAGACGGATAGAACAGTCAGCAGCATTAGACACGTTGATTTGCGGGTGTGACAAGGCTTTCAACTATAAAAGTGCTATCAGATAAGCGAAAGTGCTCTGCACTTACTTTATCTGCGGTGGACTGGTCTATGATGTATATTGAGGAACTAGCAATTGCATACTGTGATTAGTAATGAAGTGGTGGAAAGTTAGGGAGAATTTGAGTAACCATGTGAATATTTTTAAAAAAATTTTAAATGCTTACATCCTGATGACTTAACTCTATGTTAGGAAAAAATATTCCAGATTAATTTTTATTTATTTCTCGTTTATATTTATCAATTAAATTTAAATTACTATTTTAATTCTACTTTTTTTAAAACTACAATACTAATACTATGACTTAAATAAAATTCAAAAAAATTAAACCGCTGCTGAAAACCAGCTCTACGGCTATTTTTAACTATAACTTATAATTAAACTTACAAAATATATTGCATTTCCCTTATATTTCAATCAGCGTACTTTTTAAAAATGATTACTTTTACAAATATTTGTATTTACAATTAATTAATTTACATTTTACAATTTAAAATCTTCATTCATACTAGACCATGATATGTTGACTGTGCAGTTTCCTGCTCTTCTCTTTTTTCTTCTTCTTCTTCTACATTTCAACATTTATCTGTGCTTTCTTCATGCTACATTATGGATTGGTCCTTGACGTTTTTAACTTCTGTGATTTTCTCTTCTTTCTTCCTCTTCTACTTTTTCCATATATTCCTTATATTTTCCTCCTTCTCTCGTTCTCGGTCTACTTCTTCTCTCAGCTACTTCCTTTCCGCCCAAAGACTACTATTATTCTCTTCTTGTGTTTATTCTGCTCCTTTCTTCTGATTAAATTTGGGAGCTATCTTCATCTTTTTGTTTTTGAACTGGTTCTTTTTTCATATATCTATGTCTTTCTGTGTTTTTCTGGGATCTTCTAGGGGAATATACGATTTCTGATAGTTGGATTTTCTCTCTCATTTTTATTGTTTATATACTTTTCCGTCATTTTACAAGATATTTTATTTGTTGAATCCCGCAATACCTTAAAATCATCTTGAACTCTCATTGATGTTCCAAATGTATTTCCCTGCAAGTAATCATCAGCTACAATTGACCGGTACTTTGGGCATAAGATTGAAATATGTTACGGTGTTTCGATCACTTTACAAGCCTTATATGTGTTGTCTGCTTGCAATTTAATTTTTTGGAAATATGAACAATTTGGACCGTCTCCTGTTACAAAATGTACTAAGCCCTTACTGGGTTAAACATGCTTTGCTTTATGGATGGGCACTATGTATTCTTTTATTTTATCACGTTCTTGTTGCTATATTTGTAATAAAGATTCTTTCATTTATTTTTTATTATTACACAGTTGCAAATAATGGCCATTATTTTTTGAATTCCAGTTTTCTTATTTGGATTCTGAAGTATTCCCTTTTCACATTGTAATTTTTATTTCTTTAAGTGCATGCTGATGGAAGAAATGATCTTCTTAACGGGGTAAAACTCATGAATTAAATGTACTGTTTGACCCTGTGTACATTTATCTATTTCTTTTATTTCTATCGTTCGATTTTCATTTAGGTGTAGAAACATCTAAACGTTTCTTAGTTCTGATAGCATCCGTGCCCTCTTTCATTACATTTGTAACTAATTTTTTTGATATACTAGTAACCTTGTTAGTTGAATCAGTAACATTATATGACAGTCCATTCCCTCCATATATATATATATATATATATTAAATATTGCGTAATATTATATATAGTTTCACGAGCCTGACAACGCTGAGAAAGTCCCACTGTAACACTAGAGTTCCGTATAGTCGTGTCTTTAAATGTCGAGGCAGTGATCATTGAAAAAATTAAAATAATTAAAAAAAGATGCTTAAATGAGTTAGATAATGTTAGTCATAAAAGCGCGATTAGAAAAAACCGGTTACCGTAGTAACGGTTACCTCTTACTATGTCATTATCCTACAGACCGTAATATGTAGTAGGGACAAAGCTTCATTTCCTAAGAAACCGTATCTTGTTCTGGGTAATATTAAAGATGATCATTTGTGCTGTTTCTTGTCGATCAGACAACAGTAATAAATAACAAGATAGCAGGTCAGTTTAGAACGGTTGACTGATATTCTAAGCAATAGGGCAGCAGAAGCAGTCCAAGGAGACAAAAGAACATATATCTCGATGCCCTCTGTCGAGAAGCACTCTCAGAATATTTATTTCATTCCGTTGTATTGTGAGTTAGTTGATTCTGAATTATTAAAAATAAATAAAGCAAAGAACTTTATACAGAAAGAAACAAACAAACGAATTATCCATTCCTCCTCTAAGACAACACGTAGCACCTCCCACCTTCCAGAAGCCGTGGGTCCCATGTGGTACATTTACGGCACGAAAAAGAACCTCAAGCCTGAAAGAAGAGGCCTCTGAGCAAAATTTGTCGGCCGTTTCACGTCCTGAATTGAATGGGAGGCTGATGACCTGAGATGTTAAAGAGCGTCCATAAATAAATCAAATAAACAAACAAACCCACCTTCCATTGTCAGCACACCATGGAAACGATGACATCATAGAGCTTGTCTAGATGCCAGAAATGTTGCATAGTTATATATTTCCGTTTATAGATACACACAGATAGTAGATAATTTGATTATTAGAATGTTGAGAAATATGTCAGCATAACACATAAATGGTTGTTAGATAAAACTAGTGAATGTGGTTTTAATTGGTGAGCTATTATTAAAAACTGGTTTAATTTATGCTAGTAAAATTAAACATAATTTGTGACAAAAATAGATAAGGGTGATTGCCGACAGTATCCATTAATTCATATGATTTTGAACATCTGGAAGGTTTACATCAAAACCCCAACGATAATAAAATCGCATATTTCATCATTTTAGTAACAAAATTTAACAAGAAATGGATTCAAAAGTGTTCTGCATTATTACCTACAACGGAAAGTGCAAATAATGCTCATACTTTATTTCGGTTGTAGAAAAGTGGGACATTGAATGTGAGACAGGGCCATTGGGTAATAATAGCTAGTTTAAAAAACTAGAAGAAAAAATCCTGCTTGTAGGCTCTATGGCTGTGTGCATTTACTTCTACGGTCTTAATAGTAACAAAACATTTTATAATTGAACGTTTTATTAATATATGTTATAAAATGTTTATAGATAGACTTCAAAATAGGTACTTTTAAATGCACCAAGAATAATATTTTATTTTTCTTATAACTTTTGAACTACATTCTGACACAGTCTTTCTGGTGCTCAAAACACGCGACACTGCATTCATTCCCTATTTCTTTTTACTTTCTACCCATAATTGATATTTTCTTCAGTTTTTTATGTTTCTCTTCCTTATAAAATGCCGAAGAAGAAAGTGAATGCATGCGTTTTATTCATTTGTTTCGCAAAGCTCGCCTCGTAACATTTAGAGTTGAAACGTGCCACTCGAGACAGAGTTGACATTCTCACGGGCACTGCTCCACCTGGGTCCGTCTGCAGTACGACGCAGTTTCCATGGGAATGTGTGCACGAGTATGATAAATAAAACATGACATAGAGTCCTTCCCCTCGGAGAGCACCCCTATGTTCCGGCCAGCATCACTGGACCTAATCTACCCTGTCTTCAACCCCAGCCAGAACCACCCCTCTCAACTTACCCGTTCAGCTGCTCAAGAATATTGCTCTTAGGGGAAAAAGTGGCCTAAGAAATGGGACATCAATACCAGAGATCTGTCAAAAGTCTGCTCTAACCATCAGTATTTCTTGTATTTGATATAATTTCTCAGATTTTAACTCTCATCCAGTTTCTGCATTTCGTATCTTATCTAGTAGTTTTTTCAAGAGTATACTAGAATTTAAGGAGAGTATAGTTCTATTATTGACTTCAAGCAGATTCCTACAATTCTTAAATGCTACCTACGTACGAAGTCAATCAATTCCTTTTCTTAGGTGTCACAACATTTGCGGGTATCGAACATCTATCGCTACCCAAGTAATTTTTGATATACAATGATGTAAAGTTTACAAAGCGTCGAGCTACACTATTTCACCTTCTGGATCCTTCCTCTAATAATTCCGTTCTATCATATCTCTGCTCCTGGTGGTGTACTTGCCTCCTAAACCCAAGATCGCGGGTTCGAACCCGGCCAGGCTTTTTTGATGGCGTTTTTCGAGCGTAAAAATCCTAAGTATGGCTTCCTTCGTAAGGGAAGTAAAGCCGTGGGTCCCGTGTCGTACATTTATGGCACGAAAAAGAACCTCAAGACTGAAAGAAGAAGCCTCTGAGCAAAATATGTCGGTCGTTTCACGCTCTGAATTGAATGGGACGCTGATGACTTGAGATGTTAAAGAGCATCCGTAAATAAAACAAATCAACAAAAAATTCCCAAAGTAATCCTTGTTGGATGCAATGAACCTGTACCACGTTTCCGTTAGTCTTCAAAACTGAAAACCATTTTTGACAGGTTCTTTAGAATCTCCTCTCCAATCTTCACCACTACTTCTGATGATGGAAATTGCCTCCCATGAAGGCGATTCAAGATACACTTCCCATTGTTTTTTGTGAAATATTCAGCAACAACATTTGCGATGTACGGCAGTGCATTATCGTGGTGCAGCATCCAGCCTGTTGCACGGAAATGTAGCCCTTTGTGTACAATATGGTCTTGCAGAGTCTCCCGGCCCTCTCTGTAGTTGCGTGCCTAGGTACTTTTTTATTTGTTGGTTTATTCAAGGATGTTCTACAACATCTCAGGTCACGGCCATTCAATTCAGGGCGTGAAATGGCCTACAAAATTTGCTCTGATACCTCTTCTTTCAAACTTTAGGTTCTTTTACGTGCCGCAAATCTACGAATCGGGACCCACGGCATTACTTCCCTTTCGAAGGAATCCATATTTAGGATTTTACCCTCCCCTAAATTCCATCGATCCTGGCCGGGATTGGACCCGCGAACTTGAGGCAAACACGGTTACCACTAGACGACATGTAAGTACTACTTGCTGATAAATCATTCCTTGAATATTAAAAAATCAGATGACCAACACTTTTCCAGCAGAATAAACCACTTTGATGAAGATTTCCCCGTAGAACTTGGGCTTCAATTGCATGGGAACGTCCTTTTGTTCGGGAATCGGTAGTCTTGGAACCCACAGTGCACAAACACTTCTCATGTTCAACTTTTCACGTGTGGGTGGCACCCAACGAAACATTTTAAACCATCTTCGAACTCTGCTACAGAGTAGAACAAACTCTCCATAGGTCCCAGCTGACAATTTATTGAGAGGAAAGCATAATTTCAGAACAGCATATTATTCATCGTGCATCACCTCCATTTTGCTGTGGGCGGAACCGAATAGATCTCACTGGAAGTGACAATATCATGTGTATATTATGCATTAATCTGACCATGTACTACTGTCCTGGGTGGCCGAGGTCGTTAAAGCACGGACTCTTGAGCGGGAGGTCTGGGTTCGAATACCGCCAGGACCTTCCTCCCTGACTGAGGTTTTTTCCAGGTTTTCCTCAGTCCTCATAAATGCCGGGGAGGTACCCTAAACTTAGGCCTGGAACGTTTCCTTCCTTAAAAAAATAAATCCTTTCCCAATATATAATTTCATCTCATGCATCACAGTGTCCATCGCCTGTGGTGCCTCTGTAGCAAAAATGGGCGTTAAACTCTATTCATTCATTCTGACAATATATTGTAAAATTAAATTTTTGCATTAGAAAGTTTGCCTTTAAAAATTATGATCAAATCAAGAAATAATGGTACATTTTAATCTTAGTTTTTGTGCTTTCTTTCTTATTTTTGTAGCAATTTTATTTTATTATACATCTTGCATTATTTTAATTATCTCTTTCTTTGCTGAATAGTAATCGTGCATTACTTTATAACGGTATTTTGTGAAAAAATTGTTAAAATTAACGCAGCATAAAGAGAAACATTTTCATGTACTCTTTTCTCAGAAACTATGCTCACTATATCGCTGAACTTTTATGTGAGTGTTTTTAATATCATTAAAGAAAAAGGTTAATATTAATGCGTTAATTTTAGCCTTAGCGTCAATCTTTTACATAGCATATTCAATGTTACATTTTTTGTACTACATATTACAAATTTCTTGCTTCATTATATATGTGTGTGTATGTTTGTAAGATCAAATATTTTGTTATATATTAATAAAAGAGAATCTTTGTATCTTATAACAAAATCTAATAATATAATATGCTCATTTATTTTTGTGCATATTATAAAAATTGAAGAAAATGTATTCAATAGTTCAAAATATAGTTATAGCACGTAAAAGTGTTGCGACGTAAAGACAGAATGGAAATGAAGAAAATTGGGAGAGCTACTGTAATTGTAATTTTATAATCTGTTATGTAAGGCTCTTTGAAAACACCCCAGCGCTTCGATGTTTAATTATATAGAGAAACTTTTTCAAATGGGGCATAACCATTCAGCTAGGGATCATGACATTTGTTTGAGATTTTTTTTTTTTTTTTTTTTTTTTTGTTCTGGATATAAAGTAGAATTTCTATTGGAACATATTGTTCTTATTTTGCGGCTCTAATCATGCATAAAAGGTTTAGCCTATTGGTGCCTACTAGCCTTTTCTTTCTGGGAATAGATAAGTTCTCCCTATTTTATCTTTCGAATTTTGCGATTTTATGAAAATCTCGAATTATTTGCTTTCTATTAACACATTGAAAAAAAGAAAGAAAGAGAAAGAGAGAGAAAGAAGGAAGGACAGGAAGGAAGGAAGGAAGGAAGGAAGGATGGATGGAAGGAAGAAATAAAGAAAGAAAGCGTTAGTACTGGCGAGATTTCTAAACTTTTATTGTACCTTTTATGTTTTGTTATATTTAATTTTTCTAATGATATAATTTACATTTTTATGCTTTTTATTTCTCTCACCTCTCTAGTGTGTTACTTTCTTCATTTGACCTAATAGAGTATCATTTCATACTATTTTTATACTATACTTGAATCTCCAAATGGATATTGTTACCTTTAGTATGGTTTTTAACAATACCAAAATTAAGTATGGCCTATGCAAAATAATCACCCTAAGTATTGCATTTTGTGCACAAATTTTCAGTATTTCTTTTTTATTTGGAAGATTTTTTCTTCTCGTTATACAACTTAATGCAAAAAGTTTCTACAACGTATTGTTGATATTTTAATATACTGTAAAATAAACGTTTTAATTCTTTAATGTCTAATTAAAAAAAAAAACGAAAACAGTTGCATACCTTCTTTGGGAAATTCCTTATTCGTTTTTTACTTAGCTATACACATACTTACAAACGATATTTCGTAAATATTTAATTGGTTCTACATAAACCATAAAAATTGATTATCTATCTGGGTAAACAATTTAATAATATATATTATGAAAATGATATAACAAGTTAGAATATGTTGTAGCAAGAATGAATTTATAGCGCACTCTAGCTCTGCAGGACATGCAGTGAAGTCCGGACCTTTGCATTTCTTTACCCCTCCTCCAGAACCACCCTTGGCTAGTGCTCACAGGGTCCACAAGAAAAAGAAACCACCCCTGGTTAAGTCAATAGCCTACGATTTGCTTGATATAATGTAGTATGGAGGAAGGCACACACAATGCCGGTTCCCAGGCTCGTGGGAAAACAGTTATATTTAGATTCAATGTTCGATAATTTTCTGGATAAATATATGCGTCATTTGTTATGGATCACCAATTTTTAAAGGCGACGTTTCAAAAACACAATGAAGCATACAATTACCGTAATATGACTTGTTAATGTTGGTCTTTAGTGTCTTATACTTTCCTGGAAATTGGCATTACCAGAGTAAAGCGAGTGGGAAAACTGTCTTCTATACTGTAATATTGGAGTTATTAAAGAGTATTATTTTTAATATGCATTTTATTCTTTCCTTATATAAAGTAATATATTTACAGTATTTTCAGCCAAGAATCTAATTGTATTTTAAATAAACCTAGAAAAGTTCCAGAATTCCATATATTCAAATATAGAAATGAAACTGATCCTATTGTTGTAAATTAAACAGGTGATAGGTTCAAGGCTATCACTTTTTCTGATACCTATGTAGAAGTATACTTTTTAAACATAGTAATTATAATCAAAGGAAGTAGGAAAAAAAGTTTGGCACATAATTAGTTAATGTTTCACTTATTGCCTTATTGCCTTAAGTGACACAGTACAGTACTTTTATTACAGCGTAATAGAAATATTAGAAAAAATATTTCTTTTCATATTAAATGTTGCATACAACGTATACAGAAGACAGAAAGACAATTAAAACAATGGAAAATGAATAATTAGATAAAATTGCTACAAAAGTAAAAAAGAACGCACAAAATCTAAGATTAAATCTTGAAAATAATGGAAAATTTAAAAAAATATATTTACAGTAACAGCCAACCTAGGTGACATGGCTATGAAAATATAGTACGGTTATTTAACAAATAAATATCATAAATAATAAAATTAAACTGTTTTGCATTTACTGTCTTAAAATATTTCACGAAAATGTATCAGACGCGCATATGAATTGCCTTCTTAGAAGAGAAAATAGTACCCTACTACATCAAGCACTTAAGCCAATTTGAAATAGCCTTTCCTTATATAAGTTGTCACAATATGTCGAACGGGGTTAAAGCACCTTAGGGAGCATAATGGAGCTAGTTGCATTATTCACAAAGATACAATCATTAGATATAACCCTCGTGATCTGATAACAAAAATACCCTACGTCCTTTAGGACGATGAAAACTGCCGAATAAAAGACCCAGTTTAGCATTCAGATTTAGTAATGCCCCCTCCCCCTCCCCCATCCACATACTCATAGTTAGTTAATTAGCCTGGCTAATTCGGTAGGTAGGTGTATTTTAAGATGCCTATTGCCTAAATCCGAATTGTCTTAAGCTAAGACAAATAGTCTGCTAAATAAAATAAGTACTGCTAAATAAAATGAAAAGTGGTAAAACGTAAAAAGAAGAGTCATAAAATATATTTATAATATTGTATTAAAATATTTGAAATATCTTTCTGACAAATTCTTGTATCTGTAAATTGAGTGGAACATTATATATTTTGTTTTTGTTAATTTTAATGGCATATGCTTAAAATATTCCATATGTGTGTAAATCTATAACAAAATAAAATCTATAAGGAAATATGGTATTCAATGTTTAGTATAAAATAAATGATATCGCAAGATCGTTAAATTGAAAATAATAAAAACCAACACCCGTAATTATTGGAAAATAGAAAGATCGTGAAATTAGATTTTTCTGTAACCGCAGTCAAATCTATAAGGAAATATGGTATTCAAAGTTTAGTATAAAATAAATGATATCGCAAGATCGTTAAATTGAAAATAATAAAAACCAACACCCATAATTATTGGAAATTAGAAAGATCGTGAAATTAGATTTTTCTGTAACCGCAGTCCGTAGATACAAGCGAATTTCTTAGTGTTAAATAAATGAAAGGTAGGTGAGTATATTCTACAAGTAAGGTTTGCATCAAAACAGAGCTGAGTAGGAAAGCAGGCATCTGCTCGTGGTATGCACTCGGTAAATTGAAGACACATTAGTAAAGTCAACAGGTTCTACTGTCAAAGTCAGCTGATACATTACGATAGTGATGTTTTGCTGACCTCTGTCCTTTGTCGTCAGCTGATCCTTTCATGCTAAGTAGCTTTGCTTGGATGGCTGGAATCAATGGAATGTAGAAAGTACGTATGACTCATCTTGTTTGCTTAGAACGGTTCATTTCTGTCGTTCTGGCATTCCACTCTTTTCTTTCAACTATTGGCTCCAAATAGGTACTGGCGCTAGAGACAGTGGCGTGGAGTGTGTGAAGGCGTCCACTCCAAACTCAAGACAAGTTTCTATCAAAAAGCAAGACATTTGCATCAAACTAACTGCATTTTTCTCAAAATACTAATTTCAGCATGAGAGGAGGAAGACAGACATACATTTTGATTTCCAAAACTGTGCCGTAAGGAAAGAAGAAAGTTTCTAGAACTTTCAAGATCCTTCTGCAGTCTATATGAGGTTAAAATGCTATTTAAGGACTTTAACACTCAAGGCAAATAGTCTATTCAATCACTTGGTCATTAATATAATTACTTTATTATTTGAGACATTCATGTTACATTCATTGAGTTTAAGCCTTTGCTATATCTTAAAAATAGACGCCTATAAATGTCATTAACAACAAGTGAAGGAATAATTTATTTTTCTTTGTTATGAGCAAGATTGATTTAAAGCATTTAGTGACAAAGGAAAACGCTCTAATCTAATGTCTTGCAAACTGCTGTTTGTTACGAAAAGTTATCATGCAGGTCTTTAATGCTCTTTCAGTCTGTCCATGATATAATAGTAATATTATATTATAAGTCTTTAAAGGCATGCATTGCTCATCCGAGTGTGATCCTCACGCAAGGATCGCAATGAGCCCTTCAACAAATACGTTACATACTATTTTTATCCTAGTATATCGTAGTGTAACTTATTTTTAATTTATTATAATTTATTTTAATCTGGAGAGTTAAAAATTATGAAAATTAGAAATATTGAATCGATTAGTATTTGTTCATATGTTTGTCTAGTTACTCGTTAGTGCATCGTTAGTTATTGTTAATTATATTGAAACATTTAGTAGCTCGATGATGAATATTAATTGAAAACTATAATTAAAAATGTAATGGAGTTTGGCGAAAGTGATAAAATTTTTGAAGGAACTGCTCCCAAAGTGGTTGAAGCGACGACTAATGTGAGAAAGCATATGGTGCGTCAGAAATCTAAAAAATATTAGCGATAACGTGATTTATTCACAGTTTGATGCAAAAAGATAAATGTCAGCGAATTTTCTGGAGAAATGAAAGATAATGGAATATTCACCATTATGGTCTATTTGCTAGTTTGTGTTATATCTGGGTCATAGTGTTGGTATATCGAGGTTTGGACGTTTGATCGCCTCTTCTTGAAAAGAAAATCTGTTGGATATGTAGAAAAAAAGTCCAGTGTTTTGATAGGAGAAGACATAAGTAAATTGTTAGTGGAAGCTCCTGAGGTAGAACATTTAGATATAAAGGTTAGCGCAATAATGGGCGTCGCAGAGATGAACTTGTGTAGATTGAACTCGACGACATACAACATAAACGAAATACATTCATCGTATTAGTTCGGAGACCAAAACCATCAGGTGAGAAGATTTACTATTGTGAATAGAAAGGAAAAGCAGATGAACATTTACAGAAAGTTTGTCTTTCTGAATCCGAAACATGTTGCACACGATCGTTTATTTATGAATTACAGAAATGAAAAGTGCACAGTGCAGCCATTGGTATTAATACAATAGAATTGTTCGGATAGAAAGTTGCAGAATTTTTTAAACTAGACAACCCCTCTAGTTATACAGGACTTTGTTTTTTGAGACATCGGCTACATTATTTGTGGATGATGAAGTTAAAGAAACATGGTGGCTAGGTGGTGTGGACGACTTCATGAATAGTAAGATCGAAATCTGCACTAGAATTATTGGAAAAGACGAGTCACCTGATGAAGACAGCAATAATGATGGTGTTTTCTCAGCAAAGACGGGATGTCAGCAATCCATGAAGAATTGTGTACGCCCATTTACAAAGTATGCTGTTGTTTCAGATTCAACTATCGTTATTAAAGTGCCAGGAATCAATTTTATCCAGTGTACCTCGTGTAGTATAACTATTCATAATAACAGCAAGTAATTTGCATTGCTTGAATAATTTCGTAAATTTATTCAATTAGATTGTGTTATATAGCAAGACTGCTACTTTTACTTATATTTTATAAAATACTGTCGCAAAGTTACTTTACAGCACTAATCTTCAATTGTTTTATTCCAGTACTGATAGACTGCTACCTTCAATTGTAAAATTAGTAAGCCTTAGTTACATTACCATTGATAGTATAGAAAGTAAGTTTCAATTTTTAATTTCTTATGCCCAACTGCAGTGGCTTGGCAAGGAGCAGGCAAGGTGCGCTACGGTACAGAGGCTTGCTCTTGAGGGACTCTTCGGATTGCAAAAGAAAAAATGAATAACCATAAAGAAAAAGAAGACAAAATTCTGAATAAAATTAAAATATGTTGATACTCAGGTTCACAGCATCCAAACAAGTTTTCTGTTTTAAATACTGTAGTTAACGTTCAGATATACAAAACCTTAAAACTCTTAATAATAATCATAGACGTTCTGTTTAAACCAAGTCTCCCTTGCCGGTTGCCCAACATGCCTTATCTCACTGTAAGGATTTTAATGATGCTTTTAATTTAACGCTTATTGATGCGTTACCAACACAAGTTTACTCAGAGATAGAGAAATGGCAGCTATATTTTTACATAAAGCGCGTATACCACCTGATTTAAATCTTACGTATTAATCCCCCCCCCCACACTCTCATTTCTAGTTTCATTTTTTTCCATGCATAGCGTTACCTTCAATACTCAATATTTACTTTTATCACCTTCACTTGTCTAGCTTCTTGCCATTGAAGAACTCCAGTAGTTCGAAATATAGCGATCTCAAGTGTGACTTTATTTAAGTGTTTTATCCTTATCTACTTTTATTATTACTATATATTATTATTACTATTTATTATTACTATATTATTATATATATGAAACTGCTTCAAAATCAAGCAGTTATTGAACATTTTGAACATTAACTTTGAGTTAATATGTCATAAAACTTTGATCTCAAATTATGTAAACTAGCTGTATTATGTACGTGCAAGGAAGTGGTTCCTGAAGTTATGCCATATTTTTGCAACATTTTGTATAATAAAGTATACTTTTATTCTTGGCAATGTTAGTACATAATATGATCATTCCATGGAATAAATAGACATTGCTTAATTGTAGTTTTAACTTGGTCCATAAGAGAGAAATGCGTTTAATTAACAGCGAAAACCATACCGGCGAAGGGAGACAAAATAGTGCCCCTTATAAACAATGGGTAAAAGAGGAAATTGCTCCAGAAATGCGTTAACAAATAAAGTTATGATATTGTATTTAATGCAACTGCAATACTTGTGCAGTAATACAATACAATGCAGTAATACAATTTCTGCTTCTCACGATGCTAATGTATATGCATTATGTCCTCATCACCCGAATGTGAAAATGGAATTCACTAGTAGTAACAGATGAATATGATCCATATGTTTCCTACATTCTCCTATAACATAATTTGTATAAAGTAGTGGTAGCCAAATATATAGTTTTTTTTTGAATGGTGTTTAACGTCGTTAAACACCACATGCGATGGACACTGGTGATAATGAAAGGAAATGATATATTGGGAAAGGATTTTTTAAGGAAGGAAACGTTCCAGGCCTAAGTTTAGGGTACCTCCCCGGCATTTGCCATTTATGAGGACTGAGAAAACCTGAAAAAAAAACCTCAGTCAGGAAGGACGGACCTGACGGGATTCAAACCCACGACCTCCCGTTCACGAGTCCGCGCCTTAACGACTCGGCCACCAGTGGCGGGCGGTGCCTAATTTTTTGACCAATGTGTATTCTCTGTTTTTTTTTTTTTTTGAGTAGTGTTTAACGCCCGTTTTCACTACTGAGGCACCACAGGCGGTGGACACTGATGATACATGAGATGAAATGATAAATTGGGAAAGGATATTTTTTTTTTAAGGAAGGAAGCGTTCCAGGCCTAAGTTTAGGTACCTCCCCGGCATTTGCCAGTTATGAAGACTGAGGAAAACCTGGAAAAAACCCCAGTCAGGGAGGACGGTCCTGGCGGGATTCGAACCGCAGACCTCCCGCTCGTGCCTTAACGACCTCGGCCACCCGTGGCGGTGTATTCTCTGTAAAAGACGCAAGTTTATGCATGAGGACGCTCATAATTATTTTAAGTGTCCGAGCTGCAGGTATGGGAATTTAAGGTTTCCTGGTCTGTGGATATGTAAAGGTGAACCAATGCCTGGTCTACACTCTCACCTGATTTAAAACCATTGATGCATTCTTCTTCGGTGAATGATGCGGAACAATGCAACCGAGCGATGGCAAGTAAGCAACCTGACAAGAATTTGGAATCGTCTTAACGGATAATGTGATGTCGAAGCGCGGTCTACATTCACACAGGAAGTGAATATTTTGCACATCTACTAAGTGAGGGGAAGAACGAGATAAAATTTAATAACTCCGGACCTATGTTGATATGACATACGACAGATGCATTCATGAAATTGCGAGATGTATTCTGTAGGAATATTTTAACAATAAACATTTTACAGTATGTTTATTTTAGTTTTAATTAAACGTTTACAATCCATGCCATTATTTTATATAACATATTTACTTAAGTTTTTCGTTGTACTTGTAGTACGGTCATTGTTTGGTGCTTGTTGCAAAGTGTGAGCATCGCAGGGGGTCATTACTTAAAATGTAATATATTACGAAATATCCAGATTCCGGTCTTTATTTTAAAACGTGCGTTTAAGAAATGTAAAAGCGGGGGAAGAATAAAATCAGACTGAAAAACATTCTAAGGGCAAAACAACAAAAATGAAGATAAAACAACTGCAAAAGTAAAGAAAGTATAGCGAATTTCATTAACTTAATCATAGAACGGTATTTTAAGAACGAAGCTGAAACGAATAACAACGCAGTGAAAGAGATTAGGACGATTAAAACTAAAATGAAGAATAGGAAACCGATATCAACGGGAAGCAGGAAAAAAAAGCATAAGGAGAAAGGATGTCGAATACCTGAAGGAAAGGATGGAACCATAGATAACCCTCTAACCCTGGAACTCTTAAAGAAAAAAATTGAATGACAAAATGCTACGAGAATCAGGAAGACTCCAGCATATTATGACATCTATGGTCACTTGAGGAACTATATGCCCTTCAGTTTTATCGGGCACCTCTAGCACGTGCACTGTTTGGTGCTGCTCTCTATTAAAACTGGCTTACACTACCTCGACCGTGGCAAGTTGTTTAAGATTAGCATTGTTCCCGGATAGATGGCAGGGGTGGGTTTTCAATGGCTTAAACCTTTAAGATTACCTGGAAAGCTCAAAAACAGCAATTGCTTGGTGAGCTGTAAAGAATTTGCTTTCATGCCAAAGAGAAAACGGAAATATAACTTACAGGAACAAACGCGAGGCGATGAAAAACACAAGAGAATTGGAAGAAAAATGAGCGAAAAAGAAAAACGGATGGTTTGAAACAGTGACTTTGTTGCGCTTCTTCTCAGTGTTCACAGCGAGATAAGTTTGAATTTTTCTTGTTTGAGAGGAAATCAGGTTATACACTACGTATAAAGTTACTTTTGCTTTCGCACAGATTGATCAGTTTGAAATTATGGAACATAACGCATACACGCAATTTAACGAAGTGATGAAGTCGACTTGGTGTCTACCTAACGATAAGTTTGCGTATTTTTTTACGGAACTAATTATTTTATGTATACACAACCTTGCAAATCTTGACCACTTGCATAACGTATTATTTGGCCATTGTTTCATACTTTCAACCGCAATTTTAAACTGTGTATATTGGCCAATCCTGAAAAAACATTTATGTCGGTGTACTCTGAGAAATTCTGTTGTTTATCAGCTTTTTACAAGGTTATCGGTGCGTAGCAAGAGATAGGTATATATTTCCCACTTACAATGTGATATTTTACTACCTTTAAACAGTTGCCGATACTTCCCCTCTTGCCAATCAAAGAATTTGCCCGGCCCGTCAAATAAAACTTCCTTCCTTGTCAGGCAAATATCCTCCCCTTCCATATAATAACGTCAGTGTGTGAACATAGTTTTAAAAGTCCAATGTAATTACCAGAAACACGCACTTACGTTTCTTCACAATGACATTTTAGGAATGAATCATCTGCACAATACGTTTCACCAGTGTAAATAATCTAACAAGCATTAGACATGCAACAGAAACACAACAATGAATACCGATGTATTTATGTAAGTTTTATATTGCTGCTTTGTGTACGCTACTTTTAAGCTGAAAATAATAGAATTTAAATGCATACAGTGACAATGAGTGCATTAGTGACTGGTGTTCTGTTGTAGTAAATGAGCGTGTCTTTCTAAGTAGAGTGTGGACACTAAAAAGAGTAAATTAACAGAATCAATATCAGAGTCTCAAACGTCAAGTAATAGGTCTATATCTTCTATACAGATAAACCTTCCAGTAATGGCTGGAACAGTATCAGTGAAACATATAGTGAGATTAAGAGCGGTAGCCTAATCGAGGGATGTAGAGATCAAGCGAAATTCGACAAATGGAAAATAAATCTCCCTGTCTTTCAGCAAACAGTTCCGGAGGAGTTATATACTTGTACTAGTTAGACATTCAAAATCACGGCGCTATTAAAGACAGTAAAATGCATATTGAGACAAATTTTATCAAAAGGTTGATTACAAACAATAATCATTAGTTCAATAATAAAATTAGTGGTTACGGAAGGAGTAAGTTTCATTTGAACTGTGAGCCAATTTTAAATGATAAGAAAAGAGTCAATTAATAAATCTCTCTCTGAAGGTCTCAGGAAACGCTATAAAAAAACTGCAGAAATTACAAATGAATGTGCTTATTTTTAGAAGAGCTTATTTCATATGTAAAGAAAGTGGGTTATTCTTACTTTTCAAAAGTTTATGTGAATTATAAGCATTTAATGGATTAGATATTGCAAGTATGGTTTCATTCAAATCACACTGATGCAAATATAGTTTATTAGCAAACGTGAGTCGTCTCTCATATCGAAGTTCATAATTGCTTCCTGTTGAGTTTTCAACATTTTTGGTTCACAAAAGCAAACTTATAATGCTTACAATTAATTTACAAAGGAGTAGCTACATACATTGGTGATAAATATAACCCTAATATTTTAGCTATTCGTTTTTTTAATCATAAAATGGAAATTGCAGATATGATGTAATAGATACCACGTCTGTTCTGCTCCATTTCAAGTCCTTCATACACATTAAAATCATATTTTTCTGCGATCCCAAAAATCAACGCGAACTGATTGAAATCGCCATGGCATTGGGACTTGAACTTGAAAAAACAGGAAAGATATTTGACATTCATTTGGTAGCATCCTCATGCAATACCGTGACAGCTGTGTTGTCAGGTCATACATCACTTATCCAGTATTTTACAAGCCGAGCAAATCTTCATCCACTGCCTTCATGAAGCACAGCAACATTTCGTGGATTGCTCCAGAAAATTACTATCACGGAACTTGTTCTATTTAGGGAAGTTCTGGAAACAGTAAACTCACTTTCCCTATATCTGCTGTGTATACACTTTGATGCTATAACTGCTTCTTCAGAAAAAAAAATCGAATTGAGGCATTCACTGCAATAGAAGACACAATGATTTCATCTTCAAGCCACCCAAATCGAATATTCAGCTACAAAAACATGCATTGGTCACCTATTTCCGAACCTTTGAACACAGCTAAAAATCCTTCACAAATTTCAATCAACAATTTCTTCAAGCATCAGTGGACAATATGGCCACACGAGTTTCCAGTACCAGTTTATTTTTTAAAGATTGTAAAGTTTTAAATAAAATATGGTAACCACAAGAAGAAAATGAATTCGTGTTATTTGACGTTGGGAACACCGAATTCTTATGTAACACTGAAATTAGTGACTTGACACTTATATTGTTGTGAAAGCCTTTGAAAGAATTTCGCCATTTCAAGAAACTGGTAAAAAGAAGTTTTTTTTTTTTTTTGTTGGTACAACATTAAGGTAATTAATGCAAAGGATACAAATAATACCAGTGACTTCTGCAGAATGTGAAAAGGGTTTTGGTGTTATGTACAGCACTCTTACTAAACTCCGGAATCAAATGCAAACAAAAACACTGGCGTCTGTGATGTTTATTATCATTAATGGGTCATGTCTAAAAGAAAATTCGGTTAGTATAATCTTATTTAGAATAGTATATCGATTCATAAAGACTTTTCTTTTTGGTATTCTTAAGGCTTACTGGTATTATTATTAATTATTTTTTTTATAAAGAATGTTTCGGAAATACTTTTACAAAACTTTGGTGGCGGGTTCCTTACACCAAAACAAGACAAATGAAGTTAGAATCATGTGTTCGAAAATCATTAGTGTTTGAGTTATTAATGAAAGTTTACCAAAACAAGAAAAAATATCCTTATAAACATGTGTCCAGAAATGCTTAGTTTTTGAGTTATTAATGAAAGTTTCGCCAGAGTTAAAATGACTATTTCTCTTACACCTTTAATAGGGTTATTTTACCAAATCACATAAATTGACCTTCAACAGTGCTATTGCTGCATTTTGCGAATAATGTTTTGTCATATAAATATGCAATGCTAACGCGCCAACTGCATCAGCAAACTTGCATCGATAACATCATTCGATTACATAACAAAATTAATTTTATTTTTCGTTACGAACTTAAGTTGTTAAATGCACCTTGAAACGCGTTGAATAAACTTTCATTAATAACTCAAAGCTAAGGATTTCGGGACATATGTTTATATAAATATTCTTTCTTGTTTTGGTAAATTTTTATTAATAACTGAAAAACAAAGGATTTCCGGACATATGTTTGTATGGACTTTTTTTTTTTTTTTTTTTTTTTTTTTTGTTTTGATGTGAGCAACTCGCCACCAAAGTTTGTAAAAGTTGTTTCCGAAACGCTTTATAAGGTTAAATATAATTATGTTAGTATATTGCGCTTAACTTCCCTACTCACCTCGTCAAAACGTTTAATTCTAACCCTGCTTACAATCTCTTAATGATCTGTAATTAACCAGCATTAGCAAAATGGGAAAGGGTGTTGTGCAGATTCTTATTATAAATGAATTGGAAGAACTGTGACAAAAGGGAGTTAACCTGAATACCCACTGCTAGACAAGGAGAGTAGGTACAGTGCAAGATAAACATTATGCAGGCTGCGTGTATATTGTATTCCTAGAGTGAAATCACTGCTTAGTTCTGTCCATTGTATCAGTTAACACTTTTAATATATTTAAATGGAAATAAATTATTTAAGTATGGATAAAAAGAAAGAAGTGATAGATTTAATTTTTAAAGTTGTAAATCAACTCAAAAAACCGAGCAGTTTGGCGTTTTCAAATCCATTACATTTAAAACATAAGCATGTACTCATGAATAAAATTGGGAAGAAAATTGCAGTACAGAAATAAAAAAAGTTGCCCCTTGGCTTTTTTCTTCGGTGTGGTGCAATGGATATTCCTGTAACTTCATCTGTGCTACAGACTAAAGCAAAGGAAATTGCACAGAGTCTCAACATTTAAGAACTTCCATGCCATTAATGGATTGCTATAGCCATTTAGAACATGACAAGTGATTACTTTCAGGCTACTTTCAGGAGAATCTACCGGAGTGGGCAGTTGAAGACAAGGGGGGGGGGACAGGAATGCCTGATGTTTTCACAAAAAATCCTCTGACTCACAAAGAAGTCATGGAAAACATTTTTCAGTTTTTCATTGTTCAGTCCATCAACCTCAGTATACGAATGAACTCTGTCGTTTATACTATGGAGACAATGGCCTGCTTAAAAATAACATTTCATCAAATTATAGTTGATAACTGCAACCTGGAGTTAATAAATACGCAAAATATTTATGTAGTTATATTAGTTTCACACTTTCCTTTATTATGTAGCCTACATGTAAATCTATATAAGGAATAATTGCAAAATTCATACATACTCTGTAATCTGGCCACCTGTATAGCTTGGGCATTTTTTATGGAACAAAGAGTGGCCAACATAGATAGGTTTTACTGTATTCTTTAATTAATACGTCGACTTCAAACTGTGCTTGAAATTATCAGAATAATGAAATTTTCAGCAAGTTTTCTCTTATAGAAACGTTGTTTATCAGTTTTCATGTTGTAAGTTATAATATTAAACGAAAATATAATTTTGTGACATTATTTATATTTATCCTAAGCTCTTGACCCTTGATCCACATATGAGTAGCCTAATAAATTAAGCTCCTCGAAAAACAATCTGCTTATTTATCGGCGGGAATTGGCAACACCCCCCCCCCCAAAAAAAAACGCTATTAAAATTAAAGTATTATTTTTTATTTGGAAGTTAGTATAAAGACAATTTATTTAAAACATGGTGCTAAAAGAAGTTCTTAAAATATTTTTAAAATATTAAAGAGTGAAAGAGCACAAGAATTACAGATGCTACCACATCATGCGTCATAAAACATTAAACACTGCACATAGGTAGCTTCACGTGTGATATACCCAGTTTACTTATAGGCATAAATGTTTAGTTAGCTTTACTCTAAATGCAGGTCATTTTTTCTCTTCAGTTTTTACGCAAATTATATCCACACTTAATTGAAATATCTAATTAGGGGGCCTGCTAAGTCCTTAAGCTTCTACATAAATCGTTAGAACAATTAAAATGATTAATTTATTTTTTTTTTTCTCAATTGATACTCCACAAGGTTAACTCCTCTCAATTTTGGAAGTCATTTTATGACAAGTATTTTGCACTAATTACTTAGTTTATAAAATGTTTAATGTTTTGCGTACACACATACACCTTTATATTGCTCATATTCATATCTGTACCCTAGTTAATAATAAATTAGCATTATGCTCATAACGGATGCCATATCATATTAATTTCAGTAGGCAAATTTCAAGCCTCGCATTGACAAGCTGGGTGATCAATAACAATCAATGTAATTCTAAACCTTATTTGCTGATATTGATGAATAGCAAGGATTGGGTGAGTAATTAACTAAATTACCAACATTTTAGTTTACTTTCTGGAAAAACGGTCTTCTTCATTTTCATAAAAAATTTTATTGTATGTTCCAAAACTATTTATTATTAATTATACAATTTATAGATTTTATTTATATATGATACAAACTCAGTAAAATCACTCAGGTGAGCAAGAAATCTTGTGCGGATGTAGTTTAATTAAAGAAATTCTGTTAAGATATCATAGTTCCAATAAATATTATTAGATTTGTATTAAATACAGTAATTACATAAATTACTTATTGTATTCTAAAGCATCACAGTTATCAACAAGAAAAATTATATATATCCTTGCAATTTGTGTGGTTGAATACTGTAACAAATTAACAGTAATTATAAAACCAGAAAAGGATAAAACACTAAGAGAAAGTCACAATTGAAATCGTTATATTTAGAACTACTAGAGTTCTTCATGCTAATAATGCGAAGCGCGGGTTTGTACCCCTCAGTGTAACCGTTTTTTACCCTCACTTATGATCTCTTTTTAAAGAAACAGTTTTACTTTTTCATATGCTAGGTTAGGTTAGTTTAGTTTAGGTATAACAAATAATAATAATAATAATAATAATAATAATAATAATAATAATAATAATAATAATTGAACTCGACACTCACACTTTCCGTTTGGGCTGAATTCGACTATCTCCGCTACCTTTCGGGATTTCGGCCGCAGGACAGGTTCGGTTTGTAACATCAGATCTCTGTTGCAATATGCTAGGGGCTTTGCGCATGCGCAATCACTACTGAACTGTTATCATTGGCGTGCATACCCTCGCAGAACGAACAATTTTACCAAAGTAGCAAAGGCAATATTTTTCAACTTCCTCTGTACTGTGAATTAACACCATCTTTTCCCGACTACTTGGGCAAAACGCAAACATTCTGAATGAAAATCTAATTCACATACTTACGTTATATTGACTTATCAGCTCAAATGTCCGGTGTCGAAAAAGCGTCATAACTTTGAAAGTTTACAAAATGGATCTTAAGTACCCTATCTCAAAACGCTTGTCTAGGACCCCTTCACAATCCTTGGAATTTATCTGGTTGAATTCTGGGACACCTTGTGTGCATGTTTATTAATGAAACTAAATCTCTGTTTGATCGAATGTTACTTTTGAATCTACTTAAGTTTAATACTTAATTCTGGGTTCTTTATCAATATATGACTATAGAACTTAGGTTCCTTCCTCTATTTTTCTCTACATTATCTGTGTTATCCTGCAGAGAGAGGAAGTTGAATGATAAAAACATTGTGTTTTTATTAGGATGTTGTAATTTAAACAATAATCGTTTTAATGACACTATACGTGAAAGACCTTATACAACTATATTGTATATTTATTTAAATAAACATGACATTTTCAGAATTTAGATCTGATTAAGACACTTCACATACATCAATTTCGTGAAAATGACATTTTATTACTTCAATATTTAACATTTAGAATTCAGGGTAACACTTTTACTAGCTTCTGCCCAAAAATACAACAAACATTTCCTTAATTTTTCTGATAATAGTCATTAACATTATACACAGTGGGACAAAAATAGGTGGACAGTAAATTAATCTATTTGAATAATTTTACCTTTCTTTATATGTATGTTATAAACACAATGATTAAAAAATAAGATACAAAGGTAGTCTGTTATCTCTAATCGCCAAGGTGTTCAAAAAGACCACTCTCTGCATTGACAAATGTCTGCAGTCAGTCACCAGCACTGCGACACACTGTTGCACTCAATTCCTGGTTTGCGTTAGTGGAAGTGATGTAGTCCCACAATTCTACATTTCTTGGGATTTCTTGTCTTCAGTGTAAGATCGAGGGGTGGCGCAGACCAATCCGAGCATGTTGATCAATCCAGCGTTGAAGGAAAGTGTGATTCAGAACAAACGAACATCATTTTCTTAATGATACAGTGATCCATCCTGTATGAAAAGTAACTGCTGAATATGGTGGTCATGCGTCCCTCAATGATAACTTTCATGAAAGTCGACCAAAATAGGTTATCATTAAAAAAAAAAAAAAAAAAAAAACGTCAATGCTGTGCGCAACTTGATTGAAGAAGATCGGCTTGTGATTTACAGTGAGATAGCATATGCATCCTTTAGCATATCGAAGACTGCAGCACATGCGATTTTGCACGAATCTATGAAAATGATCTATTCTCGATGAATACCGCATAATTTGACCGAAGCTTAAAATGTTTTAATTGGTGTAGTGAAACGCTCAAAAATTTCCACTACGGAAGTGCAAAATCCGTACACAACATCGTAATAGGTAATGGAAGCTGTAGCTATATATTCGTATGAACCGGAAACTAAGCAACAGTTCACTGTTTGGGTGTTCCAAGATGTACCGAGTCCCACAAAAGTTGTTCGTTCACGAAGTACTTTCAAGAAAATGATCATTTGTTTCTTTGATTGCACCGAACATATCGCAACCTTTCTTTTAGAGGATCGATGAACAGTTAATGCTGAACGGTATACAACAATTTGTTTGCCAGAAGTCATCGACGAAACCAGAAAAAACAACCGAAAATGTTGCATCATTCTTCATCATGACAATGCCAGTTCTCACACAGTACATGAAACAATCGATTATTTGAGGGAGAAAAACATCGAATTAATGTCTCATTGCCCGTATTCACCTGAAATACTGTCAGACGACTTCTTCCTAATATGTCAGACTAAAAGTAAGTGGACAGCGATTTTCATTTCCTCAAGAAGCTGTTGAAGACTTTAAACACCATTTTTTGAAATACCAACTTCACAATGGGAATATATATATATTTCGAGAAATGGTTTGAACGCATGTAAAAATGTATAAATCTTAAAGGCGAATATTTTGAAAAGCAACAGTACAGGTTTATTTCCTAGTTTTTGTAACACCTTAAAAGGTAACCCTCGTTTTGCCATTTTTCGTTTTCCAGTAGATCTTTAAGGTGATAAGAGTCTTTCACTGCTCCTCAAATTGCTCATCATTACTACTTAGTATTTGCAACACACACTTAAAAAAAAAAAGGCCCACCCTATATTTAATTAGGGGTTGAATTATTTTCATTTACAATCAGCAAAAATTAAGGCTTAGGTTAACTCCTTTTTTACATTTTCAGTACTATTTATTAGTGGTATTTGTGTTCAATTCTGTTGTGTGCTTTTTATCATAATGTATCATCACCAGAATCTGAGTTCTCTCATTTTCTCTTAAAAATACTTAAAAATACAATGTGTTTTAACATTGAAAGTGCCTTAATTAAAAAAAACCCAACAAAATATTTGACAGTGTAAAACAAAATGTTGCAGAGAGAGAGAGATTATTTTCCGACTACACTCTTAACAAAAAAATAAGTAGTTTAAAATTTGTCTTTGACGTCATAACCTGCACAAAATACGTTATTTTCAATAACAATATTTTCAAAATATCGCAGCGATTTCTCAAGAAAATTCTAATCTAACGTTAGTTCAAATTATGCGTTTCCTTTGAGAAACGGTGTATATTTTACTGGTTATGCATTGCCGCTTTAACTGCATTGATAGGTGTTGATTTCTGGTAACCTGAAAATGAGGAAGATTTAATTTACCCCATTGCCTAAGAGAATACCTTAGTCACTCAGACGACATTCGTAATTTATTGATAGAATTAACGTTCATCGATAGTAGCGTAACTTGTTCAAAAAGCATGAAAACAACCCGTTTATGAGTTTCTTTATACAATTGATTAAGTATGTAACACAAAAATCTAATAGAAATTCTGTGTAGTTTTGGTATACAATTGGTGATACGACATAATATAAAAATATAATCGACAAAACAAGATCTCATTGACGCTATGACAGGACTTAGTCCTAAAACTGAATTGTTGAGCTCTTAATTAATGACACATTATCCATAATAGGAATAAACTTTTATATTTTATCGGCATTTTAATAAAATAAACTCGCATAAGCCTGTTTTTCCTTTGTCCTTTGCGCTACATTTCAGGCATATAATAAGTAGAGTTAGATACTTTTTCTTTGTATAAATACTCCTTCCATGCCAATTTTCTTGAAAAGTAAATAAACGCACAAAAAATAAATAAACTTAAAATTGAGTTGCATTTTCTCATTGAACTATGATTTTAGACTTTATCACTTCTGCCATTGGTAATAAACAATAATTGTAAAGTTTGTTTATTTCACTATCGGCAAAATAATATTTGATTATATGCTTCTTGCAGTTAAAATAATTATTTTTCATTCACTTATAACTTTTGACTAAAAGTTATGTATAGCATCTAAGTCAGAAATCTATTTCATTGTAGCGCAAAAATAATAAATGACTTAAATGACGTTTGTTAATATTACCTTGTTATTATTGTTTTGTAAATGTAAAGATATTCTTAACTAAGATGTCTATAAATTAATAATAATCAACATCCACAGCATTAGATCGAATTGAACCCATTCCAAACACGAACCTCAGACATTACTCCAGAACCAACTTGCTCCATCCAAGAACATTAAAACTAATAGCATCTACCTAGTCTAGTAATAAGTGGTGATGAAAAGTTTTTATTTTATTTTATTTATTTGTTTATTTATTTATTTTTTGCCATGGACATGGAAGTTCTTAACATGAACTTAACAGTGTAGCTGACCTTAAACTCTGCCTAGCGTTCTGTCATAAACAATAGCAGGTTTCTGCATTGCAGTCATAAACTCTAACCCCCTGCATGTACGCTAGCTCGCGTAAGATTTATGCTGATATCTTGTTAGTGTAAGAATTGTTCCATCTCAAGTGATAAGTTTTTGGATTCAGGTAAAGAGTAGTATCTAAAAGGGAAATAAGCCACAGTGTAATTAATATAATGTGCAAAATATTTATTGTAACACGAGAGATATTATTACATCTTAAGTGTCCATCAAAACCTCATTTTTGATATCCATGCATCAATGAATTTATGCACAGCATTAATTGGCTCACTGTTATCTCACCACTAAAGCTTTAAAGCTTTTCCTCAATGTATTCAACTCTTGTGGGGCTTTGAACACTCACTTGTTCATTTATAACGAGGTATTTGCCGCAGTTGATCAATCTTCCATAGAGGTGAATTTGGGACATTCCTTCTGAGGCAATCTTGTGACTTATTTGCATCACATGGAGTGAATCCTATTAGAAGGTTCATTCACTCCCTTAAAGGTAGGATATGTTGAAAGACTAAAAAATACAGATAATCACAATTATAGATTCTTGAGTGTTTGCTGATAAGAACATCTGCACGGTTCCTTGTATAAATTCGATGCTTTGATGGTGAATATTTTCTCTCCGATAAACATATACTCATATCTGCAGAACCAGATTTTTTGATGCCGACATGGCTTTCTCTAAATTATGGGTTGAGGACATTTGAGAAAGACTGCAGTTTTCCTGTTTCATAAATGGTCAAGGATTATCTTCAACGCTGTTTTTGTAGCCCTTTGTTTTGAAAACATTTGAAAATTAGAGATACCAACTTTTCTGCCTAGTAAAGTTTAAAAATTGAGATATACATTTTTCCTTCCGATATGTTTTCAAATAAAGAAAGTAGTGATTCTCATATCTTTTAGAGGCAATGCAATTGGTAAGCAAACAGATATATTATTATACACTTTCATAAATAAACAAATTACATTTATAAGTTGATGTAGATTAAAAACCAGGGCTAGTTAATAAAGATTGAGGGTTATTTTTTATTCCACATCACACATTGGAAATACGATGTTGAAACCTTTTCACATGATAAGAACAGATCTCACCTGATTGATGGGAAAAAAAAAAAGAAAAAAGAATCGCGCATGCGCCTTAACAAAGGACGCCAGCATAGAGCGAATGTTTGCTAGTCGTAAAATGGAGGTGCTTAGTAATAAGCAGTACGCTCCTCTGAAATTTTCCTTCCGATCTGCAGAAATAGGCGTTGTTACAGCAGGCACATGACGATGATATTCTGCCACAATCAACCGCACTTCAGTGGTTCAGAGAGTTTAAAGAGGGCAGTGTTTCAACAACAAAGCAGGGCGGTCCAGGTGCTCCAACCACTGCAGTGAACTAGACCATGATTGGCAGAACTGTCGTCATTGTTGAGAAGATCGACGAATAACTGTGGGTAACCTGGCAGCACACTACAGATTTCTTATAGTAGTGCGTTCACCGTTTGCAAGATTGTTTCAATAAGGCGCCTCTGTGCTAGAACGGTGACGAAATAGCCTGAACAGAAGATGATGCAAGCGAACTTGTGTCAGGAGCTTCGGCGGCTGGTAGCGGAGCATTGCAAGACACACCTGAATTTCATCATTTCAGGTGACGAGACTTGACTTCACCATTACGATTCCAAAAGTAAACAGGTGAGGGAAGGCCGAGGTTGTCGGTAGGCAGGAAAGGTTAAGGTAATTTCGTTCTTCGACTGCCGTGGAATGGTTTACCAACAATAAGTCTCTCCAAACGACGGCTATAGGGGAATATTACAATATTGTTTTGAACATCCAAAGAAAACGTCCTAAGCTGCATCATCTGGTTGGTGCCCTCACCATGTGCGTCCTCACGTTTGTAACGTTACTGCTCAGCATTTGACCAGAGTAAACATAGAACGTGCTCTACCCCGTGCGACTTTTTTCTGTCTTCTCAATTCAAAAATGCGGGACCAGCATTTTGGTTCATCAACAGCTATCATGAAGAAGACAGAAGCGATGGCAATAAACGTTTCCATCACGTCTGCCAGGACTGGAAGACAAGTTAGGCAAAGTGCATACAAAACTAACTCTTACTTCTACTTCGAAAAAGACCATACCAACCTTGACCCTGTCTAGTGTATTTCGTAGATAAAGAAATCATCTCAATAAATATTGACTAGCCTTGTAGCTAATCAGCTTTGCCATGAATAAGATAGGCGTTTAAAAAGAATCGGAAAAGTAGCAAATTTCTTACTAGCTACTGACGTTAAGCTTAAGAATCAATCCAGTGCTTAAGAAACTAATGTTCAAATCCCGTTGATTTTTGAATTTTCTAATTGCCCAGACTTTTCAACTGACACCACTAATCCGCTAAACGGGACATTCTTCTATTGGAAGACTCCATCTTATTAAAAAATGTGCTCTTTAAAAATGTTTTTGTTCAAAATACGGCGTCTTACAGCAGCACAAGAAACGGTCGCAATGTTAAGAAATGATGGCTCACTTGTTGCAGTCTACCTGCCAAATAATTGGGAGTTAAGCAGCTTTCTCTCTCTTCCCCTCCAGGGCGCGGTGAAGTAATTACAGACCGTGCCTACATACACGGATTTCATTACAGGAGTTAGGCAACCACGAGTTTTAATCAATGACTCCTCCACTTGGCGAAACTCGTGTTACACGCAGTACCGGCAGGACATAATGAGAGAAGACACGTGAAAGCAAGGAAAAGAGAAATGCCTGCAAGAAGAAACCTTGGAGACTTTTTTATGTTGCGATCTAGCAAATTACAGCGCTATAACGTGTTTCACTAAAAGATGTGTACTATAGGAACAAGTGCAAAGGTCAAGACCACTTTCAGAATACTTTGTGTTGCCAATTTTTTATGATAAGCTTTTAAGGTCTTTAGAGAGAAGAATGGAATGAATGAAATGGTGACACAAATGAGTCTGGAATCCTTAGAGCTTAAAGTTAACTGGCATTAACTTTTTAGGATCGGTAAAAACATGCCCTGACCGGGAATCTAGCGCCTTGCACTGTACTGCCTATGTTAGGGTAACTTCTATACGTTTTTCTCAGCAGCTATGCTACTAAAATGTTACATATACTATATGTTTTCATTATTTCAACATAAGTTGTTA
Source organism: Metallyticus violacea (assembly GCA_030762175.1). Lineage (NCBI taxonomy): Eukaryota > Metazoa > Arthropoda > Insecta > Mantodea > Metallyticidae > Metallyticus > Metallyticus violacea. The sequence continues at coordinate 70,983,848 of CM060842.1, forward strand.
TTTTAGTCCTTTTAACTATAATAAGGTTTATGTAAAATTTAAAATTTTGCACAAACAAAGGAAATAAACAATTTAAAATTGTAAAACATTTATTAAAAATAAAAAAAATTGCCAAGTATTTCTCCTACATTAATAACCTGATGTTCAAACAACTTCGTTTATCCCCTTCCCTTTTAATAAGCTAAGAAAATGGTACCTGTATGTTAATACCCAAATTTTAAAAATTACTGTACTTTGAGATTCAGTTTGGACTACTTTGCCACTTATTCTGTGTTTGTATATTCCTGGTTCATAAGTAGAATTTTCATTATATTTTCTTAAAAACATTTTCACAATATTTTAAATTTAAATTGATTTATTTATGCATATTATGATTACAGCACAGCCGATTACATGACCTAGTGGTAACGTTTACGACTACTATTCCGAAGATCCTGGATCCGATTTACGGTTAAGTCAAGCTGTCTGGGTAAGTTTTTTTTTTTTTTTTTGAATTTTTTCCTCATCCCGAGAGGACGAATCTCAGATAACTTTAAGTTGTGTAGAACACAGAGCTCATTTGCGACATCATTACTTCATTTCATTCATTCATACAGACTGCATTTAGGTACCCATAGATATAAGGAACCTCTTTGGTGCACTATAAATGTATTACTTTACTGTCATTTCCACTGGGACAAATTTGAACCCGGCCAGGACCGATGGGTTTTTTTCGGGGCGTAAAAATCCTAAGTATGGCTTCCTTTGGAAGGGAAGTAAAGCCGTGGGTCGTATGTCGTATATTTACGGCACGAAAAAGATCCTCAAGCCTGAAAGAGAGGCCTCTGAGCAAAATTAGTCGGTCATTTCACGCCCTGAGTTGAATGGGACGCTGATGACCTGAGATGTTAAAGAGCGTAAATAAATAAATAAATCAAAAAAAAAAATAAATCAATAAAAAAAAAAAAAAAACTAGGGCAATGTAGCGGCGCCCTATTGGCATCCCGGCCTCAGAAGTCCACTAAAATATCGCCATTCCAGGGGGTTACAAGTTTATGAAAACAATAGTCTGGCATAGGATAAAAAGATTCTAGCGATGTAATTTTAAAATTTAAATTAAAGAATAAAAACATAGAGTTAATTAGAACAATTTAGAAAACGAGCAAATAACATTGATACATTTTGTGTTCGTTTGCTTTTACTATGTTTGAACTAAACATAGCTCCTCGGTGCACCCTCACAATTTCCTGTATTTTATTCAAATACTATTGAATTAATTGAAAAATAAATAAATATTAACTTATTTAAAATAATAATTTTGTGAAGTTGTATTTCAAACACGCGCTTTATGTTTTTGTCTGACTGTCATCTCAATTTTCCTTGCTGTTTCTGATTCTCTCAATCGGTCCTAGTGGTGTAGTGGTAACCATACTTGCCTTCTAAACCCAAGATCGCGGGTTCAAATCCGGCCAGGATCGATGGATTTTTTCGGGCGTAAAAATCCTAAGTAATGGCTTCCTTCGGAAGGGAAGTAAAGCTGTGGGTCGTACATTTACGGCACGAAAAAGAACCTCAAGCCTGCAAAAAGAGGCCTCTGAGCAAAATTTGTCGGCCGTTTCACGCCCTGAATTGAATGGGACGTTGATGACCTGAGATGTTAAAGAGCGTTCGTAAATAAAACAAATCAGCTGATTCTCTTCTCTTGGGGTTTGTTTATGCTGCCCCCATTGCTTCCTTCTTTATGTATCTCATGAACTATTATTAATATGTAGTTTTATGTTTATTATTTATGAAATACTCATTATAATAATTAGTCTTATTTAATGCAAATAACTGTTTATGATATTCCGTATAAGGTATATCTGAAGAATTCTTTCTTTTTATTGTTTGAATTATTAACTTAGCTGTGCAAATTAACGCCCAAATTGTTAAGGTTTGCTAATTATATACCATCTTAGATAGGCGATAATTATTGTCTAGCATCGATCCCACGCCCGCTTAGAAATACTATTTATATATATTATACTCACCAAAATGGTCATATACATATGGTTGTTACAAGTATAAGAAAGAAGGCAAACAAAATGCCATAGAAAGGAAAGGTTTTCGCGAAAGGGCACGCACTGTAACCTTTTGGCTTAAGAGGGTCTCTTTGTAATGTTACTTCAGGTCAACTAGAACTTGGAAAACAACCGGATATTGAACAAAACACGATCTCAGGAATATGGAAAGGACGAGTAATTCTATTGTTAACAGTGTAGGTAAAACTCAGGCAATAAATATCCAGATGGAATCATAAAACCTCTGTTACGGCTCTCATTTGATATATTATTTATGTCAAGAATCTAAGACTTAAGATTTTTCTGTGGGTGGACCCGAATAAAATTTTAGAAGATAGCCCATGAGAATTAAACGATAATAAATTAGCATTAAAAGCACACCGATAGGAAGATAGGTGTAGGAGAAGCAAAATCACGTGACATTTGGAAAGTCATGATGAATGTATTTATAGCGCCTAGACCGACGGATAGGCGAATTAATAAAAGCAGTTGCAATGGACTAATTACTTGTTACTTGTTTGTCGTTTGGTGTTACTCCTCTCAACTCCACCCACATTCTTGCGGCTTTTAGCAACGCCTCAGCAATGCTAAAACCCGTATACCCATCGTTGTACCCGCCCATGTCTAATGGACAGCGACACAGCACATTCTCCGATACTAACGAGGGTGCTTAATGAGGGACCTCACCATCATCCTACTTCTCTATTCCTTCCCATTTCCACTAAAAGAGAGAGAGAGAGAGAGAGAGAGAGAGAGAGAGAGAGAAAGAAGCAAAAGTGTTAATAAATTGAAAGGAAACTTTTAAGGTTAGGGGGTGCTCTAAAAGTAAGGAAGGGTACAAATTTGGAAAAATCACTTACAGAAGAATGCATGAATAAAGTTTTGTGGTATTCTTTAAAAATATGTCTGATACTTTCAATTCCTAGTACGTAAATAGTAACAAGGTTAATGAAGTTTATATATATATTGTTTTGTGAATTAACATTATTCTATAAATTTATGGGCACTAATGACGTTTGATGATCAGACGCCATTAAACTTAAAACACACACATCAGACTGTAGCGTATTGTAATAAAATATTACCACTAGAACAGAAAACCGTCAATTGTAATGAACCCCATACTGAAGAGGGATTTAAAGAAAATATCAGTGGAAAAACTGGAAGAACTATGGAATCAGAGTTGTGGCGATGGATGCTATTACACTGCATTAAAATAATCAGGAATGTATACTGCAGATTGATATCACTTCGAACAACTTCTACAATAAAGTTTAGGAAATAAAACGAATATTGTGTGTACGTTATGATAGATCAAAGTTGTAGGAGTAGAAAAGCGAGGAAGACTTGTCCGGCGCAAGCGCGTTCTTGGCTCTTTGCGCCTTGGGTTCAGCTGCAAAAACAGGCCCCATCCCTCCTCCCCACAAAGAGTTGTATGCTATATTACAACTATTAAGTTATGAAGTGAAATATTTAGCAATTCATATTTATATAAGTATGTTCTGTAATTATGTAATTTCACTGTGGATAATGTTTCATATCAGGACAAAAAACTTCTTTGGAGGAGGATTAAGAAAGCTATTCACAAACATCTGACATTTAGTATATTTAACATATAAAGCATTTAAGCAATTATACTAAAAACTGACGTTTTCTCATTTTTCCTTCGCAGCTCCCCTTTTAAATGATCACGGTACTTTTATTTAATTCATTTCTGGTTTGTAGTGTCTAATAGATTTCTAACGCTCTTAGATCTGATCGAAAAGTGTTGGATTTAGTTTCAAATGGATCACCTCTTTTCAATTTGCTATGTAACCGTGCCTTGTAGTTTATGTGGTCTCACTTCCAGCTTACAAAATCGAAACACAGCACACAAAAGTAAAAAAAAAAAAAGCAAACGAAACAAAATACAAAAGTGCACCCTTTGCACCGGTGAAAAACATAACCATATTATGCATTTGATGTTGAGTTGCCCTAGAAAACGGCTCTCTAATTGCATGTGACAGAGTTAGCGTGAATTTGAGGCCTCTGGCTAATATTTCATAACAGCACGTCCGTCACATTGCCTGCTATTCGTATCGAGAGCGCGGTATGTATATAATATATATATTTATATTTTTCCCCTCTCGTTCTAATGGCGCGCATATTATCGGCGAACACAGAAAATCAAAGTGTTTTCCTAATTAAAAAATCATGCCGCTGCGATGCACGCACGCATACGTGTGCACGCACAAAACAAACCGTCACGTCCTCCGTTCCCACCCCCGCTTTCAATTATTTAAACATGCACACAACAGCCTGCTGTGCACATAACATTACTCGGCTCTGCTCTGCGATACATGATATATTTATTGCCAGGGCTCTATACCATACCACAATTTATTTCATACACTACGTAATTATTGCGGTTATGGGCTCATGCCCCCTCCCTCTCGCTATCGTTCCTCTGTTCAAACTCTCCTCTCCCAACTCCCACTTTACCAGCAGTGTGTGCGTGCGTGTGTATGCGTAGATTCGAGTGCGTAAAGTTAAAATTAACACCCCCACCACCTCCCTCGTGTTTCCAAACATCATCTCTCCCTCATCCCTCTTTTGCCATTGCTTCTCTCCCTTTTCCCCTAGAACCTGCCAAAACTTCATTTAATATCCATGAAAATGTCATGGAAACCTCGTGGGCAAATACTTCGCTCGCATGAGGCAATCCTATGCTGGTATGTGCTCCTGGTAGGTACTAACTGCCCTTAGTCTTATTACCCCTTTTACGGTAGCATATTGTGTCACTGCAACAAGAGAAAACGAGAGAGCGAAAGTGTATGAAGTTCACTTGTACAGTGCCATTAAAATAAAAACCGTAAAACTTGGTAGGAGGGCAAATACAATCACAATAACACAGAAGAGCGAAAGATGTTATCGTAGTAAAGAGCACACAAATGACTGTTCCGTTGACAGTTTGTATACAGGATACAAACAGTGATACACAAGCTCCAATTAATTTTCACGATATACATTTCCCCTGTAAGTCATAACAAAGCGACATGGGTCCTGCCACTTATGGCAAACAATTATAGTACCTGATTACAAGCTGCTCCGATACTTTCCTTCATTAAAAGCCATAGGAATGAAGTGTGGTGACTACTCAACCAAGCCACGTCGACCATTCCAATAACCAGGTAACTGCTGGTTTAGCCATTAATGTACAGCATGCCGTAGTGAGGTGGCGCTTCTTCTTGTTGGATGAACTCAGGAAAGTCTATATTCTCGTTAAGGATTGACATGAAGATCTGATCCTTCAACAGGACTAGATACTTCTCGTATTAACGTCCAGGTTTCTATCAATGAAGAATGAACAGACCACAGGTCATGAGATGCTTGCGTTTGGCTGTCGGACATTCAGTACGGATTTCATCTCCAGTCTCATATTCTGTCCCTTAACTTCTCCGTTAATTAAAGGTTTGGTTCACCTGAAGGGAGGGTGGTAGCAACAAAATCTATATCATCTTTGGCATGTTTAAGATTCACTCGTAGAACTTCACCCTAAGATCAGACTCGTCCTCTGTCATGTGCTGCAGCATCTGCATCTTGTACGAGTGCTACTCGCTAGCATGGAAAATGCGGAGGGTACTTCTTTGACTGATGTCCAATTGCGCAGAGTGGGGTCAGGTCACCTTCTTCGAGCTGTTTGCAATTGCTGCCAGAACCATCTGTCAGTAACATCATCTGTTGCGGTCTTTGGCGACCAGATTGGCTTTTCAAAGGAACTTCTTAAATGTTTGATTCATTTGGCTATTGATATCATGGGTAATTTGCATTTTATATGTTCCATTGAAAGTTTGCGCTTCGTGGCGGATAATATCTATCCCTGCTAAATAAATTATGTCAGTCCGCTCTTTTTGTTTGTTAGTAGCATTCTCGTCTAGTTCGTTAGCTACCTGAAATGCGTGGCTCACCGTTTGTATAAATACTTTTGCCTCACTCTGTCCTCAGTGTAGTGTGACGCATCTAACTGTGCTATTGTTATGAGATGTTCAACAGTCATTGTTCCTTTGTGTTACGAGCAATATAGTACGCACATTACAATATGAATCGATACCCGAGTTTATTGTCCGCACTTATTAGAAAACCGCGTTAATTAAGAAGGTAATGCAGTTTGGGATTCGGAAACCACCGGCAATATTCTTCCATTCAGTGTCTGAATAATAAAATACTAGAAACTACAAGAACATAGGAAGAAGTCCGAACTATCAGAAGCAACGGCATAATAGAGGAACAACATGCACACTTCCACAGAAATCCTTGCGTGAAATAATCAGAGTTTCAATAAGCAAATGTCAACTAGCTGCAAAATAATATTATCCATTTTATTAAGGGTCGCCCTATAGACAAGGCTCTATTTACAATTTTAAGGAGCACATCTCGGAAACTATTAAAACTAGATCAATAACATTTTGTACCATTAACACGTGGTCCTTCATGAATACAAATAAGTACAGGCCTTTATTATATATGTTTATTTAAAAATAAATATCATATTCAATCAGTCATTCAAATTGGATAAAATTTTACAATAAACGTATTTATACTAATATAGTCTTAATATTATTTTTTGATATTTTTGCTTATTTTGTTTTTAAATATATTAAAATAAGCATATAATTATTTATGATATAAATAGGTACAATTCTAAAGAATATACTTCTTCTTCTTAGCATTCCTTTTATCGGTGGTTGTCCTCTTATACATTTATGCCAGGTATTTCTGTTAGTCTAAAAACTTGCTATGTTTCTTTCCCTTATATTTTGAAGCACGTATTTTTTCTATGTAGTTCGTGTAGCACGCTGATTTAATCTTCCTGGGAATACCAATCAACAGCTTTCCAGTTAACATGGGTATATTTCCGTATGGTGAGTGGGATGCTGGCCACTGCATCAACCTCCAACCTGGAGAAAGGGCAACTTTTATTAAAGAATGTACACTTATTTAAAAATAAATAACACATTTAATCTGTCAAATAAAATGTTCTAAATATGTTAATAAAAGTTTTATTATGCGGTCTTTGTAATATATTATTGGAAAAATTAACATTTTAATACTAATAATCTTAAAAATAAATTACCCTCAAGTTAAAAATAGAGCAGTTGGGGATACAACGCGTTAGAGACTACCATTTGTATTACTGTTTTCTTTATTTGTATTATTTAGTGTATTTCAGAATCACATTCAGGATAACCTAAATTATCTTTAGCATTCATCTTTCTGTTTGCCCTATATTTCTCATTTTGGCACATCCTACACCAACATTTTATTTTTCCTCAATTGCAGCCTATCTATACTTTGAAGAACATGTTTAGATTCCGTCTACTGACATACCTAAGTGTTGCAAAAATTGATTTTTGTCCCGTTTCCCTTTATGGAAAAAAATCATTTCAGCCAAGACTCCCAATCTGTTTCTGAAATTTTCCTCCTTTCTAGTAAAAAAACGATACTGTATTTGAACAGTTAAAGTACCCTCACAGCTGCAGGGTTTCATTAACACTATTATGTAGATTAAATGCTCATAGAACATATAAAACTATATGCAAAAATGTTCAGAAGAAAACAAGAAATGTGATTTTCCCAACATTAAATTTTAGATTTTTAGTGATTTTGTTACATGCTCCTCCCCTTGCACATGTTCATCAAATTCACTCTTATCTGACATCACGAAGACTACTTGATTTGACATCGGGGATATGATGATATCTGGCGGAAATCCTAAAATTGACCTTAATAAGCCAACCAGGGCTTGGGAAATTTTAATGAATATTGCACTGTCACTGTCAAATAAATTGATGATTCTTTTCATAAACTGAAAATGTTCATAGGAATCTAGTAAAACTCCTCAACTAGTGAATAATATATCTTGAAAAAAGCATCTCGTGTGAGGTGCTTAATACTGAAATTTCTTCACACGAAAAGGCATTTTTTTTTCAGTTTCGATTTCAGATTTTAATTACAACGTTTTAAGTGAGTTCGCTGCTTAAACGATGCTGCGCCCGTTATAGTATCATAGAGCCATGATGAACATCATTAGGTCACAGAAAACGCATTAGTCTTTACATTAATTTTCTTACAGTAGAATAATTTGATTTCTTCAGAAAGTCACAATTTAGAAAGGAAACTTTACCATCGTTTTCTTCACTCATCGTTCTCTTTTCAACCAGAGATCCAACATCAAATTATGTTCTTATTTAATTTAATGTCTTGCCGTTTAAGACAATTTCTCATTACCATTGAGTCATCTGGAATAAAAATTTCAGCATACTTCTCAAGAAACATTGGAATACCTCATTATTCAGTTTGTTGAATGAAATATTTACCAAAACGAAAGATTCACACGCATCCTTATAAAATTGTGAATTCACTGAGGACTGCTCAAGAAGCATTTGTCGTAGTTTACATTTTGCAGATGCTTCAAGACCTCGCATTTTTTTTTCTTTTCCTTTCTTCTTCATATTTACAAGCTGCTGTTTGGCGAATCTCTCCTCTGTTACTGCACAACATCACTTGAAAACACAGCGCGACCGTTCTCCGAAACAAAGTGCCATAATGCCGCAGAAGTATCAGCTTTTATTTTTGACATTTTGGAGTTAAAATTTAACAAAATTATAACATACCGCACCTTTTTTTTTGAATGGTGTTTAACGCTCGCTTTTGCTACAGAGGCACCACACTGGTGATACATGAAAGGAAATGATAAATTGATAAAGGATTTTTTTAAGGAAAGAAACGTTCCAGCCTAAGTTTAGGGTACCTCCCCGGCATTTGCCAGTTATGAGGTCTGAGGAAAACCTAGAAAAAACCTCAGTGAGGGAGGACGATCCTGGCGGGATTCGAACCTCAGACCTCCCGCTCACAAGTCCGCGCCTTAACGACCTCGGCTACCCGTGGCGGTACACCGCGCCTGCAAAACTGAATAGTAGATGCCTTTTGTCTACAACATTGAGCCGTTTTCCATTCATTGGTACTAAAAAGACAGTCTATGGCTGAAGTAACAACAAAAATGCATTAGCTTAGCAATGGAACAACCACTGTGTTTAAACCAAACAGCCGGCTGCCACATGATCTAAAGATGTAGCAGCATAAGAGCTAAGTCGATTTGGTTTTCCAAAAAACCAAAATAGGTGAAAAGTAAGATGACTACTTTAATGCAAGACAGTGATTTCAAAACCAACATTCCATTCCCCTGGATCTATTAGAAGACAGTCTTGAGGTTGATTTGAAGTAGCTAACTCTGCTACTTTTAATGAAATATGCTATTATGCAAATCAAAATCTGCTTCAAAATTTCCATCTCGTGAAGAGTTTGGAGGTAAATATACATTACAGTATATTTACCTGCACTTCAATGAGCTGAACAAAGTATTTATAAATTTTATGAAACCAGTTATCATTAAAGTGAAAAGCACGGTTCTGGGCCAAAGTTATTTTCTCAGAGCTTTACCAATTTTGTAGGAAGTGATCACTTTATTAGACCGTAATCAGATGTTTAATGATGAAAAGTACTTGGCATACTTGAAGAGGTAAAAACCATTCCAAGTTCGAACAGAATATATGCACGGAGAAAAACACTATCATAAATTTCCAAGAGTTGTATACCCTTAGTTTAGAAGATTCTAGGAATTATTTATACAATCTAATATTTTAAAATTAAAACTAGCAAAAATTTATAGAGTTTTTGTCGCTAAATTGAACTTTATACAATTTTTAAAATGTCCCGCTTATAAAGAGAGGATAAAGGTACAAAAAATTATAAAATTTTATTTCACTCGTAATGGCATGAGTTACATTTATTTTCAACAAAGCACCGCCATAGTACCCTGACAGAAAATATGCAAAGCGAGACCTAACAATCAACAATAAAAACCAGCACTTGGCTGTGGGTTAAACTCACATTTTTCGCAAAATTTCCCATACAAATGTTCTCTGTATCACCTGACTTTTACTATAGGCCAGAAATGTTTTGGAAAATTTTGCATCGCACGTGTTAAGTTGATGAAAACGTTTTATATAAAAATGGAATTACCTATTCGTGCATGTCCGAGAAGAGGCCTCATTTAAATTATATGAGGGAACATGACGTAAAACTGTACCTTTCTAACCTCATAATACTTAACTCAATCTTATACTGTATTGGGTGTTAAACTTGAGTAAAAAGAAAGTACTTCGACAACATTGAAATAATGTTATAACCTAGGTAAATAATTTTTGCACATGATACTACCTTGTTTATTTTATTAACCATAAATGCATTTGAAGAGCTAAATATTTGGTTTGAGCCAATGAATGTCAATGAAATTTTGACAGATGTTTGCAATTTAGAACTAAAACAAACAGATATCAGAATTGACCATTAGTTACACTTATTTAACCATAAGGAAAGTTCCCCATACCAAGTTCTTGGGACTAGAAACTAAACTAGAGACTACAGTTTCTGAGCTCAGCTCTGTCTGCTTAGCTTTGAGAAGTTTGGATACTCTTGTGTATCAAAATACATAAAAGTTAGTTTGCTAAGCACATTTTCATTCCATTTCGAGATATGGCATAGTTTCTTTGAGTAATTCTGTCCACAACAAGAAAGTGTTTATCAAAAATAATTAAAGGGAATCTTCTGTTTGTTGGTTCTCGACAATCATATAGACCACCATTTCAGAAGCTCAATTACAGGAAGGAAAGTACGTTTATTCTCTCATAAGCTTTGTTGCTGAGTTGAGTAGACTAACAAATTCATTAAACGTTTTCCAGAGGAAGAACTAATACTGTCAAGCACAAGTATGTAAGGTCTTCCAGCTTCCTTGAAATGACTTATAATTCACAAAAGTGATTTTTTTAAAGAAAAAATTAAATACTCATGCTTTTATAATACGAATGAATAGTTTAGTTCCAATACAGCTTAACTGATGAATTTGTCATTTTATTAGACTAGGTCAATATTTCTTAAATTTGGAGGGAATTTTTATTAAATAATAACTGAATGATTAAAAAGCTGTATTGCATGCTTATTATTGTACAGTATTATAAATTGTGGTGATGTGTTGTGTCCTTAAACTTCGCTCATCATAGGATCTTACAAAAATAAATAAATAAATAAATAAAAAGAACATCTACCACCGACACCCACCACCAACATCATTATGGTGCAATGTATCAACAAACAACATTTCGAACATAAATTGCAAAATTTTGCAAACCAACACTAGAAAATTACAATTCATCATGGAAATAAGGCTTTCTGGTGAACGAGTTAAGTGGTTATGTTTCCTCTTTGGGCAATTGTTTTAGATCATAAAGACTAAGGGAGAATGTGTCACTTTTAGTCGCTATGAAGACTTTGACGGATAAATTATAAAACTACCATAATCTCCTCAATGCTTATGACAGCATCTGTTTTTTAAAAGGACTGGAGGGAAAATTAAGTTCGACGCCTCGGTGAATTCATTGGCTATAGTGTAGTAGTAGCACAGCAACATGGGATCATAATGAAAAATCTTTACTTTTCCTATGTATCAGCAGATAATTATATTAATTAATTTACTGTGTAATACAACCATCAAGATAACCATATAATTAATTTGCGATACACTGTGAGTTTCCCAACGTCCTAATCAACGAAATAAACGGATAACAGATTTAATAAAAAATGGCAACAAGCTTTAAAAATCTATGGTATCTTTTAAACACGTTATATTGAAAAATAAAGTAACTTTTGAAACAATGTAACTAAAATAACAAGAGAAATGTGTAAAATTAAATAGTCACACAATTTATGCCATATTTTGAACAACTCTTGTTCTTCTTCAATATATGTACGTGCACTATTGGTCTTTAGTAGTAAACCCTTTTCCTCTCACTCGGTGTTTAAGTCTCGGCTATTAGGCGTATTGTAACCGGTGGGGTCCAGTTCCCCTTCCTCTCTATTGCCATGTCATTGAAGTAATTTTTTAAACCGTTAAGATAATTTATTTTAAATATAGATCAGCTTATCGTGTGTGTGCGGAGTTTATTAACTATTTTCCTAACCTATTTCCTTTATTCAGAAGTGCAATTCACGAATATGCACAAATTTGAATTTACTGGTTTGATAAAAAAAGCATTGTACACACATGAACAAAATTTTGCAGTTTTACCTAACCGAGGGAAGCTAGATAAAATTAACTAATATCCGAACATTTGTCAACAAAATCACCCCCGAAATTAATTCGAGTAGGCATTTTAAAATATAAAGAAAAACATAAGGAATACATTTACAATAGTGAATGTCGTGGAAATACCCGGATATCATTAGAAAATATAATCTAAAATGAAATGTCGTCTCTCCCAAAACTTACTATTATGTCTGAACTGATTTTTAAACTTATTTGCAAAATGCAAAAACCCTGCTTTTTTGCATGTTGCAAAACAACAGAGAAGATTCGCTGCTGATACTCATATTTCTGTAAACTGCACACCACATTGACATATTATCTTAAACTATCTATGTTTATTAATTAATTCTTAATAACATGGTAAAATTTACGTAATTTTTAAGTCGACACAGTCATCATTTGAAGATGGTGGCCGGTGAACATAGTATGACTTCCACCCGAATTAGAGGTGTATACTCCGTTCACCGTTGTTTTAGCCAATGTAGAATAGTTAGAATCGTTAAGCATATCTGGTAGCGTCAGTGATCATACAGCAATTTAAAAACCTACTGTTTGCCAGTTAAGTGTTACATTCATAAACTTAGCAATGAGTTCTATTTTACATAGAAATAAATCGAGCTTATACATACCTATTGGTCCTGAAATAAACATGTAAAGTTAAATCGAAATAAGACAAAGCTATATTTTTGACTGGAAAACTGCTGCTTTCCACTGCAGGTTGGCATGCACCAACAGGTCCAAGGCCATATGTCTTACCTTTGGCTAAAACACCAGTGAGCAGACAGTAACTACTCTTCGAATATGTTTTATCAAATAAATCGGCAGATGATTACACTCGTAGCATCAAACAATACAAAGCAGTTATTTCAATATAATATTTAATATTATCTTTGAACAAAAATTGCAACAATAAGTTTTCATTCTGGTAGACACAACGTATAAAAAACTGACTAAATTTCCGAAACTTCTGTTGAAATAGCGCCCGTAGATACTATTACAACATTAGCAACGTGGATTAGGAGATGGATGTAAAATGTTTGTTGGAGACGTAATAAACTACTTGTGAGTTCACATTTTTCATTCCTGATTCACCGCCATGGGTGGCCGAGGTCGTTAAGGCGCGGACTCATGAGCGAGAGGTCTGGGGTTCGAATCCCGCCGTCCTCCCTGACTGAGGTTTCTTCCAGGTTTTCCTCAGTCCTCATAAATAGCAAATACCGGGGAGGTACCCTAAACTTAGGCCTAGAATGTTTTCTTCCTTAAATAAAACCTTTCCCAACATATCATTTCATCTCATGTATCATCAGCGTCACCACCTGTGGTGCCTCAGTAGTAAAAACGGGCGTTAAACACTAATCAAAAAAAAAAGTCCTGATTTATTTACTTGTTTGTGTGTTACCGCGTTTTCCGTGCTAATGCCATATATGTATATTATTGACAGCAAGCTTGCTATCATGGTTATCATTTTTAGATAATAAACGCTGAATAAATAAGCCATATGTTGTTGCAACAACTTATAATACCTACCGTTGCAGTTAATACTGTAACATCCAATCGTTGAAATTGCGAAACATAGTTCAACTATGATGATTGCCAACGGAACTTGGTTTTCCGTAACTTTCGAGCAGTTAAGAGAATGTTTCATCTTTGGTTTCTTGTAATTAGCCAAATGTTAATCATTGAACAATTTGGATAAATGAATGTTAAAAATGATTCAAATGAAGTTTTTTTGCAAGTTGGGATGTCAAGATGCTTTCTTAAGCCTCCCCGTCACTCTTTAGTCTTCGCAATCCTGAGATCTCGAACCATGAACCTGACCAAACAACTGCACGTATACCGTGCCAGCTAAGCAATACTTTTTTCTTTCATTTTAAAACATATTTTCTAAAATGCAAACTATAGGAATGAATGTCTAGTGTTAATTGACCCCAGATTATTTCGGCTGTTTATTCTGGATTTCTCTAAACGAGTCTCATTGTCAATGAAGAAAATTGAAATGTTAACAACATCCAGTTCATTGTATATTTAACATTTTTATAGTTTTCAATGAGAAAAATTCAGACAAAATAGAAGCAAACCAGACAGTACTATGTCTTTTCAACGAAAAAGTATTTTTCTCTTTCATAGAGACATATGATGTGAGAACTTTGTTCATCAGAATGTTCGTAGCAAATATTTCTCTCTTTTCGATTGAAAAAAGCACAAGTTGTTTTTATTTTGACGTTTAACTTAATTTTTTATCTACATAACCACAAACTATGGAAAAAAGTTTGAAAATTATATTTTTTTAACCAAATTTTATTGTTATCGGTTAAACCCAGGGAAGACATTAAGGAAATATTTATAAAATATATTTTTATAGCAGTTGTCAATTAACAAATCTTTTAATTAGATGTTGTCACTACTCGTGGACTAATGAAAGAATTAAAAGCTACTTACTTTCATTAATGAAAATAATGCTCGTATTGCTAAGCAGATGCACTATGTGAACTGGAGAATTAACGTATGAGAAGAACAGAAAGAACTAACGAAATGTGCTTTTCTCAGGCAACAACCCTCGAAACATCCAGCTCAAACATCACCATTTCACTTCTGCTTGTCTTGTATGGAAATGGAGACGAAGCTCTTCCTTCGCATCTCCTGAGGGAGAGGGGTTGATCTAAAAAGGTTCGAAACTTTCATTTCTCTTGTTATCACTATGTCATAGAGCACAGTCTGCTGAACCATGGGCTTCAGCTAACTATACTACTGCTGTCATGATAGGGCAATATGTATTTGTAGTAGCTATGATAATGCATAGGAGGACGAGAGGCGAGAATTATTAGTAAATTAGGTAAATCGGTCAATTTTTGCTTTAAGTTGTCGAACACAGTGTAAGCAGTTTTGATACGCTTTAGGTAGCAGACTTCCTTATCACACTTGCAGTTGTGTGTTAACCCGCTGAACAATAGTTTTATTTTATTTGAAACTGTAAGCATCTACGAAAAAAGGGATAAAATTTCATAAACTGTAACTCCAAGTGGTTCTGCAAATGTGCAAAAATACAAATAGAGTGTATACGTTATGTTTCTTTATGCCTTCCGATATCCAAATTTTGCAGTGCTAACACAATTTTTTTTTTTTTTTTTTTTTTTGGGTTTCAAAACAGCTAAAGAATATTCACCGATATTTTCAAATACATCAGACATTTCAGAAAACGAAGTGTGTGTTGAATGAAGAGAGTCGTTCTTTAAGTCAGGGCAAATATTTTATTTCTTCCGAAAATGCCCTGATAAGGGAAACCAATCATAGCGTATGAGTTTTTGAAGACTATACTAAATGCAGTAGATGTAAATGAAAACGTCGAGATATTTGCACCTTATATAGAGGGGTGTTAGATAGTAATTTGAGATAGAGAATTCAGGTTTCAAATTCATATGCTAGGGCCACTGACTTTTTCTTTACTCTAAGGACCCTTTATATACTACAGTGAAAATATGTTGTTAATTAACATTCTATATACCTATGACAGAATATGTGCTAGTATGATGTAGATACCGTCAACATTTAGTGTGTTGCTGGCATCTTCAAAGATGGATGCGAAAAAAATAGTTAAAAAGTAAGTAATAGGCGGTCTTATGTCAAAATAGTGCTCTTTTTAAAAATGACATTCCTGACTTCAGGGAACAAATTAGTGGAGCATTTCCGACAGCTGCGCTGGAAATTTTATTTTGAATTTTTCCCATATTAAAGCAGAGGCCAGAGTGATAAATCTTGGAATTACTACTCATTACGCCGGACACTCTTCAACATAAACCACAATATTACCTAACACAGTGTTTGAGTGCCATCTGACTCCTTATGTACAATACATAATTTTGCACGATCATTCAGAATCAGAATGGGAGAACGATCTGATTGCTTGAAAAAAAAAACCTCACCAACTTTACCTGATTTTTTTAAGATAGCTCAAGAGTTGGAAACTCTTTAGGAGCTGGAATTTATGGATCATCTCCAAAAACAAAAACATTCTTAAGTTTTGCGGACTATGTTACAGCTTTTCAGACAGAAGTAATTGCACTCCTGACCTGCCTTAAATTCTGTGAGAAGAGAAATTATGTTAACCACGCTCATTTATATAGACAGTCATACTACATTGGTGTACTTAAATCTCATCAAGTCAACTCTAGTCTTGTATGGTAATTTCTCTAAACTTTCATTGTTTTTTCCCACAAAGAAGCAATTAGAACATGGGTGCATGAAATTGGGTGCATGGACATCAAGGCATAGAAATTAATGAAAATGGCAGAAGAAGGAACTAAGATTGACTTTATAGGACCAGAATCCTTCTGCGACATTAGCAACAAAACTGCTAGAATTTCAATAATATGAGTGGATCGGGAAGTACATCAAATAAGATGGAAAACCTTTCTTGGTGAAGAACTGGGTAAAATTCTCAGTAAAGTGTTCGATAGCTCTCCCCTTGGCTAAGGCCCTACTTAGCAGGGATGGAAAGCAAATGAGGAAAGCTATTGGGATGATTACTAGACAGTGATCATTCCGTAAAGTTCTATGGATGAAGGGACTCTACCACGGAAAACCACATGTCATTTATATCAACATTCTGATGAAATTGAAAAACATCCTACTATAGTGTGAAACTCTTGAAACACAAAGAACACGTCTATTAGGAGTCAATCCTTTAGGAAATGTGATTCCCAAGTTTGTGGAAAATATTCTAGAGCTCACTAAAGCTTTAGATCTGAAACTATAAAGTTAGAATTAAAGGCCTTAAAGCTTAAGTGCCAAGGCATATTGCTGCACACTGAAACGACAATCAATGAATCAAGCAATCAAATTAGTAGAGAAGTTTGTAGGCCCTCTGTAGCCCTATTATATGATCTTTCAATAACTGTAACAAGCTAATAGGGCAATGTTATAAATATATGCTGTCCGAATATGTAAATCTACAATAAAAAAGAATAAAATAAAAAATATTTGTGTTCATTTCCTAGCCCATTGTTTGAAATTAGCTCTGTGTCAAGGTTACGGCAATAGTGAATGTGTCTGATACTTTTTTGAAAACATTAACTGGAATTCATTTTCCTTCACTAGTCTAGCAAACGAAACTACACATAAACTCAACAGTAGGGATTCCAAATGCTTTAAAAAATGATATCAAATTCCAAATGGAAGGGATTAAAATGTTTGAGGAAACAATAAGATTTTTGGACCTGAAAAGGCATCCATAACACAATGTAGAAGGTTCTTGAACTACACGAATGAATTTGAATTTGAATTAATATAACCGATAACTGCAGAAGAAACGTTTTGAATGGATTACAGTTCTGGTTCAAGGTTTGTATGCTTTAATCAAGGTTAAAAGAAAAGTAAAGAATAAATAGACTACTCCATCAAAATACTTTGTGACACAAAAGTAAAAAATAGCTCCGATCATAAAAGAGAATATACGTATATATGATCATTAGAGATAAACATTTCTTGACATTATTTTATAAAACAGTCGACATATTTATTACAGCATTTAAACATTTATGACTAGCTTTGGTGGTAGTAAACATCCAAGGATTATTATAAAGAGTTTTCTTCAGGAGCTTTGTGGAACTTGGACGCTATCCACTACATTTATAAACGCCCATCGTTCACAAAACGCACATGAAAATTGTATATAGACCACAATAATAACGTTAATGTTTTGAAATGCTGCAAGGCGTATTTCAAGAAACGCAGGAATTGTTTTCGCTTGAGGTGTCTCTACTGTCCAACACGTGTCTGCGAAAAAAAAAAAAAGTTTTCTGTGTTCGAGAACAATAAGAACTTACTGTCATACAATTCCCCGCTCACAATTATTATCCTTGGTCAAAATTTCTAATCATACAGAGTTTATTCCTGAACTGCAAGAACAACTCGCCTTCATGCAGATTGATTGATAGGTTTGCCGCTCTTATAAACAGTGAAATACAGTTCATCTACAGGGGCTTCTTCTCTACATATTAATAGTCTGTTTCCATATTAATACAATTATCGTTTAGAGGGATTGGTTTATTGCCATATTCATTTGTTTAACTTTCATTGCTATTGTTACTGCATCACGCTTGTATAAGCAATTCTGTTTTTAGAATACGGACAGCAATTTTATAATAATAATTTTTAGAATAGTTTTGCCTTTACGAGTTCCTGTTGGGCTCATTTCAGTGTTGTTACGAATGTAAAAGACAATATCCCAATGCACCAAGAAGGTTTCGAACGTTACATAGATTGAGCGATGAACCTTGCTCCGTAAAATAATTTCGTAAGCTGGTGCAGTTAATGATAAAAAGCGATCGAATAGACCGTAATTAGTGGAAACCGAAGTCAAGGAACTTACTAATAGCTAAATATGAATGTCGTAGCATAAAAACAACTATTTTAATAAACAACACCATGTTGGTCATATTTAACTTTTTCTTGTTTATTACCTTAAAATATTCTTGTTTATTCTTGCTAATAAAATAAACTTTCTTTAGAAACAAATTAACGTTTATATTTTTGCAGAATCTAAAAAAGTGCCAAAGCTATGGTCATTTGAAACTGCAAACTAACTTCCGAGTAACCCTATTCAAAACGTAAAGTTAGGGGGAAAAAATCTTTACTGTATTTTGTCATAAACAGCTGTTAGCATTTCACTCGTCTTATTCTGGCGTGGTAGTGTTAGTGTATTTATTTCAATGGCACCAATACAACACAACTTCAGTAGATGGACGTATCCTATTTGCTTTCATAATTCGCTAGGTATGTTTGATTTAATACGATATATCCGATTAGATATTTCACAATAAACTATAAAATAAACATATGTAATACATTTTAAACAATGGAATAAAGTGAAATAAAATCAGAATAAAATAAAATAAATAAAAAGAAAAGAATTTTAATACATATGTATATATACAATAATTTAAAGAAGTAAATTTATGAATGAGACACACAGCTGGATTCAATAAATTTGTTCACTCTCCCCAGTTATCAATCTTTTCAGACCTGAGCTGTCTCATTTTCAATAGAAATTTACCTAAACCTTCCTCTTCCTTGCCTGCCAGCAGGCCATCTCCGTGTTTGACTCTGTAAAGGAGTGTGATAGATATTTATCCCTCCATTCTTTCGTACCTTTGCATTCAGCAATATATGTATCCATAATTCCACTTCCTCACAGATGGGACAAATTCCCCGCTCATAGTTACTGTCGATCTTAATCACCATGCCCCTATTCTGAGCCACGCCAGCTCCTGTCTAGCGAGTTTGGTCGTTCTTTGATGTACTGCTTCATCCTCCATTCCGATTTTACTCCCGCTGTATTTCCAGCGAAAGCATCTCTCTGCTTTGTGCAATTGCTACCTGCCTATCCATATCCTTCAAGTTGTTCCTAACCCTTCTCCATGCGCTCTTTCTATTCTCTTGACCAGCCATCCAAATGGAGCCCAGCCCTATTGCTTTCACCTCTTTCTTAAATTGAATGCCCAAGTCATGTTTCCTCCCATCCCATCGTGGTAGCACAATACCCCATTTAAAGTTTGGTTCCCATGAATAATTCGCAGCTAGCACTTCACTACTCTTGATTTTACATTCTTTGGTCTCGCTGTAGACGCCGGATTCCCTCTTAATTCCGCAATTCGCCGTGCTCTTCCCAGACACAAAAATACGTTTAAAAACGTGTCCTCAAAGAATTTAGATCCGTAGATTATTCTAATTCCCAAATTTCTGCCCCATATGTAAATGTAGATCTTACTAGTGTCCCATATACAGTTTGCAGAAAAACTGGTTCTAGGTCGCAAGCCACCACGGATCTGTTAAGAGTGGGATACCAAATAAAAGCATCAAGTAAATGACTTTTGCATATATTTTAATGAATAAATATAGCATATCAAAGAACACCAGTCTTCTAATTACTTAAATATATTAGATATTTGAAAGCCATTTATAGACTAATATGGACTGAGCACATAGTTCAGAAAGACAATGAAGATTAGCGGATGTGACGTCAAATTATTCCTTTCTAAGCCTCAGTCCTTTACTCAGTCTTAACTTCCATCGGGCGCCAAGTTCAATAGGTGCAAAAATATTTAATTTCTTCACAGCCTATACATATTTGATAATATTTCGCGATCATTACGTTTTAAAATACAACGTGATCTTGCACTCGACACAATAGAAATGTAATGAACTGAAGAAGATAAATGTTCAACCAATGACATACAAAATGTAAATCAGCTGATGGGATTGTAATTTAACATGTAAACCAATCTGATCATTTATTTAATTGGTTGTGCTTCCTTTTCAGCCCAATGCAACACTATAGGAACATTCTTAACATTTTTACTTTGGCAGTGTTGTTCACATTATTTATGGTTTCTTTATGTAGTATATTGACGGCTCAAGGGCATATAACCAAGACGGAGCAGGAATATACAGTGACCTCCAGACCGACATTAGTTTAAATCTTGGGAGGTATTGCATCCTTTTTGAGACAAAGATCTTTGCTATCTTGACCTGTGCTCAAAAGGTTATTAAGAAAGGCTACCATGGTAAGCACATTCTGGTCCTTTAAGCTGCTCTTCGAGCACTTGATTCTTATCAATTTAATTCAAAACTGGTTTGGGATTCACTGTACTGATGGTCCTGTCAAACGATAACTCAGTGGAGTTGAGATGGGTACCAGGCCAACGAGATGTATAGGAAACAAAGAAGCAGACAAACTGACCAAGAAGAGATCATCTAGCTGTTATATTTGAACCTGAAACAGTCTTGTGATGTTAGTAAATCCGTAGCAAGAACCGCAATAAGGTTATGAGTCATGGAACAACGGAAGACACGATGGTCAAATTATTCTGGACAAATGCTTGGAAAAATGTTTGTCAATGGTCCTAATCCCACACTTACAAAAATACTCCTGAAGCTGGGAAGGAAGAAGTTAAGACGAGTGGTGGACAAGGTTATTTTAGGAAACATCTCCAGAAAATGGAACTCTTTCAGGGAGAAGCCATTTGCAGACTGTGTAAACAATATTATGAAACTGCGACCAACATCCTTTTTGAATGTGAGGTTCTGCAGAGAAGATGGCAACTCTTCGGTCCGCAACCATACCACAATATGGATGATCCCTTTATAGGAGTAAAGGCTCTGGACCATATCAATGAAACAGAGTTCGAACTGTTTGTTATAAGTGGTCCGGGGTTGCACAAAAAGCCTATGGCTGAAGTGCGGGAGTCTATAAACTCTCTCATATACCCCCTCTATTATTACTACTACCACCAGCACCACCAAATTACCACCACAACCACTACTACCATCACCACCACTACTTGTAGTAGGTTGGTATCTGTCATGGAGCATGCAAAAATAGAAGTTTCGAAACATGAACAGCACTCCTGTATTATTACAGTATGTTAAAGACTAGTTTTTACCACACTACTGTCGGTCAAGCATAGAATGAAAATACACCAAATCTGCACATTTCTATAATTAGACAGTTCATTTCGGTGAAACGTCTCGAGAACAATCAAATTTTGGACTAAGTAACACTAACACTTTTGATGAGAGGAATGCTTTTACTTCACATCTATGTTAAGAACCACACCGCCCAAACAAAAAAGGATAAACTAGAAAATTTTGACTAGGAAACGTTAAAGTGCATGTCTATCCCCTTGCGATCAACCTATTTTTGTAGATTTGAAGAAAAACATCAAAGGGCTAATGTAACCAAAGGTTGAAGTAATCCTAATATATATTAAAATAAAAGTAATTTAAAACATTGACTATTTTCATCGTAAGAAAAAGGTATTTGTAAAATTAATACATGTAATTGGTAATTTAAAATAGAAATAGTTTTATTTTTAATTTCACTTTTAGAAATTATTATGCGTCTGATCTTTGGAGAAATTATGGGTGAGAGGTTTCAGTTCTGTTGTTCCTTTACAGAGGATTCGTTGCTTCAAGCTCCCTTTGCAAGAAACAAGAAATTTATTATTGTGTACACAATTGCAACATTTGCTGCCGTGCGAAGCAGAAGGATTTGTGATGTTATAACGGTGCTGTCAACAATGCAGAACATGTAGAAGGCTTGCGTAAGGGGACTCTAGGAAAAGCATAGGAATTTACATGAGTGATAATCCGGGTAAAATTAAAATACAGTAAGACTACGAAGAAATCAATCAACTGATGCTGCTCTTTTAAAGCACACGCTTTGTAGCTTGGCAATATTTGTTTGTCCTTAATGCTTCAAGATTACTTCGCAAAATTACGCATCCTGTATACACGCTTTGAATTAGACACAGGGCATGATGTAGTCGCAGATGAGCACGCTGGGGGCGGCTGGGAGGGCGGCATGGGGGCGGCCGACAGGGAGCGGAACCTGCTTCTACTGAGGCTGAATTATTCACAATCGTCCAACCAATTAGGCGCCTCCAGACTTTTTCTCTGTGCTGCGCTTCTGCTAAATCCTTCCGCTGTCCCGTGATAGAAAAGCAGAACGTAGAAAATAGTGCCACGGGATGGGAGGGTGCTGGAGGGTGAAAAAGAGGGAGGAGGATTTAATGCGTTTTAAAATTCACAAGATGATTCCTGGAAAAAAAAAAAGTTGCAGCAGGACACACACACACACATGTGTGATTAAAAGTTCAGAGGGATTGTCATGGCCTCCTAAAGTTCACAGGGATTGCCGTGGCCTCCTGCGTTTTACTACTGAAAATTGGATGGCCTTCCGTTCTTTGGTACGAGCTTAAAGTTAGGTATCAGAGACAATAATTTTATTGTACGGAGGAAAAGGGTGCGCGAACGAGTGAGCCAGAATGAAATCCCAGAGTCAGAAAGTGGTACTGTGCTGTTGATTTGATGAACTTGTGCCATCTACTGGGGAGAAAAAGAATACTTAACCTTCCAACGTATATGAAGGAAAATAATAATATGCGAACATATTGTCCCATTGTTATGAATATATTCGTGAGTTCTCATCTTTAGAGACGTGAGTATATTTAGGAAATTGCCTGTAATACCTTTACTTTTTATACCTTATAGACTTCCTCTCGCAAGTATGACATAAATTCTGCAACTAGCAACATTATTGCTTTCATATTTTTGTTAGATGTTCAGGAATCAGTGTATCTCCTTGTAGTGCTAAAGGCAATTGCCTTTTGCTATTTGTTGAATGAAAGGGCACAAGTATTCACAATGCAGCACATGCATTTCACACTGACATGACCGCCAAGAGTGACCGAGGTTGTTAAGGCGCGGACTCGTGAGCGGGAGGGTTCGATTCCCACCAGGATTGAGGTTTTTTTCCAGGTTTTTCTCAGTCCTCATAACTGACAAATGCGGGGAAGCTACCCTAAACTTAAGCCTGGAACGCTTCCTTCCTTTGAAAAAAGAATCCTTTTCGAGTTTATCATTTTATCTCTTGTATCATCAGTGTCCACCACTTGTGATGGCTCAGTAGTTAAAATGGACGTTAAACACTATTAAAAAAACCCACTGATATGCAAAACTTTTCCCTTGGGGTTTCTATTCAAATACGTGAATATGCCTACGTACGCCATGCTGAATATAAATATGAGCTCATTTTACTTCCACTACGTACCAATTTTTCTCAATGTAATAAATAGTAAAACATACTTTCTTACCCTCGGTCCTATCAAATGTGTGTTTAATTATTAAAAGTAAATTAATTAGATTTTGCCTCTGTTCTTAATTAATTACTTGTATTTGAACATCAGGCTAGTTTATTAACTACTATCTTGAAATGAATTTCTTTTGCGAATAAATTTTGGTCTTCCCTTTTTAGTGCTCAGCAATAGTCCGCTATCATGTTTATATTCCACTATCCCTGGTAACGTCTTTCTATCTCCTTTATATCCTGTTCACCCTACTTTTTTCGCTAGCACGACCAAGATTTTCCAGGAAAATATCCAAACGAGAAATTAGGAAATCTAGTTTGACCATCATATGCAACTCAGCTTTCGAAATTTCTTAAGAATACTTTCCACAATATTTTTGTAATTTGGATCCTTATAATTTCGTAGAAAGTTTTACATAACACTTTTAAAACCAATCCAAGTATTTGTCATAGTTTCTTCAAATAAAGTATCACAAATTAACTTCTTAATCTGTGGTTCAAAAAATGTTTGCTCTTTAACTTAGATATTCCAGGGAACCTCTTGCAGTTGCAGCAATTGCCATTCTTGTTTAAAACGTTCAATAATTGCTTCATTAAGCCTAATATTATATGTAGATGAGGTTTATAACGTTTTTAGAATTCATAATACTCCCATATGTTGCATTTTTCATTCCTGGTACGAGATTGTCTCCAATGTTTCATCAGATCGGTCATATTATCCCATTAACATTTGAAAAATATCATTTTAGCAGAGCCTGATTGCTGACCTAGCAGCATGCTAAAAACTTAAATATCCACATCTCTGCAACTTATGTTCTTCATATTTGAATTTTTCTAGAAATAATCTTAAGCTCTGACATGTTTCCTTGGGGCGAACTGAATGGGCAACTAGAACTGATGCATTTTTGTTTCATTCTACCTACACAGTATACCTTTCATAATACGTTTTGAGGAGCCATAAAAAGTCTCCAATCACCTGGAATGTATTCTGCAGCTCCCAAGGTAATCACTAAACCAAGAATATCATGACAATATTTCCTGAGAGAAACATGGAACACATTCCTCATCATGGTGTCTGTACCTAGAAAATGACATTCCCGGAGCCAGGAGTTTTTTTTTTTTTTTTTTTTTTTTTTTTTTATAGCTTTGATCACAATATTTCAGCAAAAGCCTTTGGAAAACCTAACTCCTTAACCAAGGCATTAATTTCTGTCTTTGTGAACTTTGAGGTAGTTGAAAATCATGTTCTTGGAATGTTTGAAATGTATCGAAATCTCTGCCACTGTCTTGAGAATTCGTTTCAGAATCCGGTAATGATTCCATTTCCAATGTTTCTGATAGAGAAGACGCAGGAAGAAGGACCAGGTGGAATGGATCTTTTTGCTGACAACACATTTGGATAAGATTTCTTTCATATTTTTGTGTTGTAGTCTGCAATATCATATATATGGTTTTTCGAGGTTCATGCCAGATTATCGGAACAGCAATGCTATACACGTCTTTCCTTGACTCCATTTCCTTAGGTGTTCTACTCTAGTATGACTCTTTGTTGGAGCCCATCGTTTGTCCAAGTCTTCAAGCGCCATATACAAGTAGATTTTATAAGCCTTTTCAACAACTTTTATAATGTTCCGTCTTCTCTTTTTAACCACAAAATTACATTAGATACTGCAAAATATATTACTGCTGGGAGACACAGTTCTTCAAAAGAAGCAAATTTATGAAATAAAACTGCACTCACAGATAGACATGCTCATCTCGTGTTTGAAAATCAACTACAAACTGAACTAAATTTCCAGGGATTAAAATGAAAATAAGAAAAGTGTTGTTCTTTGTTAGATTGGTGTTATCGTTGTCAAACAACGAATTTCATAGTAATTCTTTGCTTCAAACAAGAGCTATAGGCACAACTATTTGAAAACATTATGAATAAAATTCCTAATTGTAAAAAATTGATAGAAGAAAACGGTTTACAGCTTTGAAATCAGCAGATCAGGTTTAGTAAATGAGACATATTTTGCGGGGAACCCCATATCAGTGTTATCCACGAAGAAGCTGAACATTAGTCCCTAGGACCCTCCACACCGTTCACTTGAGCTTTGATCCTACAGAAATCCTCATCATGGTTCCTACTACATGCAGCGCAAGATGTGGCTAACTTAAGCTAAAATGAAGGAACACTTTGTAGACTAGCTGCCTTCAGGACCTCCAGGAGTCTTTAGGAAGCAGGCCTATCCACATTACTGCCAACGGGTTTTGTACACATTTCGTAAAGTTTAGAAATATATATATATATATATATATATATATATATATATATTCTGCGTTTGTAATCAATAAATTACTTATAGCTATTAAAAATTCTGTTATCAATTAATTTGGTATTTTGAATTTTTTGCAGCTCATTTATCTCTGTAAATTCCCATACAGCTTAGATATGCATACCTAGTGTGAAAGCAAAACAGAAACAAAATATCGTTAATTCATTGTGCTATCTTTTTGTGAGCAGTTCTCTAAAAAGGGGTTTAATAATTTGCAATCATATTGTGCTACATTCCATATAATTACAAATTTCATTAAATACTGAAAACTTATACGCTTAGACTTCTTTTTTACACATTACACTAAATATACATGGATTGTTAATAGAGATCTTAAAAAATCAATGTAACAAGCCGATATTATTTGTGTGAAATATTAGACGTTGAAAGACTCAAAATTGTGATAAATATTGAAAAAAAACATAAACATGTACGACTGAAAACACACAAAATCTTATGAAAAAATTGAAACACGTTCAATGCATTGTACTGTTAGTTATTATTATTATTATTATTATTATTATTATTATTATTACGCAATTGCATAAATAACCTAAGTACAATAAATAGTATTTGTTATTTAACTCTAATAAATACATTCGAATGTAGAAATATATTTGTATTGTACTTCACATTAGAGATTTTTAAGAAATGAAAGACCAAATTGCTGTTTGATAATGTTTTGTTGCAGTTAAAGATAATTGTTTATCTTCTTCTGAACTACTTTTGCATAAAATGTTTGGTAGAGTGAAATGAACAGTGCCATTCATTTTTAGTTGAAAGCACTGTGGCGAAGCGGTTACGAGTCGAGAGCTTCACGTTTCCCAATACTTTCCCTGCGCAGCAGTGCGGCAGTAGAGTTGAGACGCGTTAACTTTGCACTCGACTTATGTCAGACAGCGGAGAGGCTTTTCTACTATCTGCTATAACGAAATTGACTTCTCGGACTGCCGTGAGAACATTATGTAAACTAAACTACAGTTTGTCACTCTGGTGAACTATTTCGATACTAATTACCGTAAAATATATGAATGGACAGAAAAACATGAATTGCTATGTAAAAGTGAAAACAAAATTTTAAGGAGAAAGCTTCTGATCGAAGAAATGGGTCAGATAAAGACCTTCAAATCTTTTCACATCCTTGAGATGATATTCAGAATAGAAAAATATGGAGGATTAATATCAGCGGATAAATATTGTTCAACCTCAAAATCGTGGACGATATGGTGGTATTTGCCAAATCTAAGACAGAAGTTTAAGAAATACTAGTAGAAATGAACGCATGGAGTAAAGAAGTCGGTTTGCTAGCAAGTTCGTCAAAGACTAAAAGGATGATCAACGCCGCAGACATTAATAGTAGTAGATGTCACACTGAGACATCATTACATTGAATACGTATATCTATATGAGCTGAACAGTTAGTAATACAGAAAAACTACTTTGAAGGAGAATAAATTTGGTTGGGGTACATTCTGAAGTTTAGAATTCATTATCTTGGAAAAAATCAGCCTCATCAGATTCGAAACGCTGCGTAGGTGTCATTCCAGAATTCAGTTAGATGTTCACAAAAGAATAATTTAGATATTCAGAAGTGGAAACTATGATGGAAAGAAGAATATTGGACATTAAACTCAAAGAAAAAGTACAGAATTAGAAGCTGAGAAGAATCTATGCAGTCACCAAAGGAAGATTACAAAAATGGACACTTAGTCGGGACGCCATAACGATGTACGATAAGATCCAAGGTTAGGAAAAAGGAACACAGGATACTAGGGGCGTGTGTAATGGACCAGTATAGCAAAAGATAGAGAGATGCGAGAGGAAAGCTCTTAGATTTAAGTTAAGTTAATCAGAACAAGAAAAAGAGTGTAAAGAAACATTATACCCGTAAACATACTAAACCCACTGGACAGTAAACTTACAAGGACTACCTCACATTATTAGTTCCTTTGAGTTAACCCTATCTGATGATAGGAGGTCCTTGTCCTTTAGCAGCTATTTTTTGTCATTATCTATTGTCTGTGGTCTGCTATAAAAATGGCTAGTTGTGAAAACTAAGAATGGCATACAAATATATTTACTTCTTTCCATGTCTTTACTTTTCTCATTCAAGCACAGAACTCAGAACTGCTACAGAAGAAGATCGTGCTCAGGCGGGAGTTACATCTCTCTCACCGACCCTTTCTCTTGTCCACAATAACGGACACCAGTCAAAGTTATCCTGCGACAGTTCTAACAAAGAACCGTACAGCTGCAAATATTTCTTTCCTTTACTCCTGTAATCTTTCTATTTGTTTAAAACACGTTTTCTATACCAGTTTGTGTTGATAAAGGCAACACCCAAAATTTTTAGATTCTGGCGCTATTATGACCTAAGGAGTCGACTAGTACTAGGACCTTGTTTTAAAAATAGCAATATCACGTTTAGATTTAAGTATAGTTAAGTATGAGCTGAAACTTTATTAGCGTCAATTAAGTTCAATGATATTCTTTCAATTATAAAATAATAGATAAGTATAACTTTCAAAAAATATGTATCCAACGTAATATCTACAGCAAAAGTTTTACTTTGGAAGCAGATATGGTAACAACATGAAATATTTGCGTTCGTGCCGAAGTTAGCTAGGCCATTTGGAAAATCTTGGATGTCTATACAGAAGCACTGCGGTTACAGTCGCTTACATTTTCCGCAAAATAAACGTGCTTTCCACTTCATCCCCGGTGCAGTTCAAGTAGCACCATTCAAGGGTATCCTCTCCGCACCCCAGCCCATCCTGGCTTTTTCCTACGTTTGTTCAACGCTGCATCAGCCACGAAGCGCACGGCAGCTTGTCAAAGACCTGGACGGGAAGCTGGGCTTCAGAGCGTTGGCCTCCCATTCTGCATTTGCGGACCATTTAAGGCATTTTCTAGCATAGAGGACTCTACTTCAGATACTTTAACACTGTCAAACAACGTGTGAAGTTAAGTGTTAACTAACGGAATATGTTAAATAAAACGTTGTAGAAAAAGTGTTTGTAAATACACAAGCATCATTAACTTAAAACAAGTATCGTTTAACATTTTCACACACGAAGAAGTTACATAATGGCTATCAAAAAGTTCAATTTTAGTGACAATTTTTTAAAAATGTTCTTTTTATGTAGTCTTTTGAAATCCATATATGTACACGTTTTGAATTATGCTTTATATATATTAAATATTAACAAAAATATCTTAAACATATGAGAGCATCTTATGATAACGCTAAAACCTTTTTTGTTTCATTTCATGATAGGCCCGTACATTATTTATTTGTATTCAAAGCTTATGTTTCAAAATTTACCACTCTGAAAAGCTACACATTTAAAATAAATGTAATTTAAACAAAATATCAATTTAGATATTGAGGGGAAATCATAAGCAACTTTGATTACATGTTAGGTTTCACCCCCCCCCCCAGCCACCTCCATTTTGAAATTTAAAATAACACCCATACCTTAGGATACTTAATTTTAAATTTAATTGTTATACTTTTTGTTGTCGATCGTCGCTTGGCGATTGTTGTTTGAATTTGGAAAGAGTAAACATTTAATCAGTCGTAGAATGAAAACAATCTATTTTCGTAATATTACAAATGTTAGTATTAGTATTCTATTTTAGAATTCCTTACATTCTATTTCTTCTTGTAGGTATACACACTTTTGAAACAATTTATATCCAAAACACAGCGGTTACATTAAGTGTTCAATAATCTTTGTAGTTTTATTCTGTCCTAATTGATACAACACAACCATCCAGGCTACCAAACAACGATAGTAAAACAAAAGGTGCAATGGCAAATTAACTTTAAAACGTATCGTAAGATAGGGTTATCATTTGAAGTTATGAATTAAATCTAAAAGTAATAAAATTGATTTTGAATGTCTGTCTCTATATGTAAATTGTGTGCTTTTTGTTTAAATCACATTTATTTTAAATCGGTAGTTACATATCTAAATAGTGTGCTTTTTGTTTAAATTACATTTATTTTAAATAGGTAGTTACCCAGGCTAGCAAGTTTTGAAAAGAAAATGATACATATACCTAAATACAGTTTATCCTTACACAGTTAAAATAAAATACTCATTTCCCAATTAATTATTATTTTATTTCATGTATCATCATTGTCCATTGCCTGTGGTACCTCGATAGTAAAAACGGGTGTTAAACACTATAAAAACGTTAATTCAGCACTGCTACATATATAGTTACATAGATATTCTTAACAATAAATGCATGTGTAATTTTATACCAGTCTTGTTTGTTTTTAATAATTACCATATATATGGTATATGTACATATAGTAGGAGGTTTATTTGAGTTATGGGCCGATAGAGCGCGACTGTGTACTGGGAAAAGACAGTCGTCAAGGCAGTATAATGTAGTACATACAGGTAGCAGCTTATAGTTAGTTTGAGGAAACTTCGTCAGCGAGTGGTTGTGTCACTCGGTGTTAACATTGTGTGTAAATTGTGTGCTAACTGTCTTTCCTAGTTAAGCCACTTCATAAAAGTAGTCTTGAAAAACGGCTTTAATGCATGGTACATATGTGAAAATGGATTCTTGCAGAGTAAAAACAAGAACATTTGCAAGAATTTATCCTGGGGATCATGTGCCAGGTAGAGAAAGTGTTCGGCAACATGTTAAAAGACAGGACCTCTCAGTGACAAGATGTATGCTCTTACGTAAGTAAAGTTAGGTGAAATACAGGAATTTCCCAGGCAGATGCCGGCAGCGTATTATCGCTGAGGGGCATCTTTTCAACATCTCTTAGAACACTGGTTATGCCTACTAATCAGTTTTAAGTATAACATAATTTAAATACTAACTTTACGTGCGACGACTTCATCTCCCTATTTGCGGCGGCCGCAGCTTAGGTGGCCCGTAACTGGATTAACCCCACTATTTATATACAGAAAACATGGTAATTTTTGCTGTAGCATTTTACCAAAAGTGATGCTTGTAAGAAAAAGAATGTTTAAAATTAAAAGAATCGGAATCTTTCTAAAAGAATTAAAGAATTAGATATTACATGATCAAACTCTGTTCCCTTATTAAGGCGACCCGAATTTTAATTCCGGTGGCTGCCTGTGACTCTATTTAAATGGAATACGCTACTGCTTTCTACCACCAGTGTGCGGAACACCAATGTCTGACGGGCAAGTGAATTGGCATTAGAACTCGCTTGTTACATAATCTCCACGTGCTTTGCTATAAAGTGCTTCCATCTACGGTTATTTTGTCGAATTGTTATAAAATAATAGAGAAATAACTTATGTGCAAAAATAAGAACGTAAACTAAACAAAATGTACGATTACTTCATAAATAAAAACGAATAAATATATTGTGAATTTAGCCCAGGTTTTACTTATGTTAATGCATTCAGTTATTTAAGTGATTAAGAAAAATATGTTTCAGTATTTGTAGCCCATTTTGAATCATATATTGCGAAACGTGAATGCTGTTGAACATAATTATAGCCTTTGTATTTAAAACGTAAACTGGTCTTGTAAGAGTAACAGGATATGAGCCTTAAATTATAAACATTTATGAACATAAATGAATATTTGAATAATTAAGAGGTATTATTTATGGTGGCAGGTGGGAGGCATGGGGGTCTTCCGCTTGCCTTTCTCAGTATTTCTTCAGCTGTGAGAGAAAACTTGTTCATATCGGGAACCTCGGGCTTGAGAGAGTTCAACGCACCGAATTAAGTGTTAGTAGAGATAGCCTTGGAACAATTGGGTTCAGCAGGGACAGCAGAAAGCCGAGTATTTGCCCTGAACTCACCGAATTAAGTGGTAGCAGAGATAGCCTTGGAACAACAGGGTTCAGGAGGGGCAGTAGAAAGTCGAGTATTTGCCCTGAACTCACCGAATTAAGTGGTAGTAGAGATAGCCTTGGAACAATAGGGTTCAGCAGGGACAGCAGAAAGCCGAGTATTTGCCCTGGGCTCACCGAATGCCGGAGGAACGGCGTTTCTTGATAGTTATGCAGTACAGATCGGAGAGATGTGTTTGGAGGCATGCGTCTATAGATGTTCTTAACTGGGTAACTTTCAACAGCAGAGCTCCATTATCTTATTTATTTCCACAATATATCTCAGGGTTCCCAATTCTTAGGGACTGCCAGCTCCTCCTCAGATGTTTAAGAAGTATTTTACTGGCCCTTTTAAGAAAGCACATCATTGAGGATAGTTGCACTCATTATTCCCTCTATTTAAGGATATGTTATTCACCTTTTTTTTATTTATTTATTTATGGAAGCTCTTTAACAGCTCAGGTCATCAGCGTCCCATTCAACTCAGGGCGTGAAACGGCCGACAAATTTTGCTCAGAGGCCTCTCTTTCAGACTTGAGGTTCTTTTACGTGCCGTAAATGTACGACATAAATGGGTCCCGATCCACAGCTTTACTTCCCTTCCGAAGGAAGTCATACTTAGGATTTCTATGCCCGAAAAAATCCATCGTCCTGGCCGGGTTCGAACCCGCGATCTTGGGTTTAGGAGGCAAGTATGGTAACCACCAGGACCGACATGTTATTCACCGTTCTATTTGAACCATTTGAAATTCATGTAATAAACGCTTCGTTATTGTAATTTTCAATACAACATTTTATTAGCTTATAGACATACATTATTATATATCAAGCATCATCAACCCTGTAAAATAAAGAAAAATTGGGTACATTTTTAATTCGGGACAATTTGCATTTAATCTATTCTATAAAGACGTCTGTATTAAAGACTTTTTAAATTCTTTTTAAATTTTTCATTTAGTGTTTTTAATGGTTGAGGCAATTTGTTACCTTTAGAATTAGATTTTTTCCTAAGTTTTTTTGGCAAAATTTCCCTTCCTCTCCTGCAATAATTATAACTGATATTACATTCAATAATAAATTAGTTCACTTTGACACGCATAGTAGTAGTATGTAATTATAACAACACTAATGACAGTAGAGGTTCTCTTTAATACCTATATTTCTGCATAAAACTCTCGCCTATTCTGAAAATAATCATATATATATATATATACTTATATATAATTCAATAAATAATTTGTTAATTGATGGTTATATGCCGTGTTTCGTTGAGAAAAAACAAATCATTGCGATCGGTAGAGCGTGAACAAACAGATGCGCGCGTACACACACACACACACACACACACACACACACACACACACACACACACACACACACACACACACACACACACACACACACACAATGTTTGTTTTTTCTCAACGAAACACGGCATATAACCATCAATTAACAAAGAATTTGTTGAATTCGTTAATCAGGAAATTTGGATCATTGGGGTGGGGTTAACCTAAAGCGAACAATTTTTAAAAAAAATTGTAAATCGCTATGGTGGTCGCAATTTTTTTTATGCTCAACGAAACTCATTAAATTTCTTTTAAAAATTAATAAAGTAGTTTCCGAAAATCGGGATATTGGATTATTGGG
Source organism: Metallyticus violacea (assembly GCA_030762175.1). NCBI lineage: Eukaryota > Metazoa > Arthropoda > Insecta > Mantodea > Metallyticidae > Metallyticus > Metallyticus violacea. The sequence continues at coordinate 71,017,521 of CM060842.1, forward strand.
AATGGAAGTGTACTTGAAAAGGGAGTGTGGGATAAAGCGAACATTTAAAATCGTTCTAGGGAGGCAATTTGAAATATTTTAAAGGATTTCAGTATGTACATTGAAATAAAACAAGAAAAATAGTTTATGAAAATCAGTAAAATAGAACAACTAGGAGGGATGGGATTACCTGAAATCTAAAATTTAAAAATCGCTCTAGCGGCATTAATATTTGTTTTGCGCAGTGAAACTCTATACATGCAATTTAAATGAAATAAAAATAAGGTTACTGAAAATCAGAAAAATCCGGGCATTAATTAGGAGTGAGGATTAACCTGAAACCAAAAATTTAAAAATCGCCCTAGCAGCACCAATATTTTTTTTTTCACAATTAAGCTCCGCATATACAATTTAAACAAAAAAAAATCTGAAAATCAGTGAAATTGTATTATTAGAATAGGGGATTTGTCTAAAAAAACAGTGGGGGCTAAAGCGAAATTTAAAAATCGCTCTAGTGGCCGCATTATAATTTTAAAACGAAACTCGATATATGCCATTTAAATAAAAAAAAACCGTTTCTGAAATTCAGAGAACTCGGACTATTAGAAGAGGCGTAACTGAAACCCAAAATTTAAAAATCACTCTAGTGGCACCAAATTTGTTTCTTCGTAACAAAATTCGCTATTTACCATTTAAATAAAATAAGAAAACTAGTTTCCGAAAATTATGGAAATTGGACCATTAGGAGTAGGGGTATGTTTAAAAACTGAATTTTAAAAAGCGCTCTTCCGTTTAGTTTTTTTCTTTATTGTTTTAAAATAAAAGGACAAATTAATTCAGCATATGAACTGTATTATAATTATAATTATAATTATGCATATGTTTTATATTTAACAAAAGCATGATCGTGAAGAGAGCAAATGTGAAATATTAATCCAATTTGTGTTTGAGAATTATATTTGTAAGTAAGAGCGCTCTGTAATAATCTTCAGAAAACATTTTATTTAAATGTTTTTTTACAACATTGCATTTCAAAGCCAGTGAAAATCGGTGTAACTTGCGATTGTTTTTATTTGCTTTGAACATAGTTTCTGAGTGGTAACATGTAACATATTTTTGTTTTATTGAAACACATGAACATCTTATTCTTAAATATACAAAGTAACTCGAAACTTTCTCTCTGTTATTTCCTTCTATTTTAGTGAATGTAAAGATGATATTAAAGGCCCAGTACATAAACATGATTACATTTAAAAATCATTAAAAATACTCACAATATAGCTTTGTCTATCAGTGGTCCTATATTTAGTTTAATCAATAGTACAGCATTAATTTTGTAGTTTAATCTCAATAGTAATAATAATAATAATAATAATAATAATAATATATCATAATAATAAAAGTAATAATAATTCTAAAAATGTGGTTTCTCTTTTGTAATACTTATAGACTGCAAGAATTCTAATATTATTCCCCTAATGTCACACAGTAATGCCATAACCTACTTCTTTCATTAATTAATAAAGGCTAATTTGGATTTTATATACATTTTTATTAAAAGTTATTCAACTCGGTGAGGAATTCGCTTAGTTTACGCAGCTCCTGTATGAGAACTTTTCCCTTATCTTGAAAGAGTGAATGCCAGATAGCTTTAAGATCCCAAGGACTCTCGAGTTAATTTGCCATCATTAATGCATTTCATTTCATTCATTCATAGGTGCATTATAACCATATTACATTCACCACCATCTCTACTGGAACAATGCCCTATGGGCGTCGAAGTCCGCAAAAATATTGCCATGCCAGGGAAGATTGCTCATTAGTTCATGAGAACACGGGGCTGGTATAAGAATAAAAATATTTATAAATAAAATTAAACAAAAAATACGCAAGAGGTTCCTTTATAGGAATTAGAGAATATTAGGGAACCCAGCAAAAGTCATTTCTAACGCTATTCTTTTAACGTTAATAAAACACAATTGTTGTTGAATTGTTGTTTTTTTTTAAAAAGAACACTATTAGAATATAATCCAAATTACCGATAGCAAGTTGAGGAATTAATGTTATGCTCTCTCTTCAGAATTCGTTTCTCCAACAATACTCTGTAGGAGAAATGACGTTTGATAGTTGTGCATCAGATACATGTTTCTATAAAGATTAAACCATACAGAAAGCCAACGGACTGTATTTTTACAAAGAAGTATACGTCCTGAAGATAAGTAACACATTTATATGCTTTACAAGCGTCAGCAATCGAGCTTGAATATTATATTAAGATTCAGGGACTCCGGTCATAATACACTGTTGGCCCATAAATTGCAACACATTATGCACGTTCATAATAACCACGCGAAAAAGAAGTAGGGCTTTTCGTTCAGTTGTTTGACGGGGCCGCTGGGATCCTTCAGGTCTGTGTGTTCGTTCTACCTCAATTCACTGATCTCATATTCGTTTCACTGTGGACGCATTTCGCCCAATAGGGGCACCAATCTCTCGGAATGACATAGCACTCGGCATGTCACAATTTTTCCTTGATCAAATTTAGATACCTGCTGGTATTGCATAATAATCGCTCCTTCTGAGAAAATGTGAGGTCAGTTTAACGTACCTCTTATGGGTGTTGCAATTTTAATGTCCAGCTGTGTAAATTAACTTTTAATTAAAAGTAATATTATTATACCATATTCGTTATTCAACATGTTTTGTATATTCTAAATAATATTTGGTTTCAAAAATAAATAAGAGGTAGGTCCATACATAAACTAAATAAGTAGGTCCTAGTGGCCTAGTGGTAACATACTTACCTCGTAGACCCAAAGTCGCTGGGTTTAATCATTGTTTCGGGAGTAAAAATCTTAAGGTGGCTTCCTTCGAGTAAAGCCGTGTTGTACATTTACAGCACGCAAAAGAACTTCAAGACTGAAGGAAAAGGCCTCTGAGTAAAATTTATCGGTCGTTTCATGCCCTGAATTGAGTGGGGAGCTTGTGACCTGGATGTTAAAGAGAGTCTGTAAATAAACTAAATAATTGAAAGATATTCGGATTCACTGTATAGTCTATTTTTCTCGTTTCGATTTCAGTACCTATATTAACATAAAAGATATCAAAAGTTCCCCCATTTCCCTTACACTTTATATTTATTATGTGAAACTCTTTTATAAATACAGCAATATAATGTTTAATTTTGTATAGTTTGTTTTATTCCTTTGAACCCAATTTGTTAATTTTCCGAGCAAAGTATTTTGAAATTAATCTGGCTACATTTTTACAATTTGTATCATATTTTGATAATATGCCCTGATTTCTATCGCAGTTACCTCTATATCCACTATTTTCTTTGCCTCTGCACCATATTTCTCCAAAACTGCCCTAGAAATGACCTCATAAACTTCATTTCTGATATTTAAATATCTTCTTGACTTCCCTCATTATTAAAGTTTGGCAACCGCACAATAGAGTAAAAACCGATAGAATGTCATGCAACGTTAATTTCATTTTCTTTATCACTGTTTTCACAAAAGTATTTTTAAAACTCTGTTTACAAAGTTTAATAATGTTGATTTTGGTTAATCTTATACTGATATGCTAAATGCCAGAAACATAGCTTTCTATAATTACTTGAAAGAAATTAATTAGCATTACTTTTATTTTTCTACTTATAAAATAGAAAAAAATATTTCTTTATGTTTTCGTCACACTATTTTATAAGTTATTTTCAGATTCTGATATCGGTCTGCAAAAAATACACGAGATGAATATATTATTAATATATTTATTATTGCCTCCCTGGTTTCGTGGTCAACGTTGCTCGCTTCGGCCTGGAAGATTACAGGTTCGATTTCTGATACCTTCTCAGAGATTTTCTGAGCTAGGCAGCCCTGGAACGGGTTTCACCCAGCCTCGTGAGGACAAATGGGTAGCTGCCTGATGGAGAGGTAGCGTTCGTTTGACCTCGAAAGCCGCGTGATGGCGTCTGGTGGGATGATGGTGCGCTGATCACATGCCCACCTACGGTACTGCTCTTTGTCATTGACGTCGTGATAAGAGGTAACGGGTGACTCTGGCTCTCCACAGTTTGGGCGCCAGGAGGATGATATAAATATAGTTTCTTCCTATTACTTCCTTTGAATGCTTTTCATACCAATGCTGCAGAGAATATAAGGGAGCCAAAAGAATATGAATTATCCCCCGGTATTATTTGCTCGATGGAGAGACATTTGCGTAGTGGTAGCAAGCGCACTCACGATAGTTAAAATAGACGCAAAATTTGTGGTTAATGAAGGTGAAGCACGCTAAAGATTGTGTATAATCTACGCTCCGCTCTGTTGTCGGTTATGGTACATACTTTTACCTGTTAATAATTGAGATGGTAGCCTTTTTATTTGTCCTGGAAATTATATTCAATTACAATGCGGTAAAATTATAATCAGAAAAGGCATAACATTATGAACATGTTTGTACAATTCTCTGGTTTGTACAATGCGTGGTTAGTGAGATATTCAATGATGATTCACACTCGATTTTCGCTACTCAGCAAACTGAAGCGAAGCAAAGGTGTGTAAATGCACATGTAAACAAAACAGTCTTGCAGTATGGTAGCGTTTAAATAAATGTTTGTTAGTGTGTGTCTGTGTTTAAAATGTGACTAGAAACTACACAGTATAAGTGATTTCTCTATACATAAACGTGATATGTTGCTAGTCAAAGTAGGAAAACTTGTATTATAAAAATAACTTGTCCGAGTATAGAGAAGTGTCCACTTAAGGATTAATCATTGAGGCTTATTCTGTTGTGTCGAGTTCCCGTCCTCACACACCCACTTAGTTTGGCAACACAATTGTCTAGCATTTATAGGACATAAAGTTTTGGTCTGATATATATTGGAAAACACTGCTTTATTTCTCAACTGTTCAAATTTATACACTATTGCCCTTCTATCTTGCTTATACCATTCATAACATGCAAATTCTTCAACTCTAAAACACACATTTTTTCGGCGACAAGCTCTTCATTTCCTACTAGTAATTTATTTATTTTGGGAAACAGGAAGTAGTCCGAGGAACCAAATTCGGAGGGTAGGGGGGATGAGAAATGATTTTATGCCTTAAGTTCAATATTTCTGAGATCGCAGTCGCAGACTTGTGCCTCGGCGCGTAACCGTGATAATGCAGCATCTTTTTCTTCGTCAAATGAGGACAACTCTTCGCGTCGTTTCTTTGTTCCAGTACTATAGCATAATATTCATCAGTTAGATTTTATCCTTTACAAAAAAAAATAAATAAATAAATAGAAATTACACCATGGCATTCCAAAATCCAGTCATCAATACATTTTCTGTTTTTGATTTCCCCGTAGCTCTTTCTCTGGTTGCAACTCACCGTTACGACTGATTCTTCATTTCCGACGGGTGATAGTAGATCCGCGTTTCGTCGACTGTTACATACCGTCTCCGAAATTCTGTTTAAACAGCTCCAAATTCTGCGTGGAAGTAACAACTCGTTCTCTTTTCTAGTCGATCGTTAGCAAACACGACACCCACCACGCCGATAGCTTTTTCACTTGCAAATGGTAGTGCAAAATATCTTGACCCAATCCTCAGAATTACCTGCGTCTTTAACAACTTCCTGCACCTTCAGACTTTGATCTCTCAGCACTATACAGATAGTGTATTTTTTCAATCTTTTCGGGACAGGATGTCCGAAACGTTCCATATCCCTTGTGCTCATCTGCATTCAGCAATCCACTATTCTAAGCGAAGGTGCATGTGAAGCTGCATTTGAGAGAACACGCTGATAGTTGCGGGTTACGAACATCGTTCATTGTCGCTTTATTTTATCGACAATGCTATAGGGATGGTGCGTATTTTGCTAATGTGCGTATTTGTTACGATTAATTGGATTTAATCCTAAATTAGTTATTTTTTATAATCGAAATTGTAAATAACAAAAGTTGAGACACTTTGATGAATCTGTAATTCTTCCTATGCCTTTGGACTTATTCTGTATGCTAACATTGTCTAATTTAGAATTTTTTGCTAGTGTTAATGACATTTCTAGTATATTAATTAACAAATAAGAGGAAAGCAAGCAGTCTTTCTTAACTATGGAATGCATTTTATTTAATTCTTCTCATTTACTGCAATGAAAATCAATCATATAGTGAACCCATCCGCAGAGCTTAGCATTAAGTAATCACGAAGAATACTTACCAATATTGTTTTACCTTGTCACATTTCTCTCTTTCCTGAATTTAACCACTTTATGCCTAAATTTAATAAATGAGCTTCTAATATTGATTGAATTCTGAACAAACTTTGTATTCCATATTCAAAGACTTGAATAGCATTGGTGTCTAGTATTCTGCATTTGTGTTGCTGATATTTAATGCCATTGTATATTTTGACTAGTCCAACCTTAGGGAAGAGCTGATAGCTATGTAATTTAATTTTAATTACCGATTCCTTCATGATTATAATAAACAAGTTTTTAGCCATCTTTGCAGAAGATACTTGAGTTTTAATAAGAGAGATTATGTTTCAAGAACTGTCCACACCGTAGACACAACACATTTTTTTAACGAAATCCACATTCATTAAAAAAGGTGTACAATATTAAAAAGTCCTATTTTATCTAAATGTTTCGTGATAGTATTTAATTGCACAAGAAATTACAGCGGGATATTCAAAATACTCGCAAAATAAATTAAACTTACAAAATGTTTCAGGAACATAAATGAAGGGCTTGGGGAGAAGCAATGGCGTTCATAAAATGAAATGTTTGGGGTAGCTGTACCATCTGTTAGATTAAGCTGAAAACTAAAAATTAATTTTATTCATTGCAAAAATTAATAAAGATTCACGGTTATTTTTTCAAAAAAGCATCTTTTTGAGGAAAACTACGAGAATCTATAGTGTTTCAGTCAAACTTTAGGTACTTTAATTAGTGCTGTATCATTCTTTAAAGTTTAGTAAATACTTAATACTATCCTAAATTAATAGGAATAAAGAACATATATTATTTTGATTGTTCTGACAAGGAGAAGCAGGATTCAAATGTCTGCATTGGGTGTGAATGATTTTACGACGCAGAGAAAGGCTATGCATAAAAAATTGTCGATACCCCAAGGAACAGTTGAAGGATCTGTTTCTAAAGAAGCACGAGTGTGCTATGCATAATTTGACAACCTTAAATTTTGCACAATATAACAAACAGCGACCAGATAATTTTTCGACATTTCAATTACACAAATGCGAGTAAAATTACTCAATTTTATATTTATTTATTTATTTTCATAGCAGTTCTGTGCAGAAATATACTACGAGTTTCAGTGAAAATTTCTCTCAAAGAATGTAAAATAGTCTAATAATAGTGACTTTAAATATTTTGTGCTACGTTTTTTCCCAAAACGTTTTCTTACCATTTAAATGTATTATCAACATTGCTGAGTTTTAAAGTTTGAAGTTCATTCTTCCCTTACATTTGAATATGTGCGTCCTCATCGTTTTACCGCCAACCCTTCAAATTGCAATATCCCCACAGATGTAGAAGCCCCTTTGTTAGACAAAACAAATTTATAACCAACACAATGCTGGAATAATAATGCTACTGTATTATTATTATTATTATTATTAATGCAACACTGAATTGTGGAGAGGTAATTCTGGTTTGGCAACCCCAATAGTGAGAAGAACGGCCACCGCCCGCAAGTCTCCTTGACACGGAGAAGGCTGAAGCAGGACAGGTTGACTAGAGCGAAGGCAATGTTTGAAGAACTAATGAGTTACTCTCTCTTTCTTCCTCCCTCTAACCCCTCTATCTCATTCTACTCCCCAGAGTTTTGCCCCAACACACCAACGTTACAGACCCCCCTCAACCTGCCGGCATGTTGGAATTATGGCAAATCAAATTATGAATGAAAATCGAAGGTTTTTTTTTTTCTCTGGTCCATGTGTGCGTGCGTATGTGTGTTTGTGCGTGTATAATTCTCAACAGACCTGCAGCACGGGAGGGGTGTGGGTAGCAGAAAACGAGGGTAAAATAAAGCTCGAACAAGCCAATGTGTGTCTATGTAGTTAACTGTGCTGTCGGGCTGGGGACCTGCGTGATATATAAAGAGTGTGAAATAGTGTCACACGTGAACAATAGATAAACATCACATGGTTCATATCTGATTGACTCAGTAACAAAAATTGTGCTAAACGTTAATGGTCGGAATGTGTCGAAATTATTTTGATGTTCTCCTTGTACATCTCTCTGCTTTTCTCCTAGTTGTTTCTTACTTTTCATTAGTTGTTAACTTACTAATTTCTAAATTGTTCATTCTTCTTGTTTCATGTCATTCATAAATTAATTATTCCATATTATATCGTCCACTCATACATTTTTGGCTTCACTATGAATATTTTGATTTTCTTTGCCACTACTTAAGTTATATTCTTTGATTCAGTCTTATTTATTAAATTTTTATTTTAAATCCTTTTCGTTACTATCTAGTCTGTTCTGACTTTAATTACTTCTTATTATCTACAGTAAGTTTTCATGCAGTTGAGCATACTAAGCAAAGTTCATATGGACTCAGGTTTACGTGCTGGCCAACATTTTTCTCCTCGCCCAAATAATGTTATTTCATTAACAAAGAAATCTATCGCTATTTCTTTTTTAATGTTGTAACACCTTTCCAGTAATAAAATATAAGGATATGTTGAATTTTAAGTAAACTGAGAAATTTGTTAGTAAATATCAATCGCTGAGTTTTGTCGGCCCTTATTCCTTTGTTCAGGCTCTTTCAATGGAATTGAACTTTTCTTTTGTCCATTATTTTTATCCATTGCATCATAAGAAAACGTCTATTAAATTAGTTATGTTTGAATATAGGTAAAGCCATTTATAAAAGTAGTCAGAATATTATATTACCTATCTTTCAAAATGAAATCGTTTGTTAGTGTACTTGGAAATGCTTTACGTATTTCTAAAGATAAATCAACAGTTTATTAATGAAACAAACTTTAGCTTTGTTGCATTTTCCTTTTACTTTCGTATCAAGTTTTGTAAAATGACAATCTCATTTGAAAAATGTTTCAATTGCAAACGCACCATGTTCATTCGACCGGCACTCCATACTGACTGTCAAGTAGTACTATGCAGCGGAGCGAGCGGCCAAGATCATGTAATATGGCGCACAGAAAATGCTTTGCACTGCAGTACGCAAAGATGTAAACATCATCTCTCTAACAAGCCGTGATCAACAATGGCGCACGATTTAAAATAGGTCGTTGTTTCTGCCGCAACCTATATGTCCAGTTTCGTTGAGAAAAACCGAAAATAGCGACCGCTAGAGCGTTAACAACAAACTCACACACATATAAACAAAAAAGTGACACATTTGTTGTCTTTTTCGGTGCCTAGTAGGTACAATCGATGCAGTTTGATAAATTAGTAAAAAATATTTCAATTGGTTCAACCGTAATAGCTCACATTCCTCCAGAATTCGCTAAAAAAGTAATTAGCTAAACAATAAGTCCATTTTTACGGGTACGGCTACAATAGCTCTTTTCCCCTTCGAAATTCCTTAAAATAGAAGCCAAAACACTTGGGAAAAACAGCCAATTATACTATTACCGCGAAATGAGATGTATTTGAAAATCTAAATATTTGAATATGAAATTGTAGCCGTGCTAAATTATTGAATATCAAAGTTTATCATACACACAATATAAAAGATGGCTACTAAGCCATTTAGAGACTAAATGTTCAACAGTAACAGTCATTAATTTTATGGCTATAAAGTCATCTAATTGATAACCATAAGCTTACATTTATTAGAGCTAACCAGAAGGCATATAATTACCAACAAAAAAATAGTCTCATTTCTCTTTTATATTTTCATTCTATATACACGTGTGTATCACTACCTAAATGAAACAAGTAATTTGTTTTGAGTAATAAGTGTATTTTACAGTGGGTTAATGATGGGAAATGCAATATCCTCAATTTACTTTGTCTAAGTCACATCTCCTGCTATATTCCCCCCTCCCCGTTTTTTAATTTATGAGCTTTGCATTCCAGTATTATCATCTAACGGCATCTCTACAAAGTAAACTTGAACACAGTGAAGCAGTTCTATCTGGTGAAAACTTAGATCCATTTTTTTTTTTGCTACAAATCTCACTGTTAATACAACCACCGCCATCTTTAGGTTTTCTTAAACACTACTTCCAATTTTTTCGGCTACAAACCTTTTAGAAATGGGTTGCGCTTAGATTTAACTGTACACGCAAAATCTTTCAATTGCAGCACTTATACTTCCTTTAATTTATAGTCTTCATTTTATGATAGACATTGTTGCTAGCTCTTTACCAGATTGCACCCTTGGCTATATTGATATTCCCACGCTTTCTGGACTGAGGGTTCTTATTAGATTTATATCAAAGATAGCGCACGGTAATTTGCATTATTCAAGCCCGTTGTTAAGCACTTTTATGCTTTAATTATGTATAGATATGAAAGTTGGCATAGCTTCTACATGGCGCATTCACAAGTTAAATAGAAATTCAAAATATTTTTAGCAACTAGCCAAAATACGAGCTTCCTACACAGATTGCAAAAGAAAATATTTTATTTATTATTTCCAAAATTGTTGTAGATTACTCTATATAAGAACGGCATTAGAGATAATACTTCCCCAGGTTTCGCATGTTTCGTGCAATTAAAATAAAATGTTGATTGGTTTTTATATCAAAGATAACTTTAATTTGAACACAGTATTATTTTTTTAAATTTTAGATTCTCTCTAGTTTATTTTATAAGTTTGCTCTTAGCGGGTAAAAAGAGTATTATCACATGTAATATCACAAGAGAGTCTGAGAAAACCGAGAAATTCACAGACGTAGTGAGTGAATTCATCTAGAAAGCTCAAGCCCTCTAGTGATATTTATTAGGACTGTTTCACGAATTAAATAAGCATTTAAATATAATTCCTCTAAACTTGGCTTGTAAAATGGTAATAATTGTATATTTATATTAAGAATACTTAACTTTTCAAATTATCTTGCAACAGACGGATATCGGTTATCAGTAATAGAATAGAATAAGATTCGTTTAATATAGGTATACTTGAAATTCGCGCACAGAGTATTAACAACTGTATAAAACGTTATGCTTATGAACACCTACCTATTCACAAACCGTGAGACTGAAATAGATGAAAGTCGACAATCGCCACTGTTCGGTTTGCTAAATACCAACTGAGAAAACAAAACAGAGAGAACATTTTACCATTCTGAACAACGTGTTTATTAAAATTTATGGTTGCTTAGGCGGATATTGTTATTAATTTACAAAATGATTTCAGACTCTTTGAGTAAATACACATTAAGCTAGCAAAAGTGGGCAATGATGCTTGCTTAGGAATTATAGTGGAGTTCGCCACACTGACCAAAAGACGAATCCACTTCGCGGGGTAAAGGAATTTGATTAACTTTTACTGCGATATCGGGTTGTGATTATTCAACATTTTGTTTCTTTTCATTGGTCGATTTTCTAATGGCGCCACATAAATCAAAGAGATAATTAATGCATATTAACGAGACTTTTGGGTTAAAATATAGAAACGTTTGTCGGGTGTATTAATTTCTACACAAAATTGGATGATAGAGAAAACAATGAAATTAAAAAGCTACATTAGCTTTTAATTCTAATGTCAAGTGCTATCGCAGCAGTTAGTAAACAAAATATTCTGTTTATTGCAATGGTTGTACATTGCCGATAAGGGAAACAACAACCTCAAATGGTTTGAAATAGACATTTATATGTGTTTTAAGAGTATGACGTTTATCGGAACACCAATGTTGTTTTTTTGTTTGTTTGTTTTTTTTTTTCGTTTTCGCCGCTAATAATTAGAAACACCTAAGTGCTTGTAATTACCCACAACAGTACGTATGACTTACAGCTCGAGAGTTGCACATACTGCCAACAAACTACAGGGCAAGGGAGCGCCCACGAAACAGAACCAAGGATGAAAGCAATCCCAGGAAGATCGTAATTTTCTCTGCGTTTGTTCGAGGGCTCGCTCTTGTGGAATGAAAATAACTTGTTCTTCTTTAGGTAATTAATTCTCATCGTGGAGCGCGGCAGCAAAAGGGTGGAAGGTAAAGTTTCTGAGAACAATTTCGTGCATAAAGGCATTTTAACAGTGTTTCTTTCTGTATTCGAACGATAGTGCGGTGCTTTTAAGTGGCTATATCATTCTCAAAGCACATCAAAACAAAGCTTACTTCATCCACACAAATGAAAAGCATAATGCTGAGAGAGAGCCACAAATTGAAATTAGCTGCTGCAAAATTCAAATATGGACGAAAGCATAAATATCAGAATAATATCCACCTTCCTTAATTTTTTCTAATTAATTTATATTTAACTGCGCTTCATTATCCACAATAATGCCGAATTTACAGACACTAGGTTGGATTGTTAGGGTTGGAGGAGGATGTTTCGGTACTTCATCCTTGCACAATGGCTGGGCATTTTGCTTACATCCCCAGTGAGGATACCTCTGGGAGGAAGGGATGTGGTAGGGAGACACTGGGCTGCCGGAATCTACGGGCGGTGATATATGGACATACCTAGATGGAGTCCCTAACGTTGCTTTCAGATACAACATCTCGACGCCGGCGAAGTCTAAGGAATCCGAGCTTCTCAAAAGGATCTTTGTATAGTAGAAGCGTAAACCACTGTCAAACCGCACCAGCCCACCTCACCCTGCTACTTTCGACCTTATATCGGAAGAAATCTGATGACAGACTACAGTAAGATAAATGGATTGTATGTGAAAACGAAGAAAAAGTGGAGAATACTAAGTTTCCAGTGAAGGACTTGGGGCATGTCTAATCTAGCAGTAGCTAAATTACAAATTAACAGTTTTGAAACTGTTATTTGTTGCCGATCATGTCCGTGTTACAGCGCTATCTGCTGGTTATTGGTTACAAGAAATATGAAGAAATATTCAGTACACTATTTTCACATATTGAACGGTAACGTACATTGAAAAAACTATGCAGTATAATTTCGGTGTTCGCAGACATGGAGAGGCGGTACATTTTCTGGTTGGATTTAGTATGCTGTTGGGCCCACTCTAAGTGAACCATGTGGGCTCTTGTGACAGGTCTGCCCCGTATAATTGGTGCTCTAGTTCCTGAAGATTCCTGGATTGCAATAGCTGATCGTGCAGTTGCACATTTTTCAATTGATGTTGTAAATGATGCTGAAGTAACTTCAACCCAGGATCTTTACTTCTCCAACTTTTCATTCGCAATTCCTTAGGATTTCTTTTTATTTCCTTTCCTTGAGTAATTCATGCCAAATTTATGTTTGATATTACGCAATTTTTCATTATTTTCACGTGTCCAAATATTATTTCTTCAATCAGTAATATTGTTCCGTTTGAAACTTCCTGTACTGTCTTAGAACATTATTCATATCAATATATATATAAGGTGATCAAAAATTCTGCAATTTTCAGACTAGACATTTCAAAGTATTGAATCCTAAAAATAAATAAATGAATAACTATAATTAAAATAGTCACCATCGCCATTGAGAACCTTCTGTCAACATGATGGAAGGCGGTAAAGGTTCCGAATTTTGTTCTTGAAAGTGATATTCCAAAGAAAAGAAAAGATGATAATCTGCTGGTGGAGAATACGGGGTAAACTAGAATCTCCCAACAATACGGATAATTGCTTCACCATTAGCTGTGTACGGTTTTGTATTGTCTTGCAGTTAAGTACAACACCTGGGATTAGTGAATACAGGCTCCTTAGTTTTCAGCTTTTTATGGACAGGTTCTATCTGGTTAAAATACTCAAATTTTTTGGCTGAATGGCAGTAATTTACGACGTACAGTTTATGAGAAACACAGCGCATAATCTTTTGCTGCAGAGGTGTTTTCGGCTGTTTCGGTATAGGTTGATGTGTGATAATGACGTGGAGTGTTGTAGACTGTAGAGGATCCATATAAGTAGCCTATCAAGAAAGAGATCCTTCTGTTGACGTAACAACAAAAAGAGGCGTCAGCTCGTGCCACCTTGAGTATTGTTAATTCGTGGGGACCTCAGCCTTCGAGTTGATATCTTTTTCTTATCTGATAGAGATGACTGACGTTGAATTTCAGATCACGTCCTCACCATTGTTCGTCTAAATAGTCGCTTAGACAACCTCGTTATCCATATGTCCGGGCCCATTTTCGGCGGTTTCGTTGCATTCTTAAATCTATGCAATCTTTGTACCTTTGTATCTTTTGTTCAAGCACTAGCAGAAGCACAGAAGGCCTGACATTTTTCGCACCGCTGCAGTTGCATTTCTCTCGAATTTAAATTCATAGAGCATACAAATCCATATTATGATCTTTGATCGTGCTTCGCAGATTACAGGAAAGCGCTAGGAAAAATTGAACTTACAACTTAACAGTTCAACTCTCGGTAACAATTCATACCTGTCTTAAGTTATTTGTTACACCAACGATTGAAATTTGAGCATGGGAAAATGGGCAAAACTCTCTTAGGCTCATCTGTATGAAATGATGGTTTGTTGCAATTGTACATATATTTCATCTATTCAAGATCATCTCACATTCGCCAAGATCGACTATATGGAAAAAATGGTGACCGAAGTCGACCTACTACTCCCAATAGCAAATACAAACATTTACGCAGTAGTTCCCTTACAGGATGGCATTATTTATTTTTAGAAAATATTTCAGTAATTTTTAAGAATCTGAAATTGTGTACAAACATTTCTCACATGTAAACGAAATATAAAACTATGTAGTGTAAACTTCTCCACATGTAGGCTGAAATCTTTATAAAAGACACTAACTTAAAAATGGTAGTATCCTTTTTAGTGTTTGATGCCCGTTTTGGGAAAGGATTTTTTTAAGGAAGGAAGCCTTCCAGGCCTAAATTTAGGGTACCTCCTCGTATTTGCCATTTATGAGAATTGAGGGAAATCTGGAAAAAACGGGAGGACGGTCCTGGTGGGAATGAAACTCCAGACCTCCCGCTCACGAGGCCACCCGTGGCGGTATGGGAGTACTTGTCATTTCAAAACACAACATCCTGCTCATACCATTCATTAAAACACTCTCCATTTCGCTCCAAACCTCCTTCATGTGTACTTCGGGATCTTTCCTTTCGTTGCTAACACTCTCTTCACATATAATGGTAAATTGCATAAAGAAAATGTTCTCCCTAACCACGATTTTTGGTACGAAATGTTTTAATATACACTACTCACTACAGTGTCATCATTAGCTTCAAAAGTTGCAAGGTGTATACTCTTTATCCTCTTCTCCTTTAATTACTGCTATGTATGAAATATAAATGTGGTATTATGCTGTGCACTGTCATAATTAAAACACACAAAAACCACTCATGTTATGCTAAACACTTTCTATTATACAAGATCCTAGTGCGATTTCACTAAATCAATATTAACATGATAAAGAACTAACACACTACTGTTTTTTATTTCCATCTATAAACAATTGTAATAAATTAGGTAACTGCAACAAACTAAATAAACTAAGTTAATAATAGCATGGTCGACTCCACTACAGGTACGTTTGCTTCACTTGGAAACGAGTTGAAACATGTTATATCAGGCTCACACCATTCATTAAAACTCTCATCATCTTGATCCAAACCCCGCTTCATACGTTCTTTAGGATCTTTCCTTTCTTTGCTAAGCCACGCCGTCACACGACCGTAGATTACCGAAGTTTTCTCGATAAAAATATCCTCCCTAACCACAAATTTTGGTTCGAAACGTCTAATACACACTACATTTTCAACATTAACTGCAAAATTTGCACGATCAACCCATGCTTTATTTACTGCTATTTAGGGAATATAAAGTGGTATTATGCGGTGCACTGACAATTAAAACACACAAGAGCAACCCATGTTGTACTAACACTTTCAACTAAATAAAATCCTGGTGCAATTTCACTAAATTAATATTAACTTAATAAAACGAAAAAGAAGTAATACACTTCTGTTACTATCGATGTACTTCCAACTTTAAGCAACTGTAATAAACCAGGTAGCTTCAAAGTACAAAAGTAAGGGCATGTGATTATCAACACGAGTCACATTTTGCACCATTTTGTTTACTATGAATATATACATTGCGGTCTTGTAAATGTAGTCGGTCTTGCATTATTAGACCTTAAGACAAGTATCAATACCGAACAAAATGGCGCCGCTTTCCGTTGTATAGTATGTAAACACGTGCTCGTGCGAGGTACAGAGAGTTTCATTTTTGCTTGAACGTGGTGGTTATTCGGAGGAATAAGTTTTTAAATATATCGCATCAATCTTCAATTGTACGTTATCCGTTGGTGTTGTGTTCCTGGATGCAAATCCAACTCTATGCTCTGACACTTCTGCACTTAGGTTTCCTAAGATATAAGGCACTGAGGGAGAAATGGACTAGATTTACATATCGTGAAACTGTTGTAGTGACAGATAATTCTGTAGTGTGTATACAAATTTTGAAGAAAGTTTATTGTTAAAGAGCAGTTGATAGTGAATCGATTACTGTTCCTCGAAAGAAACGAAAACTTAAGATGATGCCTATCCCAGTATATTCCCAATTAGTCATCATATATTCCCCAATTAGTAATTCTATCACACTGTTAAGGTCCTTAAAGACAGAAAAGACTTTGCATTTCATTCTGAACGTTTGCAAACTAGAGATGAAGGGCATTTTAAAAAGTGCTGTGAAGATATCATTTCTTGTTTTGAGAATTTTAAATATGAGATTCTGAAACAGACATTAAAGCATTCGTTTACCTGTGAAGGAGGATTATTCTTTTTACTAAAATAAAGAACGAGGTACTGATGCTCCATCACTTACAATAAGATAAAACTAAATTTTCTTTAGTACATAGCATAGTGTGATTTATAATACGCTAAATAATTACCATTAGCTTTATTTGTGTGCATGTATAATGAATACATACACAAATTATAAATATAATCTTATTAAAGATTATATATATATATGTGTGTGTGTGTGTGTGTGTGTGTGTGTGTGTGTGTGTGTGTGTGTTACACACCACACAAAGACTTCTTTAATCTTGCCCGGTTATGTTTGCCTAAAACTGGTATATTATTAGATTAAATTTTCGTAATTTATGTATTTTCTTTGTAGGACATTTTTTATATTTATGACATATATTGATAGGAAATGAATAGCACACAAAGATCTTACATTAAAACCCATATTTATTTACCTGGAGTTGGTATATATTTAGTTAGAAAAAGGTTTTCATTTTGTATATTTTAACAACGTTTTTTTTTTTGATTAATTTATTTATGGGCGCTCTTTAACAGCTCAGGTCATCAGCGTCCCATTCAACTCAGGGCGTGAAACGGCCGACAAATTTTGCTCAGAGGCCTCTCTTTCAGGCTTGAGGTTCTTTTTCGTGCCGTAAATGTACGACACGGGACCCATGGCTTTACTTCCCTTACGAAGGAAGCCATACTTAGGATTTTTACGCCCGAAAAAAATCCATCGGTCCTACCCGGGTTCAAACCCGCGATCTTGGGTTTAGGAGGCAAGTATTGTAACCACTACACCACCGGGACCGACGAACGTTTTTCTGTGTTTCCTTTGCACAAAATATAATTTTTAATATTTGTACACATTTATTGATAGGAAATGAATAATACACACTCACAAAAATCTTGCAAAAACCATAATACCTAAAGTTGGTATTAATTAAAAATACTTTTACGTATTCATTTATTTTTAAACAGCTTTTTCTGTATTTAATCATACCCAAGACCACTTTGAATATTTGTACACATTTATTGATAGGAAATAAATAATATATGCACAAAAATACACAATCTTGCATAAGAGTTTGCCTAAAGTCGGTATTTAGTTAGGCACTTTGTTTACATAATTTGTTTATTTTTTAAAACATTTTCTCTGTAGTCCTATATAAGATGTCAAGTACTTATACAAATTTATTGATAGGAAACTAATAACGAAAAGTAGATTTTTAAAAAACTATTACATAGTAAATAATGACTTACATCCGATCTATACGGCACCATTTTTTGTTTTGTTTTAAGGTCTGCAATGTGAAGATTGTCTTGATGTAATATTAAATGGCATTACCTAATATTTTCCACTGTAACATATTTAATTTGAAAATATTTAAAATGAATTTGTTTGTAATGAACGTAGCTTAAGTATTCTCTTACATTTCTCCATGTTTGCAGCAAGTTGCAAACACCCAAAGACTGAGACAATAAGATAGAGCAATAAAGACAGGTCGAGAAGCTAAGAAGTTTGCAGCATTAAATTACCGGACTTCTCGCCCTCCCTCATTTTTCACCCCTTCTTATGCCAGTGAACAGAATTAAAGTTTTAAAACCTTAAGATGGGAAAGGGTTTAATTATAATTACGGGTAGGGGTCGCCAACGGAGGCGCCATTTCTCTTTCTGCCCCGAGAAGCAGCAGTGTGTAGAAGGGTTGCAAATTGAATCACATCTCTGTTTGTTCGACTGTTAAAACCTAACTCTTCATTTACTGCAACTTTTCTGAGACGATAAGCGACTGCAGGAAAAATACGTGAAGGAAAAGGAGACGTAATTAAGAGCACAAGAACAAACAAACAATGTCACAAGTCTTGAAGTTTAATTTCTCCATTTCCTTTTTCCGAAACTTTGTGAAGATTTGTACTACCTGTCTTAATATATTTGCGCGCCTTTAAGACATGATCTAGAGAACCTCTAAATTTTTTATCACTGTACTTTCGTCGTTAACTGTAATGATAAGAATAGCTAAGAATTATTTTGGTCGTTGTTTCCAGTAGTGTGAATATAATGCAGTTAGTCCAGGTAACTATTTTTCAACCAGGATCTAATAACAGGTTCTGGGAGTGCTGGTTGAACCATTATCCTTTACTGCACGTTACTCAGATATACATAAAATTAACTTTAAAAACAAACGTATAATGACAAGCTTCTTACGGCAGGTTTCTTCCTTTTGATAAGAGGTCTTCCTTTCTTTTCCTCCTTTTAATGTTTCCTGAAGTATTTTCATTATTTCTCTAGAATCTGTTTCTCCATACAAAGTATGTCAATTAGAGGGGGGAATTTCTTGCTCATGCGTAAAACAAAACATTTTAGAACTTGTACATCAGTTATTTTCTATTTTTTACTAGGGGGTGTTTTATAAATAAACTCTGGGTATAGTTCGGCCATAATAAACTTAAAGCACTGGTCCAGATCCGCATACATGAATGTTTACCTATGTGTAATGAACTCTCATCTTCGGTGAACCTAAAAACTTTTAAGAAAAGAATGTTGCATAAACTTGAAATAATATGATGAACAATATACTACTAAGACTGCTAATTGATATATTTAAATACGAAATTTATTTCTGATTTGTTTTCCTGGAAAACAGAAGATAAATGGAGGCACAATTCCAAGAGTTTTTAACCTTCCTACCAGTTTCTTAAAATGAACCCAGGGAATTACAAAGCACGAGGATAGATCCATAAGTTTCCGTCCTCGCCGTTAAGTATTATCGCCTTCACAAAATCCTTATTTGGTGTCATACATTATCTGTTAAGTAAACAATTGCAGCTTAGCTCCCGCTCCGCTGTCTTCAATTGTTCAGATATAGTTGCATGAAGAAGGGTATGTGTAGAAGATTGTGACATGTTCAAAATGGAGTATCGATCTATTATTAAGTTCTTCACAAAAGGACTTACTCCAAATGAAATTAAACAGCGATAGGACGGTATATATGGGGAAGCATCCCCCTCATATTCTACCGTAAAAGAATGGGTCGAGAAAACATTGAAGACGAAGACCATGCAGGTCGGCCCTTTGAGGTGTTCACTCCTGAAAACATCGTTCTTGTGGAAGGAGAAATTATGGAAGTTCGGCGGCTCAAAGTTACAAAGTAGCAGCATGGTTGGGTTTTTCTAAAACAACAGTCCTTCAAATTGTTCATAAAAATTTAAACATGAATAAGGTTAGTGCAAGATGGGTGCGGAGATTTTTTTCAACAGTCCAAAAGCAGCAACGAGTCATCTGTTGCCAGGCATCCAAAAGAGAACAATGGAATGGCTTAAACCTGGCGAAACTCTAAAGGCCAAAGTAACTCAGTCAACCAAGAAGATCATGGCTACAATTTTTTGGAACTGTGAAGAAATACTCTTCAAGGAGAGGAACACCACAGTAAATGGGGAGTATTGTGTTGATCTACTGCAAAGACTACGCGTTTCCATCAAAGAGAAAAGGAGAGGAAAACTGAGTGGTGATGTGCGCCTTCTTCGCGATAACGTGCCTGTGCTCACAGCTCTTGTTGCAAAGGGAGCTGTGAAGAAATGGGACTTCAAGGAGATCGATCATCCACCCTACAGTCCAGATCTAGCTCCCAGTGTCTATTTCCTCTGCTCATAGCTCAAGAAGGACTTTCGAGGAAGTAAATTTAAGTGTAACGAAGAAATGATGGATGCTATTTGCGCCCATTTAGGAACAAGACTTCTGAGTATTTTGGTGGGGGGATTGAAATATTAATTCAAGGGTGTGAGAAGTGTATTGCAATAAAGTGTAACTATATTGAAAAGTGTCTTTATCATACCTAGTAAATGGTAAGGCCGGAAACTTATGAACCTACTCTCGTATGTATATATACCGTCCAATCTTTCTAATAACTCTGAACAAAGGAAAGGAAGTGGAATTAGTCAGTGCTTATCAATGCTTGAACTTGGCTTTTGCAAGTATATGAGTAAAGTCTGGAAAAACAAAGACAAAATTTTGAGTACTTCTAATGCAATACAGCCCCATATGAAAAAAAATCGTTTATCTATAATCATTTTACTTAATGACTTACTCTTTAGCAATTTATCCGGCTTGTGCTTAAGACTAAAGCTCAACTGCTAACTCACTTATAAGAATCAAAATTTGGTGAGTTCGGAGGAATCGATGGATAGTTTGGGAAGGTTAGCAGATTAGCGAAGCCTATGGATTAAGAAATAGAGTCATAGGAATTGAGTTTGGAGCTGGGAAGAATTTGTATCAGTTGTTGCCTGAATACATTTACAACGGTGACAAGGCCAAATTGTTCTATCAATCTAAACATTGAATTTTAAAGTGGGGGGGAATGTATTGATTGCAGAATGAAGATAAACTGATTAAGCTCTGAGAGATTTGTTGAGTTTATTTAAGGACGCTCTTTAACCCCCAAATCATCACTGTCCCATTCACTTCAGAGCGTGAAACGACCGAAAAATTTTGCTCAGAGATCTCTTCTTTCAGGCTTGAGGTTATTTTTCCTGCCGTAAATATAAGACATCAAGGTTTTACTTCCCTTCGGAAGGAAGCCATAATTAGGATTTTCATGCCCGAAAAGTTCCATCGATCCTAGCCGGGATTGAACCCACGATCTTGGGTTTACGAGGCAAATATGGTTACCACTAGACCAACAGGACCGACATGCTAGTAGAGAAAGAGACTGCTACTAATTGGGAAATGCCGATGACATATCCATTTTTCAAGAATACTTTCTACAGTAGGATTGAGAGCTGAAAAGGACGAAAGATCTTGCTTCTGGTCGAAGCTGCCTAGCTGATCCTCGTGTTGAAAATCTCTGCAACATTAAGCTAGTGATCTTGTCCGTAAAGTTATGGATCAAGGTACGATTGAATGTGCACTATTCGAAGAAGAAGGTGGTCTGAATTTGCACATCAGTGGCAGTAACATTAAATATGACATTTTATCGATTGAATTTTAACTTATAAGAAATTCATTTCCATTGGATGAAAACATTTTCGAGGACCTGAAAACGGTTCTAGCACTGAAGAAAAAGAGACTGAAGATAACGACGGTTAAAAAACCTGTTCCAACAGTAACAGAAGCGTTCCTTGAATTTATGGAACATAAAAAAACACACAATCTCTTGCAGAGGACTTAGAAAAAATATTTATTAAAACTGTTCACAGAAAGCAGTTGTATATAACAAACTATAATTTTTCATGTTAATTAATAAATATGTCTACTACGTACATAAAATATTATTTAATTATCCTGATTGCCCCTCCACCTTATTCGGATTAAAGTTTACAAAACACAAGTCAAAATGTTAGATTGATGTTTGAAATGGATGTAACTTAACATAATTATTGCAATAGGACAATGTTATATACTGTTAAATAAGTATAACATCAATACAAGGGATGTGTCTGTCATTACTGGTGAATAAGTTAGAGCAATGTCTATCTAAACAAGACACGGGCAAAACTGGTCGTGTAGTGCTAACCATAAACCCAAATTCGCGGGTTCAATTCCGACCAGGATGGATGGCTTTTTAGGGCGTAAAAATCCTAAGCATGGCTTCCTTCGAAATGGAGGTGAAGCCGTGGATCCCTTGTCACAGATTTACGGCATGTAAAAGAACCTCAAGTCTGAAAGAAGAGGCCTCTGAGCAAAATTTATCGGCCGTTTCACACCCTGAATTGAATGAAAGTCTCATGACCTGAGATAAATCAACACTCCCTCCCCCCCAAAAAACCTAGGTCATCTACAAGCAAATACTACGCCGTAATAAAAATTGGAAACGGGGGCGAATACACTCGCTTTCCGATTACAACATAACATTGTGTACTGAATACGCTTCTCAGTGTCATTTTGTTTACACATTAATGCTACTACAACTCCCGTCAATTGATGTATATAGTCGAGGAATAGAAACCCGATAGTACAAGATGGATCCAGCTCTAATTCTGAGTGCCACTTATGGAAGTATATGTACACTAAAATCATTTTAATGTTATTTTGAAAACCCGTCCAAGTTTCAAAAATGTACGTAATATATTTACTCTGCACAATGTTCAGCCTAATATTAGGAATTTTTATTGTGATTCGTTCTTTCAGTGTCTCAATTTTATTTTTTTAATTTTGCTTTACGAAGTAGTATTTTCAAGTTATTATTTACTATCGGGAAATACTTATAAATTTATATATTCAGTTCATGCATTTAAGCATTTCATAGAAGCGGAGTAACTTCATAACATCTGGTGTAGATATTGTCTTCATAAATCTAATTTATATTTATACATTTTACTAAATTGCAGAATCACAAGGAATTTTAATTTAACAATCATTAATAAATTGTGATTTTGAAAAAGCACTTGGTATTAGGCTAGTTTTGATTAAGATAAGAAAAAACATCCTTCGATTATTTTACCAGAAGTCTACAAGTTAAAATTAGTTTGTATCTTGCAGAAATGTCGATTATCTTATTCCGAATGAAATAAAACCGAGTAAAAATGCACTAGTTTGAAAATATTATGAGCATTAAAATATTTAACATATAGTGTGAAATATTTAAGCAATAAATTGAACATCTTTATAACAATAAATTTTACAAAATTTTCGACTTAAATGCAAGCAGTTTTGATACATATTTCATCAGTTTGATTAGTTTGAAGTTTTAAATTTTTCATTCTAGTAATTTTTTCTGTATATTTGGTAGTTGTGCTTCAGAAAATGTCGTAATATGTGTTTGCCAGCGCAGCTGTTCACTCAAATGTCTTGCTGTCTTGAGCACTTTCATTGATTGCAATTATCCCTTCCGTGGCGAGCAAAGGGAATGAATATTGGGTGGAGGAAAATGAAGAAAAATCCCTCCCGTTTTGGAATCACGTTGGTATTACTGCGCAGATAATTTAGAAGTTATTACTCTTGCATCAGTGATGAAACAAGTAGACGTCACCTGCAGGACAGCTTTGTGGAAACTAATCAAAAAAACCGATCTGCAGGAACGAAATCTCACCCTGACAGTTCTCAATCCAGTAGCTTGACGAGTTGACGAATTGCTTGTTGGAGGAGATCGTATGCATGCCGGCTTGAAACAGTAACGTCCATGCATGTAAGCAGTCTCATCTTTCAACAGCGAGAGTTCCTGAGCTCATACACATAGAGGGCACAGAAGAAAAATATTGAACGTGAAACATTTATATTTTCATATGTGGCAGACTGTAAAAAGAACTTGAGAAACTTTAGTTTTGGGTAAATTAAAATAACAGGTAGCAAATGTTTCTATATAACCTTGAAACAAAACCTTCCACGACTCTATTTAAACAAGAATAGCTTCTATATTAATTTTGATTCGGATACACTTTACAGTCTGCTAATACTATCGCGGAAACGAGCTGAAATATGCATTTTGTTGAAATTCTTAATTTTCCACATTGTACATAATGTGCGGTTATTAAAATATTTAGAAACATAAGGGAAAATACTTGAATAATCACAACAACAAAATTAGAATCAACTCAAAAAGCGTCATAGACTGTTTGAAGTAATGACTTTGATATTTTCTGACTTCATCAGCTTCATAAAATATGGCGTTTTGCAAATCTTCTACTTTATTTTCATTTCTGTTATTAACACTTTGTGCAACAAACTCGGTATTTCTGAGCAGAAGTTAATTCTGTTACTTGGAATATAAATCCCTGCACTTGCTCGAACTTGCCCATTCACTTCTGGAATACCGCCACGGGTGGCCGAGGTCGTTAAGGCGCGGACTCATGAGCGGGAGGTCTGGGGTTCGAATCCCTCCAGGACCGTCCTCCCTGACTGAGGTTTTTTCCAAGTTTTCCTCAGTCCTCATAACTGACAAATGCGGGGAGGTACCCTAAGCTTAGGCCTGGAACGTTTCCTTCCTTAAAAAAAATCCTTTCCCAATATATAATTTCATTTCACGTATCATCAGTGTCCACCGCCTGTGGTGCCTCAGTAAAAATGGGCTTTAAACGCCATTTAAAAAAAAACTTCTGGAATAGCGAGTTCTTCGAATGCTTAAAGAGGCATGTGTTTTGTCTTTGTTTTTATTTTCCTGAATGTCATCACCAGAAAGCGGAAAAATTATAAAGAAATTATGACGAATTACTAATCCACATCACTAATGCATAAAAACAAACGTTTTTTTTTTAAAAGTGGGCATTAACATTAAGTGTAAATAATTTAGTTTTTATAAATTAAAATGTCGGAACATATTATATCCATAAACTGAAATGTGGCAAGTAAATAACGAGACTGCGCACCTCCTGTTGCGCAGCCGCATGGGGGAAGGTTGGTATTGGAATGCAGTTGACCTTGAATCTTCAAGAACAGCCACCATTCGTTTCGACTTTCTGTCTGTTTTAGTTTGCCTTTGAGCCTTGATTGTAGGGGATGTTGTTCTGTAGTAGTGCCGCGAACATGTTGAACTTAAAATTCGAGCAGCGCATTAATCGCAAATTCCTAATGAAATGAAAAAAGTCGCTAACGGGATGTTTTCATTAGTTGAAGGAGGTATTTCGTGATAATGCTATGTCATGTGCGCGAGTTTTTGAATGGGACAAAGTTTTCAGAAGGTCGGGAAGAGGTTGAAGATGACGTCCCGATCGATTTGTGAGTTCAAGAACTGAAGCACACGTTCAGAAAATTAATGAAATTGTGCGGAAAGATCAACGTCCGAGCATTCGGATGATCGCAGACATGGGGAATATGAACAAAGAGACAGTAAGATAAATTTTGCATGATGAATTAAAGATGATAAAAGTTTAGGCAAAATTGGTTCCGAAAAATCTCTCTCAGGAACTAAAAGACCATCGGAAGAACATTAGCTCTGATGTCATTGAACCGTCATCACATGTGATGAAACACGAATCATCCAGTATGACCCAGAAATAAAACTCAATCGATGCACTGGAAGGCCCCCACATCGCCAAGAATGGAAAAGGCACGAATGAGCAAGTCACAACTGAAGATAAGCTGATCGGTTTTTTCAATATCAGGGGTGTTATCATTACTGCCTGAGGGTCAAGCCGTCAATCAGAAATACTACAAAGAAGTACTAATCAAGCTGAGGGAAAGAGTAAGGAAGAAAAGATCGGATTTGTGGAAGGAAAACGTATGGATTCTGCATCAGGACAACGCGCCAGCCCACAATGCCATATCTGTGAAACAGTTTTCAGCGAACAAGCGCATTTCTGTGCTCGAACACCCTCCGTATACACCAGATCTGGCTCCCTGAGACTATAATCTATTCCCAAAAGTGAAAAGTGCATTGAAGGGAATATCTTTTCAGTCTGTTGAGGAAGTAAAAACAAAAACGGTTGAGATGTTGAAGAGGTGACAATGGATGATATCTTTGAACAATGGAAGACACTTATGCAGCAGTGTAGAGATAGGGGAGGGGAATATGTTGAAAGGGATAAAAGTTAGTTGTAGCTTATTTGCAATAAATCACATTTCTGACACCATTCTCGTTATTTACTTGCCACTTCTCGTGCACTATTTTAACAGGAAATAACAAACCTTTCTATTTTCGGGCAAAAGGTTGTACAGTCTATCGATGAGAGTATTTTTTTTGCACAAAGAAAAGTTGCGCTCTTTATCACATGATATGATAGGGGCAAACTTATATCGTGCAACATTTTGTAACTGAAACAAATTTGGTCTTGCATTCTAGTCATTAGAGTTTCATTTAGTCCTCTAGTAACGGACTTCAAACTTGCGATGTCATTCTTACATCATGCGATTGTTAGGTTTGCTAAGAAGCGCATGCTTTTTATACAGGAATATATAATTGCCCGATAAATAAGCTCATGTGTCATCTATCTTGAGGCTAAGTTAATACTTGGGAGTGAAATATTCGGTAATTTTGTTCAGGGATCTCATTTTTCAGGTTGGGAGTCCTTTAACATGTCGTAAATCTACGGCATCCTCCCGGAGGTGTTGTGTTTACATCATGAAAAGCCTTTCGAACTCGCCCGGGTTTGAACCCGGAACCTTGATTTTATCTGTTACAATTTTTTCCTAGACAGAGCTAAGTTGTTCCCCCTAGTTTAAGAAATGAAATTAGGATGTTTCGGTTTAATTTTATAAATAATACAGAAGTACGCTTCAGAAATTTCAACCCAAAATGCAATTTACATGTGACTTCGTCTTCTATATGACATTTAAAAAAACAACTTACTGTCTCCCAAATTCATTGGCAGGTCGAAGGAGCATCAAAAGTTTAGTGCTAACATTGGCAGCAAGTAAATATGAGTCGGAACTGAAAGAACTTAAAATAAGTTGAAACAAATGTTACTGGTATGATTTGTTCAAAGTAGGAACATTTTTACAAACAATTATAAATATGAATTGTACTTACTGGATTCTACACATGCTAAAACATAAAAAATATGCTTCTCTACCTTGCGATTAATGGTCTAGATTATGAACTTTCATATTTTTCCGCTCTGTAGACATCACCATCTATCATGAGCAGAACGTCTGATATCTTTAAGGTTTAGAAACAAGTAGTTTTGCCTTTTTAATAAAAAAAAAAGCGGTGTTTTCTTTCTGAGTCTTAACAATTTAATCAAAATACATGAATATCATTATAACAGCATTGCTGACAATACGTTTTGTAACTACTGAAGAAGATAAATTTATCACAAAACAATATAGGTAATTAATATTTTTTCACCTGTCTTCAAATCTACAGAGGAAAAAAATGCATAGTCAAAAGAAACTGTCAATTTCAGTGTCATCATTATATATTTCAACGTAAATTACTGAAGAAAGGACACCGGAAAAGATTTCAAGTAAAATAATGTGGAAATCAGGGAATGAAAGTGGAAGTGGGTAAGTCACATATTTACGCTAAATCAGAATAATATTCGGAACCACAGGGTGCACGAGGAAGAGGAAGATTAAGGTTGATATGAAGGAGTCGAGCAAGAGGCAAGTTGTACGTGGAAGAGTTGCAGTGAAATAAATGCATTCACACAAAAAAATAAAGGAAAGTTAAGTTGGAGAAAATTTGTTTGGTCCTGTTTTTCCAAGTGTAATAAAAGAACTCAAACTAAACTGAACTAAACGAAAAAAGTAACTTGAATTTAAACTTACATTTTAAATAAGAAAAATAGGCATTTTAATATATATCGAAAGTTTCAGAAACAAGGTAAACACATGCCTTTCTGTATAGATATATTCCTTGAAAGAAGTTGAAAAAAAAACTATGATTTCTTTGTATACCAATCCATTATGTATGATCGTAAATTTTTTACGTCTTTGAGTATATATTGAGTCTTTAAATATTGCTGCATATATTGATTTTCTTTGGGTTCATGGCCCGAGAGTAATATCGTTTCTTAAAAAGAGAAGCAACAGTTCAGTTTTGTTGTAACACGCTCAAGCAAAATGAAGTTGTTGTAATATAAAAGGTGAAAAAAGGATAATTTTAAAGTGTTTGGGATAATACACTTAGGGCGCCTTAATTGCCTAAGGGTTATTATTATTATTATTATTATTATTATTATTTATTTATTTATTTTTTTTTTTGCTACTTTCTTGGGAAATTCGCAAGAGAGTTGTTTAAAAAAGCAAGAAAACTGAGCAAATAATTTGCAAAACATTAAGCGGGACGGAAGTGTAAGTAAGCTGAGAAAAATAAATTACAACAACATTTAGAAAAATAAAAGCAGTAGCAATGAACATTAGTTTATGAAGAAACATTCAAATAACAAAAGTTATGTTTCATCACTCTAGTTTTTAAATTGCTTAAAATAAAAGAAATTAAGGGCTAGAATTGTAACAATTAATTGAAGGTGATGTAGCGAAAGTAAAGAAGTAATAGAATCTCAGACAGCTCGTGAGGAAGGCAAGCGAGTTTCACGAGGAACCTGCAATTGGCTTTGAATCGTCACCAGGGGGACGGTAACAACGTTTGTTCCTGGATAATGACATTACACTATTAGATTACTGTGCTCAACCCCGAGTTAACCTCCTTATGAAGTCTTAACATCATCTTCTTAACAGAGGCCTTGACAATAGATACCGGTGAGCTTTCCTACACCTTGCCGCCATTTTGGAATGTATCAGTCTGAGAACGCTACGCTAGAGTGCACGTCTATTGAGCGTTTGCAATAATTCTGCTAAACTCATGTTTATCCATTAAATTGGATTTTTAGCGTATTGGCAGGTTTTATAGACAATAGTATCGTAATCTTGTTTTACTTTAAACGTAGAGTTTGCCAAAGAATTTCAAAGCTTTTTCTTATTATAATACTTTTAAGAAATGGAAAGTCAACTGCACCTTCCAGGACCATTGGCACGGCTGATTTATTTTTTTGATTTTGATGAGTATAGTGATGAGCAGTTTGCTATTTAATATTCTTTATTTGCTAAATGTTTCTGCATTTTTTTCTAATAACCACATATGATAAATTCATGGAAGGTTCATATGATAAATTCAAGCAAGAATGGTTTCAAAATATAGTTACAATTCATAGACATACAGATTTATAGCTGTGAAAATTAGAGTACAACTTAGCAACATTTCAGCTGCATTGTGATCATTAAACAAAACCAGCTTTTCTTTATTTGCCTATATTAATTTAATAGGCCAGTCAAGGTTACGGAATCTTCTCTATGCATGCATTCCCTTCTGCCACTGCTGACCACGTGGGCTTATTCCCCTCTCCTATCTAGCAACTTACCATTTGCTGTTCAGAGCAAACAGTAATAAGATATCGGTAACTGTGCGTGGCAAATCGCCTTGACGCTCCTGTTCTGAGTGAAAGTATTATACTTCAGTTATAAAAAAGAGAAGATGTTACCCACCATACCTCCTTATTATATCACATTTCCCTCGCTTGATTGTTACATTATGATTTGAAAAGTAATAACATTAAAGACAATTACTTTCGCTCGAATTCAGGTATACGTACATCATTCCGATAATTGCAATAATTGCAATAATTGTAGTGCAACAGAAATGAAGTACATAACTATAAGTTGACAGAGGCAAGGTGATGTGATCGGTCCATAAGGTTGTGCGCTGTGTTTTCCACCTTATCTTGATCCATCCATATTTACTCGTTACTATTGTATTGACTTCAGGAATACTAAAATAATCTGTAACCATTATTTAAACAAAGACTCTGTGCTGCAGTTTATTGATTCCAATTTAGTGTTCTTTTCGAGCGTTTACTCTCAAAAATTTAATATGTTTCACACGTTAGTGGCATCCTGTATTTTAGACCAAGCCACAACTAGAGAAATATTGCTGTTGACGGTTTTCCTTAGCTTACCATTAACTTGCTTTTATTAAGTTCCATTTTAATCACATTAGTAATGTCTATATTGATTAAGTAATTGTATATGCATCTGTGTATTTTCATTACTATCGATTTACAGTGTTCATTTTGTGTTAACATGCAAATAGAGGTATTTTAATCTCTAAATCTCGTAGAAGAAATTACTTTACACTCATTTATATGTCATAAGCGAGACTGAACTATTTCTGGCAGGGAAATAAAACTTCAAGTTGGGGCTGGAAGCAGAAAGATTCAAGGAAGTAGAGAGCTAAGGGTCGAAGTTGCAACGTTCCCCCGACCGTGTGCAGGAGGCTTGTCTGCTGATTATACTGTTAATGGTGGTACGGTTCCTCTTGTGCGGAATGAATTAAATCGAAACAGTACAGTTAAACTGATTAGGGCCCAAGTGTAACGTTTGGATTATTGGCTTCTCATCACATCGCTATTTGTGTAAGAGCTGGTCTTTTATTCAGGATATTCTTGGTAAATGCTTATGGAATATTAAAGAAAAGACCTCTTCTTTTAATATCTTTATTTTTTCCTTAGTCAATAAATCTATATAGGCACATAATACCGTGTTAAAGTTCACTTCTTTCCTTTCTTGATAACGGTATGGGAAATTGGTTGTTGTTGATTTGGTTTATTTATAGACGCACTTTAACATCTCAGGTCATCAGGTGCCATTCAATTCGGGGCGTGAAACGGCCGATAAATTTGCTCAGAGGCCTCTTCTTTCAGGCTTGAGGTCATTTATATGCCGTAAATCTACGACGAAGCCATACTTAGGATTTTACGCCCGTTAAAAATCCATCGATCCTGGCAGGGATTGAACCCACGATCTTGGGTCTACGAGACATATGGTTACCACTAGACCCCAGAGCCGGCAGTATGGAAAATAGAGCTTAACATTATTATAATTATTTTCCGGACTTCACCTTTACCAACATAGGAAGACACCAAGAAAAACATGAAACAGTTGCATTACAACTGTTATCGCTATGCCTCCCACTTTCAGCTGTTTGTTTGTTGGCTGCTTCAACTGTTTGTTGTAAGGCGGGAGGGGGGTTCTGTAATGAGATTAATATCTGGATACAACTTAAAACATACGTTACACTTAATATTAATAAACAAAGTTCGGCGTAATATGAAATAAAATATAGTACCTAACTGCTACGAAAGTGCCTATACCATACATGTTTCGAAATTGTCTCATCTATCTAACTCGTACATAAAGGTAAGTTATGTTATATATGTGTGTGTGTATATATGTTTATACATATATTGTTTTATTTATTTGCTTTTTTGTGAACTTGTAGTTTAGAATCAAAGACACAGCTGTGTTCTTTTAAGAGGTTTTAGGAAACCAGATATAATAATGCTGAATAAATAGAATATACATTTATTAAATGCTTATAATTAAGAAACTAGTGACCCCCTTAGCTAAGGTATGGTCTGAAGAGGAAGCAAGGCGAAATGTTCAGATTCACTCATGCTCAGGTGCTTCGCTGAGGATTGTATTCGTGATTGTTCCTAACACTACTGGAGCAATGTCAGTAGCTTCAATACTTTGAATTCTTGATTCGTATAACCGAATATCATTAATCCTTAAACTTTTTAAACAGTCTTTCTAAAATCTAAGTAATCGGTATAGCTCATTATGAATGACTATATGAATTTAATTTACACATAGCCGGATATATAGAACGAAAGGAATAAACGAACGTTATAAAAGTAATAAAATAACTTATTATGATTTTTGCAACTTTCCGTAGCAAAGAAAAATCTTTCTTATGTTATTGTTATTATTATTATTATTATTATTATTATTATTATTATTATTATTATTATTAAGTGAAATGCACGAATTAGTAACAATACTTTTCTTTTACTCTAATATACGTATATAAATAAAGGCTTAGAATGTAAATTCGCTTATAAGTTTGTAATATTTTTTGTGGCACAGCTAGTGCCAATATTAATCTACGTGTTGTTGCTGAAATGAAGTGCGGAATACAATTTTATAAAAATACTAATTAATCTGTTGCGCTTTTGATTAGGAGCATTATCATAATTTTGACGATTTTCATTGACAATTTAAAATACTTAACATCTTAGATTAATATTCTTTTCTTCTCTGAAGAAAGGCATGTTTAATGAGCATGTAAAGGACACATTAGCCATAATGCAGTGCATAGACTCGTTCAAATCCTATATTACTAGAGGTGTGAATTGCAGTCATTTTGATTCTTTGAGCACAACGCTTCTAATTCCGTTTGTAACCAGCAAGATGTCTTCTTAACAGGAGGGAAAATTCCGTATAGCTTTTATTAATAAGTGAATAGCTTTACTGACTGATACAAAATTCTAAGAAATTATTATTTTCTGTAGTAGTTTACCTTGGAGTACAAATCTGAACAATATATTTATTTGTATGAATTATTTGCAGTTTTGTCATATTTTAATCTTTCGTTTGCTTTGTAGGGAAGTCTTTCAAATATACATAAACAGACTTTATTGTTATCTTGTGAATTAATGACTATTTTTTACAATCACTGTGTTTCCAAGATATGAGTTTTAAATTATTTGCTCAGATTTCCGTTTTAAAGGTTCAAAATTAATTTTGTATACAAAATACAATATTAATAAATACGATAATTTAGGCGAATTTTTTTGCATAAAAAGTAAAAGGATTTTATATTTCGCAAAACAAATTGTATTTGTATGTTTGTAATTATATAAAATATACAACATTTTTAAAAAAGTAATGAGGCCAATTTTTATAACATTCTGTTCGATTTCAAATGGAATCGGGCCTATGTGTAGATCTTGTTACACAATTTGTTTTGATATATGCATATATGTATGTATATGACGCTTCATGCAACCTTTACAACAAATCTGCTCTTGGGAGCTTGCAGTTTGAAATTCGGCAAAATGTCGTGAGTGCATATATACAAGCTATTTAATGGGGAAGGAACTGGGCAAGAACTCAGTACATAGGCTGTGAAAGAATTTTAAACAAAAAGCATGACCTAAAATTAAGTTCTAAATATGATATTTAATATGTAAAATAATTTAAGTTATAAAGTATATAACACTGATAGAATACTCGTATAATTAACCCACTTCAAGATAAATAATTTTCCACATGAATAAAATATACATTATCCCAAAATATGCACTAAAATTTTATGTTCTTATTTTAAATTTCAAATTAATTAACGTATATTACAGCTGATCTAAACAATTCTAAATAATCTCGAATATTTTACATATACACTTTTCTTAGAAATCTTACCAGTATAACCAAACAATAGTTGAGATCGTTAAGAAAACTGTTCCAATATGGAACTTACTAATAGTAAACCAGGATAAAAGTCTGCGAGCAATTACAATAATTCCGATACTGCAAGACGTGAAAAGACAAATGTTAAGATAATTAAACGCACAATAAATAAATCATTAGTACCCAAGTTACTGATCTCATCACAGGTTACAAATTGACAAATTTCGAAAATAATTTTGAAGCTGGGCCTTGCTGGAGGATATCGTCGCAGAACGATGGAACACGAGTTCCCACCTACTCAGACGATAGCCTCGAGCAAGGACAAGCTCGGAATCCACGAGCAGTTATCTTAACCAAAGACGAGAGTCGATTGTTATGTCCCGACAAGTAGAACGATAAAGAAAAAGAATATGAAAGAACGGCGATTATTGGCGATAAGGGAAGTAAGAAATATTTCAAAGACTCAAGAGGAAGGAAAGGTTCCTAGAGAAAAGATTAAGCCCCAATGGTAAATTTTGTAGTGATATTCGCCACTCAGCTGTTTATTTACCAGTGGCGCCTAATCTCTCTACATGAGCTTACATGTGTATTAATTGCCATTGTTGATGCTTGTATTATTATTATTATTATTATTATTATTATTATTATTATTGTTGTTATTATTTTCTTAAGTTAATACTTTTCAAGATTAATTTTCATTATCCATGTTTATACATTAGTATGCATTTGTTTATCTATTTTGTTTACATAGGTTTTATATGTGTAGCAGCATTGTCCTTGTTATCGTTTATGTTATACTTGTGATATTGTCACTAAACTTAGCGTAATTATTATTATATTGTTAGAGCGGAAGATAAGACATGGCATCTGTCAGAATAAATAAATATAAATAAACATGTTCCGTTTCTACAAATAAATGATGACATCACAAATCTTTCTAAACATGGCATGATCACGAAAAATATTTTCCATTATAGGTAATGAAACATCGCTGACGCATAGTTAGTAATACTTCTTTATAGAAAATATCTACATTTGAATAACATAGAGCTGGAAGACAAAAAGAATAGTTGATTTATATATTTTGAAACAAAATGATTCGTCTTTTAAATTATGCGTTTTATTGTCAATTTCTATGGTAAGAAAGTTTACTATTTAATTCTACCATTATTAAGATGGAAAATGTTGACTAATGCACTTACATTGCATACCAGGAATTTGTGCATGTTTGTTCAATTATTTTCTATTTGCAATTTCATATTTGTCGGAAACTAAAATTAATGCGCTTATATAAAAATAGACTATCTAATAATTTCCTGTAAATTGCTATATTATATAAAAACTTGACTCATTAGCTCCGTTGAGCTGCAACTTTGATGTGCTTTTCAAAAGAGGAATTTTAATATTGCCGTGATCCATTAATCACAATCGTGTTTGCCATCTTAATCCAAAAAGAATTGTTCTACGTTCTCTGTGTTACCTTCTAATTCCTCAACAGCTTCATTCCTTATTCTTTTAGAGTCCTGAGTGGGGAACACCGTCTTCCCTTCTTGTAGAATGAATTTTACATAACCAGCTCTACTGGCAACATTCTGTTGAGCAAACATGTTTTTATTTTATTATATTAATTTATTGTTATTACGAAAGGAATAGACAATATGTTAAGACACCTAAACAAAAAGGCACGTAGAAATGAAAAAGTTGCAATAGGTAATTGTGATTTATTGTGCACGAGGTTGTTGAGGAAGGCTCTCTCGGCAATTGTTCTGTTCATGCTAGTGGAGGTTTAAGATATTCTATTCTTATGATAGACGGGTAAATTACAAGCTAATAGCGGCAGAATGAAATGTTTCTCAATGAAAATTCACTATGTGATAGGTTTTTAGCTAAACATCCGTTTCTCTGTGAAATCTGATGAATATTTACGGTGAATGATATGAGTATTCCACACGAGGATAGAACATTCTCTGAAGATGGGCACATCAGTTCGATTTCTATCGAGAAAGAATCTTCAATATTGCAAGTGTATTTTCTACATTAATTAAAGCAAAATATCTAGTAAATAAGAAATAGTATTTGCTGCTCAGCCAAATTAATATAAATGAGAATTAATAGAGCTTGGTCAATAAGACAAAAAAGATAACCTGGATTTCCGGAATTTCTCTTTTATTTTATCCTGAGCTAGTCTTACAAGAAAACTAACTTACCAGTTCATGTTGTAAATTTTCTTTTAATGTTTTACACGTTTATATCTCGAAAGGGTAGCCAAAATTTTCCAACTTTTTACTGTAGGGGGCCCTTAAATTGTTAAAATGTGTGTTTTAGTGAGGTGTTTAAGGTGAGATCAAAATGAATAAGATGAATAATTCATTTTAATATACCCTTTACTCAGAAAGTATCACAGATATCTCAGTGAAATTTTACAGCTTATTTTTCATTATATTAAAAGTTCTGAGCTCTGCTTTAGAGAATGTACTTTAAAAATAATAATAGACCCCTTTTATAAAAATAAAATTGTATTAATATTCATGTACAAAAAGTTCACATGCAAATGAAAATAAAGCTCAGCAATGAATGAAGATGAGCTGTAAAAATATCATGATTCTATCTTTATTAGTTTATGGGAAAGAGATACATATGTTGTTGCTTTTTCATTACGACTAAAGTAGCGTTAAAGTTAATAACAATTAATTGTCAATTTACATACTAATCCATTTATTGCACCTGCATCTTCACGTAAAGTAATATTACGGCAGACAGTTTCACTCAACACTG
Source organism: Metallyticus violacea (assembly GCA_030762175.1). Taxonomy (NCBI): domain Eukaryota; kingdom Metazoa; phylum Arthropoda; class Insecta; order Mantodea; family Metallyticidae; genus Metallyticus; species Metallyticus violacea. The sequence continues at coordinate 71,053,724 of CM060842.1, forward strand.
TCATTAAAATATTCAAGTCAATATTTCTCTTGTTGCCTTCAATATCTTCAATATAATTACCAGCTATCTTTTTCTTGGAAGTACTAGGGGGTGTATATGTAATTGGTTTATAATTTACTGAATTATTCTCTTTATAAACAGGCCTATTATTTTCATTATCACTACTATCGATCTTTACTGGATAGGTTTTGTAATAACAGTACTGTCACCTTGTATCATTATTTTTATTTATTTGTAATTAATCATTAATAAGAATATTCTCTTTCTTCCCTTTTTATGTAATTTTTTAAAATTTTTGTCTTTATTGCTATGTTTTACCTTATTAATTTAGATTTTATGCTTATTAAGGATTATTATTGCAATTACGCGCTGCTTTGACACCACAAATAAATTAATTTATTTACACTATGAAAAATTTGAGTCCTTTTTCATTATTAATGCAAAATGCAAACAATAATGGTCATCGTTTATAAGCAGAGCAAACTAAACGTTAATAGAAAAGGCTGTAAGTACAAACAAACAAAATGAACATCGGCAGCTGGGTGCAACATTCCGCTTTTTAAAGAGCAGTGCTGGTGCAAGCGTCATCTTGTTTGTCTATTCCATTGAATCTGCAAGAGGGTGTCATAAAAGTGAAATTACAAGGACGGCTGTCTTCCGTCGCCACGTGTATGATGTCATAGAAGGCGTATGGGCGCTCACGTGACCCTGCCCTCCAGGGAGTGGAAACAGATTACAGAATTACACTACCCCGATACTGCTATTAATGTACCATAGCAAGACCCTCTCCATTGTGCATTCTTCATTAGGCTGCTATCGCAACATTAACGAAAAAGGCAGTTGTTCAAGTGGATTAATTTTATAAAGACCATTTGTCAACGATTATAGTTCAAGAGGTTTATGTATTCTATACGTCATCTAAATTGTTTAGCTTGAGGTTTTAGTGAAAACAAGCATTACAAATCGCTGCTTGGAAACTTCGAAGTACTCACAACTATGGAAAGAGCAAATAAAATATAAACCATTTTACAAGTTAAATATATTCATGCTGCACAAATTTGAGCGCTAATTATGAATACATGAGTTTATACATGCTTTTCTGATTCAACATTGTCTCTTATATTCAACATTCTCTGTAGCTGATAGATGGGTCTTGGTTGCCATTTGTTAACACCCAAAGAAAGCAACAGAGGCTAAGTCTGGTAAATAACTGTTCCTTGAAATAACCCAGTCGTCGAAAATAATAATAATAATAATAATAATAATAATAATAATAATAATAATAATAATAATAATACCGTCATTGTAGAGTTACAACATCCTGTGTGATCACTAATGATTTGTCGACAGGTGCAGCTTTCTTTGAATACAGTCAATCTCGATCCGTTTTTAGCTGAAATTCTATAAGGATTTTCAGTTTTTACGAGTTACAACACTGCTGTAATTAAATTCCGTGATTTGTGTAAACTATTTTGAATAGTTTACATTCCATGAATAGTTTAAAATTCCATTTTAAATAAAATGCAAGTTTTTTACATTTTGACATAAGTTTTATTTTAAGTAGAAACTGCTTCAACAATTTTTCAAAGTTCCACTCACTAATGTGCGCTTTTACGGTATGCCGAGCGAGTGGTCATTTTTGAGGTTCGTATTCGGAAGAACACTTGCAATTTTTTGCGGTTTCACCTGATCTCTGCGATGAATACTGTATTTACGCGAATCTAATGCTCACCTTTTTGCCCATATGTACTCGTAGTATTCAAAATTGAGGGGCGTATTAGATTCCAGTGCAAATCCGTTCAAAAGTTGGCCGGTAATTTCATTCGAATTAGGTCATAATGCATTGCTGCAATTCTCGACTTCGTTACATTTATTGTTGGCCTATTATTGAATAGAGTGTTTGGATAGTAGGTAGTCATGAAATGGAGGGCAAACAGAGAAAAACATATTATGCTACTTTCAAGCGTAAAGCAATTCTTTATGCTGGAAAAAAAATGGTAACAGGAAGAGAGTTCAATGTAGCTGAGAGACATTCGCTTGTGGTGGTAACGAAATTGGCATTAATTGCAACTAAAGGAAGTAGGATCCTTTAGGAAAAAGTTTTGGAATTCGTACATGAAAGGAGTAAGAACGGGCAACCTGTGACTATAAGAAGTAACCTTTTCTTCTTTCACCTACGCAAACTGATCTGGCAACAGCACGAGTGATGGATTTTTTCCTATGTACTCCAAGATATAACAATATTCCACTCATAAATTCTACGTTCTGATCGTTTCATGAAGCTTATCTCTAAAACACCGTGCAATAATTATACCAAAATCTTTTTTTATAATTTTAAGTTTCAAATTTGGAGGGCGCATTACATTAGAAGGCGCATTAGATTCGCGTAAATACGGTATATCCTTTCCGCACTCCCATTTCATTGCACATCATCATCATCATCATCATCATCATCATCATCATCATCATCATCATCATCATCATCATCATCATCATATCTATTTCACGTACTGGGTATGTACGCCAACTACGTCTGCAACAAAGACTCTTCCAACCATTTCTTCACTTACATTTCTCTTTCCAGTTTGTTTAGAATTTTAATTTGTTTTGGTTTCCACTTGCTCTAATTAAGTCCATACCTCACCTCTTCGTTTCATTTATGTTCTACCTTTAAATTTCTCCTTAAATATTCAGTTATTTGTATTCCTCCCTGTTTACAGACTCCCATTAATTTCCACTTTAAGAGTACAAACTTCTACTCCATATACACAAGTAGGAAGGACAATAGTTTAATTGCTTTCACATTCCTATGTAATTTTATTTTTTAAATTAAATAAATTTTATACATTTTTGTGTATTTCATTGTAGGATTGTTCTCAGACAAAAAATTAAAGGATGCAACTTGTTGAATTAGTTATTCTGATTAACAATATCACTTCTTTATATATAAGAGTTCCAAAAGGCCATACCTTTTATTAGAACATTATTAAATTATATGATTTTATATTTTCTAATTTCAATGATGATTTTTGTAATATATATATATATTATATATATATATTCGTTTTTAGCAATTGTAGCTTGATCATTCGCAAATAATATATCAAATAATTTATTAAAACTATATACAGTAAAAGTACTAACTTTAACTTTCATTCTCGTAGAATTTCAGAACTGTAAACATTAATTAGCAGAGGCGACATGATTTTAGTTAAAGGGTCGGAAGGGTTAGGCAAAGTGAGTTGGTGCATGTGGCGTGGCGGCGGCTTGCACCAAAGTAAACTTCCTATCCTAGCGTTAGCGGGTTCTGTCCGGAGGCCTTGATGCATCTCGAATGATATCTTACTGCTATAGGTGAGGTTCTCACAGGTCTGCCAGCGTCTGGGACTTATGATCTGCGGACCCGTGCCTTGTCCCGATCTGACTCCTGCATGAAATTAGCTAACTTTTTCTATATGTAGTTATTGAATTGCAGATTGGCTCCATTTTTTCTACCTTTTCTTACTATGTGCAAAATATTTGAATTAAAATCGACGGCGTTAGCTTTATATTTATATTAATGAATTTGTCGCAGTATAAAGCAATTTAGCTGTATTTCTATTAAAACTATTGTAACATAAACTTCCAAGCTTTGGTTTTATTGTTAAAAATTACTGAACAAATAATTTATATTTTCTAATTATTAACAAACTGAACAGATTATTGATTATCTTCCTCTTACACTTACACTTTGTACAAAAGCAGGAGTGAAAGGAATTTATGGAATTCAATCTAACTCAATTCTTACATTCAACAGTCAACTAAGGTGTCATAATAATAACACCCACTTCCCTCCAAGCTGATATCGAACATTTCTCCACTAGGATATGGATATTGTAGTCCGCTTTCTATGCGCATAAATGTCTGCGGAACCATAAAGAGAGCAATGGGTGAAATAAATGGCATTGGAAATTGGAAAAGTGTCCGACTTTTGTCCACCAGAAATTCCGCTTGCGGCTGCCGTCATCTAATCACTCAGCTATAGTCCATTTTGCACCACAAATAATTTAATGAAATTATTAAGTTAACACAAAGTCTTTTGATTATTTGGTTAAAAGAGCAATGTCGTATTACTAGTTTAACTGGACACAATTTTGTGATTGGTGTTTTGAAGCAACATGTAGGATATTTCAATAAAAATAATTTTGGAAGTATTTATGGACTTTCTTTACCTTCCCATTTGTTTTTGTTTAGCTTATCGAAGGATTGTGGCGTTATTTGAACACGCTGGGAGAAGGCCATATAACGCATGTACAGGTACCAGCTGTAGTTTGTTAGAGGGAGGCTTTGTCAATGAGTGATTGTGTGTGCGTTCGTGCATTACTCAGTGTGCAAATTGTTCTTTATTAATTATTCCACTATTTAAACATAGTTTTGAAGAACGTGTTTTTATGTACGATACATATATGAAAACAGATTCTTGCAGAGAAGTAGTAAGGCGATTTGTAAGAAAACATCTTGGGGAATTGTGTTCCGTGTAGAGAAACTGTTCGCTTAACTGTTAAAAAGTTGCGAGAGACAGGTTCTTTCAAGAACAAGGAACGTGTACCAAACAGCCATGGTTTTACGGAAGAAAAGTTATATAAAATACAGGAATTTCCTACACAGATATGCCGACAATGATTGTCGCTGAGGAGTATAATAATCAATATCTCTCATAACACAGGTTAGTAATTAGTTATCAGTTTTAAATGCAATATCATTTTATGCCTTCAGTAAACATTTAAAAAGTACTAACTTAATGCGGGGCGATCTACTTTCCTTTTTTTTTTTTTTTTTTTTTTTTGGTGGTTACAACAGCGACACTTCCTCAATAAGTTCTAATAACTCAAATAACTTCACTTAATCTCTCATTAATATGCTGAAAGTTTTAAAAGGGTAATAAAATCGTTTTGAAATTATGATTACTTTTCTTTAACTCAAATGTTTAAACTTTTAGAAGATATTAGGTTTGTGAACAACTACCATGTTAGTTATTCTATTGTTATTCTATTCAGTAGAAGCAAATCAGATTACTTTGAAATCCAGGGTTAGAACTTACAGTATTATTTGTAGAACTGGAAAAGAAAGGACATATCGTCCTAAAGTTTAAAGATAAATTGCATGATGGAACAAAATTTATAGAGGTATTAATTTTGTATAACGTTTCCTTTATAAAAAATAAAAACGGCAAAACAATTTTTACTATTAAAATAATATTCAATCTTAAATATTTGTAATAAATACTAAAAAAAAAGTTTAAAAAGAGTTTTGAACATAATAAACATTAAACATGTTTCTAACTAGAAGTTTCTTCCGGGCTTGGAAGCCGTGGTCTGTTGGAGCCAAGGGGTCCTAACGTTTCATCCCCACCTGCGGAGGACATCTTCAGAGGCGCGGTCTGAGTCTTCTGGGCGAAGATTCTGGCACGACTGAAGAAACTTCTAGTTATAAGTCTGATTCCGACCGTGAAAGCTTCCGACTACTCATTAAACCTGTTTATTTAAATGCGGAATTAAGTTTAAGCTAAATCTATAACGTGGTAATAATAATGACATTGATAATAATTAATAATTATGATGATGATAATAATAATAGTAATGATGATGATGATGATGATAATAATAATAATAATAATCGTAATAATAATCATCATCATCATCATCATCATGTAAGACCGACGACTTGCTGCTGATAATTATGAGGACAAACTGCTTGGATTTTTGTAATTTTGAAATACTTTATTCTGTAAAATGCAAGATATCTGAAGAAGACAAAAGTGACCTCGAGGCTGGAGCAGGAGGTGTCTCCAGGGATGCACGCCAAACCCTGTTTGTTTTTACGATGGGAACAGAGCCCTTAGAGCGGTCCCGCACTGCCTCCACTGCGACACTTAACAGCTCCTCCCTCTGATCCCCATCTCCAGAGACATCCCTATAGATTACTATGCTCCAGGCAAATTGATTCCCACGTATATATCTCGCCTGCTTACTCATACATAACTTTCTGTCGCCTCGAGATTTTGTACACCGGCTAGATACTGAACTAGAGTTTATAAAACAATATGGCAGACAACAGAAACATTTACTTTTCTCAAGACAGCTCATACAAATTATAGATTAAATGTACAACTACACTTTTAGCATTACTCAACTGCTACAAGAAATAATTTCATTGAACTTTAAAACCCAATTGTGATAATATATTCAAAAAGCCGTCTGCATACATACAAGTTGATAAACTAATATTATTTTGGAAATACGTAACATTTAACATATTCTCACAGCATTAATGCACGCTATTTGAAGGGGAGGAGAGAAGATAGATGTGCTATGTGCATCTGCGGCTTTATAGAAAGGAAAGCATAGCGTCATGTGATTATGTGTTATGCTAAAGGAAATGTTTTAACAAGACTCATCCATTTGGAAACGATTCCGATACGCTTGGCTTGATATTCCCATGCACTTGTCCCAGGAAACACTTGAGCTCTAGTGGCTGGTGTTGGTACACCAAACACAGCCTCCTGCTCTTACTTGCATGGCCATCTGTGGCATCAGAATGATTACTGTGCGAGCTGCAAGTGGCGCGCGTGTCAGTCCTTCACATGCAATGGCTGACAAATGCCACGTCACGTGGCTGTGCATTGTTCCTCTGCTATTGTAGGCTTTGTGACGCATCTGGGCGATTTCTTCCGCCCCTGCTGATCGTTGCTTTCCCTCATCACACTCTCAACTTGCTTTATGGGATGTTCCTCTGTTTATTCGGCGGTGTTCTAGAAAAACAACAGATTCAAGTGTGCATATTGCGAAATGTTTTAGTTAGCATTGGTCTTGTGCAATTTTTCCTATCAGAGTTCAACAATTTCTAAACGACCTTCATTGTTCTTAAATTTAATACACATTTATTAAAGTTGCGTATTATTATTATTGTTATTATTATTATTATTATTATTATTATTATTATTATTATTATTATTATTGAATAGTGTTAACGCCCATTTTAGCTACTGAGGCATCACACAGGTGGTGGACACTGATGATACATGAGATGAAATGATAAACAGGGAATGGATTTTTTTTAGAGGAAGGAAGCGTTCCAGGCATAAGTTCAGGGTACCTCCCCGGCATTTGCCATTTATAAGGACTGAGGAAAACCTGGAAAAAACCCCAGTCAGGGATAACGCTCCTGTGGGAATCGAACGCCAGATTCCGCGCCTTAACGACCTCAGTCACCTTGGCGGTAAAACTGCGCATTAGCTTCAACAAAGCTGTAAAATATTTTGATTGGGAACATCTTGGTCCACTTATCAATAGTAATTAGTTCATCACTACCAATTTTGTTAAGTACACATTTACAAAATTATTAACAAATAAAAACATTCTATAAGTAAATTGAAATAATCACAAAACGAAAGTTAAACCTTATTGAACCTTGATGATTATACTATAATTGCACCTTTAAATGTCTGTATTCTTTCATGCGGAGATCCCAATTTAAGCAATTATACGTATAACTAATTATACATAACTAACAACTAATAAAAAGCATTAAATGTGTGGTTAACGTTTAAAAAGTACAAAAATTACTAGGGATTTTAATAGATATAAAAATTACAAATATCTTCAGTGAAAATAGATAGCTGGATAAAATAATAAAACTCAGAAAGACCGATTGCTAGAAATTAGCATCTAAATAAACTAGAACCATGAAAATATTTGGAGTTTTACAATAATGAATCACACGTTTTCAAATATTCGAGTAAAATTAAACGTAAAGAAAATATGAAAGACCCAAAATTTAAAGGAAGGCGAGTTTTATCATAATCGAAATAGCAATGGAAGAATAAAACTGCCTGCAGTAATTCTTGGCAATAACTTTTAGTAATATTAAAAAAATTTATCAGAATTAACTTTTTGTTTGCACGCTGTAATGGCTAACTTTTTCTGCACTTATCTTCTATTCAGTGGAGTCTTTTGCAAGAGGATTATGATAATGGCTAACACACCCTAGCGGACATTGAATCAGTGACAAGTACACAAGGAGAAATCTGCCTTGATGCATTATTATCTGCCAAAATTTAAACATTCAGCCGCGGTATCGAATGTGATTCGTCTTCAGGAGGTCGAATGTTCTTTCCACTCAACCATGATGGCATCTTCTTTATTTACGAAGAACATTTGACATAAATGCTTGTCATATCTTTAACTGATCTTTGAGTTATGCTGCTTTTAATAATTGTATGGTAAATAGCTTTATACCTTCACTGTCCTCATTGTCGACCTCTTCTTCATATTGTCAATTTAAATAGCAAACTTCCCAACTTTGAAAAGCGTGACTTTATAGGAAAGGCTAAGTTGAAATGTTTACATGATAGCTTTACTTCTAGAAAGACCTAAGTTATGTTAATAAAAAATTGCATTGTAATAGGCGCCTTTTTTCTGTAAATTACGTTAATTTTTGGGAAGATTTGGTGTAAATCAGATGAAACTTTTCTTCCAGAGAGTTTTACTGAATTCCAGTTATGGGGTTCATATTTATACGTAAGATATATGCACCAATTGTTTAAATAATAAGTACTACAAGCACTTTTTGGGGGGTGTTTTTCTTTTTCGTATTTTAATATATTCATTGAGCTCATATGAAAGGTAACACATTTTAAGGACGTAATTTTAGCTCAAGTAATTTTGTTGTATTTTTAAGTCTACATTGTAAGCTTTTTATTATCATTTAAATTATTTTTATCGTATTCATACATCGATATCTGAACTAGAAGCAATTTAAATGAATCATGTAATATTCCAGAACGAAATGAAGAGAATGTTGTTTTTAGATGCAAGAGCCTCGTCTTACTTGACTATGTTGTTTTCACGTGCTTTGGATATGTAAAAATCCTATCAATTATCTCAAATTTTAAAATATAAAAACATTACATGTATATCTTTTCTTACTTGTAAGAGACATTTCACACAAGTTCAAGAAGAGAGGGGTTTCTGCTTATTTACAACAGATGCTTCATACTTTTAAAAAATTATATGTGAATAATTTTTAGTTTTCACTCTTGCAGACTTTCGAATGGAACAACACAAAGAGCAAACTTTAGTGATAATAACATTTTAGCAATACTAAGATAATTAAAATTTTCAAATGGATATGCATTTATTCAATCTGCAATTGATCTTACACCCGGTGGCAGTACAAAAATCGTGAATTACAATATTTACAGTTATAAATGTCAACATAAGTAAATACATTTCAACCTAATTGAACACGTTTCAGCCAAATTGTATACATTTCTGTCTAATTAAAATATGCCAGCTTTATTAAATATCAGTCAGCACAATCAAATACGTCTCAAATTAATTAAATACATATCAAAGTAATTAAATACATGTCAAAGCTAATTAAATACATGTCAAAGCTAATTAAATACATTTCAACCTAAATAAATGCATACCAACTTAATTTAATTTAAATACATTAAATAAATTCAACCTAATTAAATACACTTAAACACAGTTAAATACATGTCAAATTAATTAAATACATGGCAACATAATTAAATATATGTTGTACTAATTAAATACATATCAACCTAATTAAATTCTCGTCAGCCTAATCAAATACATTTCAACCTAATTAAATATGCTGACATTACATTCGATGACACTCTTTTAAAGAAGAGTTTAATTTTACATGTAAAATAAGGATCTAAGCCAGTCGCAGGCTCACAAAGTTGTGCCAGAGGCAGAGCGTCATCAGAGAAGTGGCTTCCGCTGTTAAGTTATATCATTAATACTCCCGCAGTTCAGAGTTGTTTGACATACTTCGGAATACAATATAAGACTGCAGTTATAATGGATACAGGATTGGGAGAAAGAGTAACCATAATCATCAAGAAAACACCAGTAACAGGCATCTCACCTTAAATTTTGCTCTAGTGTGAATAAATTAGATATCGGCAATACCCACATTGCACTATTTATATCTGTATCATTAGAATAGTTTTAAACTCATAATATGCTCAAATATTATTAGTGTATATTAGCTAGTTTGTGGGTTTAATAATAACAACAATAATAGAGACATATACAGAATCTTTGTTTTTCTCCTTTGAACTTTTATTTCTGACTTATTTATTAAATAAACTCTACGAATATCTTGAGGGAGGATTCTGTTTATACCAACGAACTACCTACAAGACGGGAGGGAGTGATGCTGAAAGTACCCTAAGCCAGAACGCGCCTTGAAGGAAAGTGCAGGGTCTTGTATAGAGGCAACTCAGCAGAAGCGACTCCCCAATCTTCTCCAGGGACTCTCAAAGGACCGGACGGCGAAAATTCCCCCCTCCCAGATAAACACAGACAAGATACAAAGAGCCACTAAGTCTTCATGAAACTTGGCAACCTCCTTCAAGATCGTAAGTTACGTTGTGACTCAAGTTCTTAGGGTAAATAACACATAGAATTAATAGCTGACTGCAGTTTCTTAACCTGAACCAACCTTTTGACACTTATGGAAATATTGTTTTAAACTGAATACTAACACAACTGTACAATAAAGATGGAATTTCATAAAAAGCAGTATCAAGTCCTAAACTTACAAAATATTATTTTCTTATAATAATTGTGCTGCAATATGTGATAAAATTAACGCACTTTTCCTAGAGGACTTCTCTAATACCTTTATTCTTCCCTTGAATTGGGATCTTCACCTCACTAGATTATTATTATTATTATTATTATTATTATTATTATTACAACTACTACTACTACTACTACTACTACCACTACTACTACTACTACTACTACTACTACTACTACTACTACTACTACTACTACTACTACTACTACTACTACGAATTTGTATTATGCTTCTATAAAAATATATAGCAAACACTGAAAGGGGCAAAAAAGATGTTATTAGCTGTAGCTAAAATTTGCTAAAAAGTTAATGAGAATAGAGTCTCTCAATGTCAAGAAAAATATTCCGAACCGGCATATTCTTACTGAGAAAAGATGGATGAAATTGAAGCGGTTTGGTATGGCCCCAACAATTGGAGCCTAATTATGAGACTGTTTTTTTTTTTGTGGTCCCACGTTGAACACCAAATTATGAAGGTGTTTAGTATGCCCCGGCTATGTGACCTAGGTTGGGCACCATTTTTGAAGCGACGTCAAGTGCCTCACGTTGTGATGCCAATTTTGAAGTGTTTTTGCAGAGAGATTATTGGTCGCTTCGGTGTTGTTGCCCACGCTTCAATGACAGCAATTCCCAGAGTGAATTCTGCAATTATGTTGATTCGAACTCAACAGGACCGGGAGAGGAATTCAATAGTGTAAACAAGCACCGATGCTACATAATATATATATATTGTTATTTTATTATGTTCAAAATATTTCGCGTCCTCTGGTGTTTTGCGTACGACAGATGCTGATACAATTGTGTTGCCGATTGTGAAACTTACAGATGAGTACAGCGGCGTGTGAAACTGTAAACTGCTTAATTGATGTATCGGAACCACGTAACTGATAACTGTATCTCAGTTGAGTATCAACTTAAAATCTGCCTAACTGATGTATCAAAACTGCGTACCCGCGTCCGAAGTAGAACTTATCTGCGTCTGAGAACTGTGAACTGAGTTGCGTCTCACTGTGTCTGGAACTTAGACGGCTTACGTCTCATCGCGTGTAAAACTTCAAACTGCGTACTGAGGAATGAGCAAACGAGAAATTGCTAGTCTCTAGCAGCGGGTAGATCTTATAACTGCGTGCCTTGCAACGTCCAACTTACAACTGCTTCTGCCGTGTGTAAAAGTTAAATTGCTAGCCTCAGCGGAGCAAACGCTACCTTATATATTAAATTCAATCAAAAAAAGTTACCTTAACGATTGCCACAGGGTCACAAAGGCACACGAAATTTTCGCGCATATCTTTGAAAGTTCAAACATACATTTTACATTGGTTGGTTTAAGTTCACCTGCCACATGTATACCATTTACTATCTTTTTTAAATTTTAAAACATTTTGGTGGCATTGCCTAGTTTAAAGGCTAATATACAACGCCTGTCGGGTTGAAAGCCCCAAACGGGTTTAAAAGTACTTGAAGTTTATTAACCCTGCAACGGCTGGTCTTTAGAAAAAGAAAGTGTCTTCATACGCGACCCTCAGGTTCATTGTATAAAGTTTTATGACCTTGTTTTTTGGCTTTCCAAGCTACCGTAACCCAAAAACATCAGGGGCTTTCCCTTTTGCACCATACTTACATTGAAGTTAAAGCTTATGACACACATATATACGTATTACTTATATTACTGATTACAATGCCAAGGTATGAAGATTAGGCTTACATAAATATACATTATAATTATATTTCAGTGGGGGTGGATCGGAGGAGCTGTTACAAAATATAGGAATTTCCTACACAGATGCCGACAATGCATTTCGCCGAGGGACTATAGTTTTCGACATATCTTATAACACAGGTTAGTGTTAATTATTATCAGTTTTAAATACAATATCATTTTTATGCTTTCAGTAAAAATATAAATACTAAAATAAAATATTAACCCTACGCGCTTCGATCATATTTTCTTTTTTCGGTTGCGGTGGCTGCAGTAAGCAGTATCTCAAATAAAGCTCACAGCATTTTTAATTGTCCATGTCTTTTTATTCTTAATTTGAGAGCAGTATACAATAAAAGGGGTTAAAAGGTACAGAAGTTATTTCAGTTACTGCCTACTGCAGCCGCAGCAACCGGAAAAAGGGAGATAGAGTCACTGCTCGTAAGGTTAGTATTTAATTTTTACTGAAAGCATGAAATGATACTGTATTTAAAATTGATAATAATAAGCACTTAACGTGTGTCATAAGAGATGTTGAAAATGATGCTCCCCGGCGACAAAGCGCTGCCGGAACTGAGTAAGAAATTCCTGTGTTTCGTCTTGACTGTTCTTCCGTAATAATATTATGCTTCGGAAGACGTTTATTGTCATTGAGAGATATCGTATCTCATAACTTTTTATCAAGTTGGCGAACAGTTTCTATACCTGTAACACGATACAATATCTCTGAAAGTTAAATTAAGTTTTGATAAAGAGATTTATATTCTCGTTCTAGGGAGAAAGGCAAGATCAGGAATGGCTTAGAGTGGTATGTTGGAAGGCTCAAAAAATGACGGGCAGTTTTGGTATGAGAATCTGCCAGTTTTATGAAGGGGAGGAGATTTGGGTGCACATTCTGGCCAAAAGTAGCCACTGGGAGCACCTGAGAAAAATGCTGTTTTCAGAATTTAAGGCAATTGGAGGTCGATTAGCATGCTGGGACCTGTTTGTGGATCAAACAAATTGGCTGAATATATACACTTTCCTAGACAAAATGCGTGAAGCTAAAAGCAATTTATTTTTCTGTTAGAATGCAATAAGTTTTACTGTAAATAATATGTAATATTCTACTAATATATTTTAAATACTTTGTTCCTATTTTTATTTTTATTTATTTATTATTTTATTTTTGTTCTCTCTGATTGCACATAGTAGTTAAGCATGTACGCTATAAAATATATTTTTAATGCATTGAATTTTATAAAAATACAGATTCCCTTACTACTACCACAGCTAACTACTACTACTACTACTACTACTACTACTACTACTACTCCTACTACTATCACTACAACTACTATCACTACTACTACTACTATCATTACTATTATTACTACTACTACTACTACTACTACTACTATCACTACTGCTACTACTACT